>AP028282.1:6226307-6533807 GCA_030269945.2 Trilocha varians
TTACCGTGGGAACTAATTTTGTATTGTTTATGTTTATTGTTTGCTGGCTTTTATTGCTTCGACCATTCGCAACAATATTAGAAAAGCGCCTTTGATCTTCGTGGGAACTAAATTGTTTTGCTGCTTCTATTGTCTCAACCATTCGCAACAAGATGTAGAAAATGGTAACCGTTTGAATAGGAAAAATTAGATCAATTAAAAATAGGACCATACAAAATTCTGGAAAAAATTTCTAACTCAATATATAAAATTAGTACAGGACATAAAAAGTTAGAATCCAACCTGTTTCACATAACTAAACTTATACTAGTACTTGAATAGTTTTATAAACTTGGAGTGTGGGAGATGTAAATGAAGCTCTTAGCCTCATTTAAGTGTATTATCTATGGTGGCAGCACTTTGAACTATTTAAATTCTCTAGAGTATTCTCTATGGATTCTCTACTGGCCAAATTGTCTTTGTACGCCATTAAGAATGTGAGAACACATTAGTATTAATTATTATAAGATAAAATATTTGAAGCAATAGCTTTTAATGTTGTTTCTCTTTTCAGGTTAGTAAACTTTAATTGTAATATAGAAGTAAGCCGATTTGTAATGTAAATGTTTTATAATAAAATAAATTACTCTTTTCAGAGCAACACCTAATAGCGCTTGTTTCAATAAACAACCTATTAGATACATTTGTTTTTTTTTGCGTTTAGTAAGAGATTATTAACACGAAACCAATGGACTACACAAGAAATCGCATCATTCACTTCGTCATAAACGATCATTCGTCGTTTAATTTTAAATAATAAAGATGTATCATCTGCGAATAATACGACGTCGTGTCGGGTCTCAATAAAACTAGGTAAATCATTTATACAGGGTGTTGTTGCCTGGTGAAACAATACTTTAAGGGCTTAATCTATATCACATTTCAAATCATATACACATACTTTTGAAACTGAGATAGTTACTTTATTTTCCCATACAAAGTTGAAAAAATATTTTTTTGTATTATTTTTGACAACCCTACTCTGACCTACATTTAGCGTACTATATCTATATGCTATTTTCACGCACACAGGCGCATCCGATCGCAATTTTAGAGTTCTGTACTATAATAATCACCTACTAATAGAAAATTTATACTAGTTTTGATTAGTTATAACTCATGATATATTATGCCTAGAAAACCCAGACTTGGTGGATGGCTTTTACATCAAGTATACTATTTGCTGTGAAAGTATTGTTTCATCGGATTATAACACCCTGTATATATTAGAAATAGAAAAGGACCCAAAATGGAACCTTGAGGTACACCCATACTCAATTCGTCGCCGGAAGATCGGTTTCCTTTAACATCGACTATTTGTGTCCTGCCCGATAAATAGGATTTAATAAGCGCTAACGTACCATCCCTAATACCATAGTGATGTAGTTTCCTCACCAATGTTTCATGGTCAACACAGTCAAATGCTTTGGATAAATCACAGAATACTCCAAGAGCATCCTGAGACTCCTCCCAGGATGCTCTTGGAGTATTCTGCCAGCTTGAAAAATATTTTTGACTAAATAAACACCTGCATCAGTAGTAGAGCGACCCCTCGTGAACCCGAATTGTTTGTTGTGTAGCAGGTTATTTGACTTAAAATGTTCTAAAAATTGTTCTAATATAATTTTTTCAAAGATTTTACTCAATGTTGGTAGTACTGATATAGGTCTGTAGTTAGAGGGGTCATCAGTACTACCAGATTTAAAAAGGGGAATCACTTTACTGTGTTTCATTAAGTCAGGAAACACACCACATCTAATACAATCGTTAAATATACTAGTAAGATGAGGAGATATAACATCTATAATAGATTTCACGACCTTTACTGATATTCCCCACAGATCAGCTGTATTCTTAACATTAATACTATGGAAACTCTTCATAATATCTTTAGAGTTAATATTCTTGAATTTAAATACTACATTACATATCGACGGCCCCCTGCAAAAACCCGGTAAGTGCAAAAATGAAATTTTAGAGGAAAAAAATGGATTTAGTGTTTTTCGCTTATAACTTTTGTAAAAAATAATTATAAAAACATTTTTATACCACGAGAAAGCTAATTTTTATACCTACAGGTCTATCTGCGTGACTGTTGAATTTAAAGGGAATAAGTAATTCATCAAAACACAAAATACCGAAAAAATAATCATATTTTTTTTTGGATATTTAAATTTCAACTTTTGAATAAATTTTCGGGCAATGTTTACTTACTATTTTTTTTCTGTAAATTCCTGTGAAATCATGAACATAATATTACTTTACTGGTTTTTTGACCGTATTTTTCATAAACCCAGAGTGTTTGTAATATTCAATTACCTAAGTTATTGCGGTAAAAAAATATTTACCAAATAAACAAACACAAGCTTTGTAATCACTATTTACTGATAATGAATGGAACATTTGTGATTGGTATTATTCAAGGAATAATTTAAAAAACATGAATTGTATCGAAATCATTCATTTTTTTGAACAAAAATGATTTTGTGGGGATAGTTCAATGAATAATGATCATAATTAATAAGTGTACGAACAATTAATCTCGATAATGGTATAAAAAAACAGGGATTAATCTGCACTTTCAGTGGAATTATCTTTATATTCTTATTTACTGATTCCTGCAGATTTTAAATATTCCAAACACCGGTGGACGTGCCTTAAATGTACTCCACTGTTGTACAAAGATATTAAACCAGATAAAACGGTCTACTTCTCGGAAAAGGTTGATGATAAGAAGGTTTGAATACCATATCAGTCTTCACTAATGCACTCGTTTTAGACTTCTGTTACTTGGTTTCATTTGAAATAAATTAGTCTAGTCTAGAATGTATAATTTAGTATATGCTTCATATTCTTTCATGACGCTCGTCATGGCAGAAAGAGTCTATATAGCCTTGTTTGACTACGAGAAAGCGTAAGAGTGGTGTCCTCGCTCATAAATAACAAGAGTTTCATTTGCTTAATAAAGAATACCCCAAACTAATGTTCCTTTCTTAACTCATGCATGGACTAGTGGTCTATATAGTTTCTATGTAAGCCAAGACAGTTTGGCTCCATGAACACACCGAGCTTGATAGTGCTAAGACAAAATATTTTCCAAAGTGAAAGCTACCAACTTGAGGATTAAGTTAAGCCTAAAAACATCTCTTGTCCAGTGATAACCTTACGCATTTGCTCCTAAAAACTTGAAGTAATATTTACTCAAAATAACAGTCAAATTTTGTCAATAAAATCGTGATTAGACAGTTGTATTAGGTCGTTTTCCTAGTTGACTGCCGGTAAATCGAAGTGTTGAAATTTCTGTACAATATCTCAATAGCAATTTTGATGTAGTACCAGAAACAAATCCTTTTGAAGCGCTGTGTGAGAATCACTCTTATCACCAAAATGAAAGTTGATAGCCGAGAACGTAGTGGAGACTCCTTGTATACTCTATGATGTCAGTAGAGCTTTTTTAAATGTAGATTTTAAAATAAACACAAAAATGTTCGATGTCTAACGTACCTTCTGCTGTAAGGATCAAAGCCATTGTAACATACGTTAGAGAAATGGGGGAAAGATTCTACTTTAGACTGGATGAATTTGAATGAAGAATCTAACCTACGCTAACTAGGCAGCTTTCAGAAAGCTTCGGTTAATTAAAAAAATATCTTATCTCCAGCCAGTAATGACATACGTAGCAGATTTGTTCACTCTCTGCATACTTTATTCAAAGACTTAGAGCTAAGGTTAGACAGAGGTCCATGAGCAATGGTAACCGCTTACGATCAGATGACCCGTTAGCTCGTCTTCCTACAAGTCAATAAAAAAAGGAGACAAAAAACGAAGGAGATGACTTTACTTCTAGTTTCTGTGTGATCTAATGAGAAATAAAGAGTTCAAGAGTGGCAGCCACGTACTGACCAGTGCAACTTGGATACACAAGTGGACCAACGAGATCTCTGGGAAGGCACACTAGCGCAAATTACCCTGTTTAAAGAAAGATTCACTACGTCATTTGTTTGTATTAGTGTGAGAAAAGTGCATTATTAGCAAAAGCACTTTGCTGAGTCATGAATTTAACGCCAATACTTTTAACAAACGTCGTGAATTACTACTGTAACTGATTGTTATCGAAAATATCAAACTAAAATTTTACAATAATAAACCTGTTATCGCATTAACCGAAAGTTTTCAAGAAATATTTTGCAGTAATAGTTTTTAATCGAAAACAGAACCACCAAACTGAATTTCAATAACATATTACGGAGTTTATTAATATGCTGTAAACAAAAAAAAAAAAATTCCGTTGAAAAAAAAAGTGTTTTTAAGAAAATCGTTGGAAATAACCGCAGGAAAAATCTGAAAAAAAATTGAGTAGATGCATCCAGACCCATAGATTACGAAAATGCAATAACCGGACTACGACCACGGCGGCCGTCAAGAAGAAGAAGCCCAAGAAGTGGTCACAATGCTGCCAGCCGGCGAGGAAAGGGGCATGACGTACCCCAACGTCATGACCCAGGCGCGCGCGGCTATTGACCTGGGGGAAATAGGAGCGGGGGAGGGCCTCCGCTTCCGGACGACCGCCAACGGGGCTCGTCTGCTGGAGTGTCCCGGTGCCGCTAGTTCCGGCATCGCGGACCTCCTGATGGCGGGTCTCCGGGCGGTCTGGCAGGAGGAGGTGGCAGCGGCCATCGCTGCCCAGGGCAATTGTGCCCCGGAGAACGTAGTCGTGGGCGAGCTTCGCCCTGGCTACTCCGGGGCCAGATCGGCGTGGGCGCGATGCCCTGTTGAGGCGGCCACCTCCCTAGCCACTCCCCTGCCGGGACGACCGGCTGGACACCCTGGCAAGCTGCGCGTGGGCTGGATTGCGGCCCACGTGCGCCTGCTAGAGTCGCGCGCCTGGCGGTGCCTCCGGTGTTTCGGCACTGGACACAGCATCGCCAGGTGCACGAGTACGGTTGACCGCAGGGAATTTTGCTTCCGCTGCGGTCAACCTGGACACAAGGCGGCCATGTGCTCGGCCGCACCGCACTGCGCTTTGTGCGCGGCGGCCGGGCGCAAGGCTGATCACCGGGCGGGGGGCAAGACTTGCTACCCGTCCGGCTCCAACACGGAGCGGAACAGGCGCCGCAAACAAAAGCGGCGCCTCAAGAAGAAGTCGGTCGGAGGAGCACCGGCCGGCGTTTCGGCCCCCGCTCAGACGCCCGATAGCGGGGGCGATGGAGGAAGGGGGGAGGCGATGGATGTGGTTCGACCTTAATGGACCACACCCTTCGCCTCCTCCAAGGTAACTTGAACCACTCCGTCAGGGCTCAGGACATGTTGCTTCAGAGCATGGCGGAGTGGTCAATTGACGTTGCCGTGGTCGCCGAGCCGTACTTCGTTCCTCCAGCCGACGATTGTTGGTTCGGGGACGATTGCGGCTTGGCGGCCATACATATTAGGAGGGCCGCGGCGATCCCGCCCTTGGTAATGGTGGCCAAGGGTTCTGGGTTCGTCGCGGTTTCGGTGTTAGATACCGTCATGATCGGGGCGTACTTCTCTCCGAGCCGGCCTACCGTCGAGTTTGAGCAGTTCCTGGACGGGCTCGAAGCGATTACTCACAGCCTCGCCCCCCGTCCAGTGATACTCGCGGGGGACCTCAATGCGAAATCCGTCGCTTGGGGCTCCCCCCGCTCTACAATTCGCGGTAGGTTGCTGGAGGAGTGGGCGGTCCGCGACTGGCCTCTGTGTACTCAACAGGGGTTCGGTCGCGACATGCGTGCGGTGGCAGGGCGAGTCCATCGTGGACGTAAAGTTCGCGAGCTCTGCCATCGCGGATCGCATCCGCGGCTGGAGAGTGTTGGTGGGGGCGGAATCGTTGTCAGATCACCGATATATCCGGTTCGATCTTTCCGTCCCCACGCCGGCTGCGGACGCCCGCGGGAGTGCGTCCCGGTCATTCCCCAGGTGGGCATTGAAGCTCCTGAACAATGCTCTTGATGGAAGCCTCTACGGTGGCGGCGTGGACGCCCATGCGTCCATTCCCAGTGGACGTGGAGGCAGAGGCGCTCTGGCTCCGGGACGCGATGCGTCGCATTAGCGACGCTTCGATGCCCCGGGTCGGCCCTTGGTCTCCCACGAGGTCGACGTACTGGTGGTCGCCCGAGATAGCGCAGCTTAGAACTGTATGCGTCCGGGCGAGGCGCCAGTGCGCTCGATACCGCCGACGCCGCCTTCCGCGTCGCAACGACCCCGTTGCCTTCGCGGAGGAGGAGGCCCGGCTGCATGGCTTGTATAAAGAAGCGAGGGGAGCCATGCGGCTGGCCATCAAGATGGCCAAGGAGCAGCACACGGAGCGCCTTTTGGAGACGCTCGACGACGACCCTTGGGGGCGCCCATACAAGATGGTGCGCGGCAAGGTGCGCCCATGGGCGCCCCCCATAACCGAGCGTCTATCGCCTCAGCAGCTGCGGGACATTGTCACGACATTGTTCCCGCAGGAGCAGGAGGGTTTTATCCCCCCTGCTATGGGTGAGCCGCCGGAGGATACCGGCGGCGAGGCCCCTGCTGAGGTTCCCCACATCACCGGGGAGGAGCTTCGTGTGGCCGTTCATTTCATTTCATTTCATTTCATTTCATTTCATTTCATTTCATTTCATTTCATTTCATTTCATTTCATTTCATTTCATTTCATTTCATTTCATTTCATTTCATTTCATTTCATTTCATTTCATTTCATTTCATTTCATTTCATTTCATTTCATTTCATTTCATTTCATTTCATTTCATTTCATTTCATTTCATTTCATTTCATTTCATTTCATTTCATTTCATTTCATTTCATTTCATTTCATTTCATTTCATTTCATTTCATTTCATTTCATTTCATTTCATTTCATTTCATTTCATTTCATTTCATTTCATTTCATTTCATTTCATTTCATTTCATTTCATTTCATTTCATTTCATTTCATTTCATTTCATTTCATTTCATTTCATTTCATTTCATTTCATTTCATTTCATTTCATTTCATTTCATTTCATTTCATTTCATTTCATTTCATTTCATTTCATTTCATTTCATTTCATTTCATTTCATTTCATTTCATTTCATTTCATTTCATTTCATTTCATTTCATTTCATTTCATTTCATTTCATTTCATTTCATTTCATTTCATTTCATTTCATTTCATTTCATTTCATTTCATTTCATTTCATTTCATTTCATTTCATTTCATTTCATTTCATTTCATTTCATTTCATTTCATTTCATTTCATTTCATTTCATTTCATTTCATTTCATTTCATTTCATTTCATTTCATTTATTTCATTTCATTTATTTATTTCATTTCATTTCATTTCATTTCATTTCATTTATTTCATTTCATTTATTTCATTTATTTCATTTATTTCATTTCATTTCATTTCATTTCATTTATTTCATTTCATTTCATTTCATTTCATTTCATTTATTTATTTCATTTCATTTATTTATTTATTTCATTTATTTATTTCATTTCATTTCATTTATTTATTTCATTTATTTATTTATTTATTTCATTTCATTTATTTCATTTCATTTATTTATTTCATTTCATTTCATTTCATTTCATTTATTTCATTTCATTTATTTCATTTCATTTCATTTCATTTCATTTCATTTCATTTCATTTCATTTCATTTCATTTCATTTATTTCATTTATTTATTTCATTTATTTATTTATTTATTTATTTCATTTCATTTCATTTCATTTCATTTATTTCATTTCATTTCATTTCATTTCATTTCATTTCATTTCATTTCATTTCATTTCATTTCATTTATTTCATTTCATTTATTTCATTTCATTTCATTTCATTTCATTTCATTTCATTTCATTTCATTTCATTTCATTTCATTTCATTTCATTTCATTTCATTTCATTTCATTTCATTTCATTTCATTTCATTTCATTTCATTTCATTTCATTTCATTTCATTTCATTTATTTCATTTCATTTCATTTCATTTCATTTCATTTATTTCATTTATTTATTTCATTTCATTTCATTTCATTTCATTTCATTTCATTTCATTTCATTTCATTTCATTTCATTTCATTTCATTTCATTTCATTTCATTTCATTTCATTTCATTTCATTTCATTTCATTTCATTTCATTTCATTTCATTTCATTTCATTTCATTTATTTCATTTCATTTCATTTCATTTCATTTCATTTCATTTCATTTCATTTCATTTCATTTCATTTCATTTCATTTCATTTCATTTCATTTCATTTCATTTCATTTCATTTCATTTCATTTCATTTCATTTCATTTCATTTCATTTCATTTCATTTCATTTCATTTCATTTCATTTCATTTCATTTCATTTCATTTCATTTCATTTCATTTCATTTCATTTCATTTCATTTCATTTCATTTCATTTCATTTCATTTCATTTCATTTCATTTCATTTCATTTCATTTCATTTCATTTCATTTCATTTCATTTCATTTCATTTCATTTCATTTCATTTCATTTCATTTCATTTCATTTCATTTCATTTCATTTCATTTCATTTCATTTCATTTCATTTCATTTCATTTCATTTCATTTCATTTCATTTCATTTCATTTCATTTCATTTCATTTCATTTCATTTCATTTCATTTCATTTCATTTCATTTCATTTCATTTCATTTCATTTCATTTCATTTCATTTCATTTCATTTCATTTCATTTCATTTCATTTCATTTCATTTCATTTCATTTCATTTCATTTCATTTCATTTCATTTCATTTCATTTCATTTCATTTCATTTCATTTCATTTCATTTCATTTCATTTCATTTCATTTCATTTCATTTCATTTCATTTCATTTCATTTCATTTCATTTCATTTCATTTCATTTCATTTCATTTCATTTCATTTCATTTCATTTCATTTCATTTCATTTCATTTCATTTCATTTCATTTCATTTCATTTCATTTCATTTCATTTCATTTCATTTCATTTCATTTCATTTCATTTCATTTCATTTCATTTCATTTCATTTCATTTCATTTCATTTCATTTCATTTCATTGACCTTTTATGATAAAAATAGTATTAATTTACAATTGTAATATTATTTTACAATTAAGTTTGAAAATAAAAACTAAGTATAAAACATATTTGCCGTGTTTGGTGTTTACGAACAAAATTACTTCGGCTTTCAATAATTATAATAACATATATAGTAGATAATGCGCTAATCGCCAAAAAGAGGAACATAAATTAACATTATATCCATTCATTAATGTTCCAAGTTAAGAACTTTACAAAAACATATAGATGTATTGCTAAAAATTACAACTAACTGGAAACATTAAGTAAAAGTATAAATTAAAATCTAATAAAAGTGAGAAGTGTCTAATGTCAAAATTAAATGACACGAGAGAAAAAAAAAAATCTAAACTACCCTCCATAATCAGTCGGTATCTACATAAATTAGTTGTTGATATGATACAGTATTGTGAAATTAAACAAGCTTAGTGCATTACCTTGATACATACTTTGTGCATTGTAGTTGATTAAAGTGATTTAGAACATTACGATGACAGTTTTATAGATTATTTAAGTTTAAAAAGGAAGTGAGTGACAAACTTTAGTTGTGTTATTATATTATAATTTTACATTAGACACTTATCGTGAAAACTATGGTCAAGAAATGTAACATGTGTGATGTGAATAGTTTGAAGTTGTGAATTACAATTTTTTATTCGGAGCAATCACACGTTTTGATCGAGCTGACACTTATACCTTAGAACCAGTAGCACCTTCACCCTGTTGCTTGGGAGTTGAGTCTGCCTTCGGGTTTGTAAGAGAAAGTGCATCTAACTCCTTAAGGCAAGACACACGATGACGTTTTCCATTGGTATCCAGTACAAATACAATACCCTCGCGAGTCCAGCATTTATTAACCCCAAATCGCTGTCGTGCTGCCATGAATGTGTCGTGACGCAGTTTGGTGAGGAATTCCGAAATGGTAATCCCGGATCCTTTGAGGTTTGCTTTACTAGCCCATATTTTTTGACGGTCCGCTACTTCGCGCAGCGTAAAAAGAATGGGCCTTGGCTTATTAGTTGTAGTCAGTTTACCCATTCTATGACAGCGACTAATACCTTCTTTTTTAAACGAGGTGAGTTTAAACTTCTGTATTACAGTTTCACACACTAGCGCAGTAAGGTCTTCATCATTTTTTTCAGCAATTCCATGGAGTAGTAAAATCTTGCGCCTGCTGTATGTTTCAAGGTTATCATGCGCTTTTGCAATTACGTCAATTTGTAGCTGTAGCGATTGAAGAGCATTGAGCATAAAATCCTTGAACAAAGTGAATTCTTCAGACAAGTTTGTAGAGACAGATAATGATTGTTTCTTTTGTCGTTCCTCAAAATCAGCAAGTTTTGTGTGAAAAGTGGCACTTAACAGCGCCATCGACTCCTGAATGGCTTCCATTTCACTTGATGAGAAAGAAACTTGTTAGCACGGAGAACACACCACGGCAAATATAGGAATTAAATATACTTAAACATTAATTACTAGTGAAAATATTGATTTTATCACTATTTAAAATTAAAATTTCGCTCGGTAATTTGCAGAGATGTTACTTTAACGACTACCGTCATTATCGACTGTCCATCGTCATCGCGTCCGTCTATCTCCCTCCCGACAAACCAGTCTTGCAAAGCGACCTCGAGGCGCTTCTCGGTATGGGGAACTCCGTCATTCTGGCGGGGGACTTCAACTGCAAGCATGCTAGGTGGGGTTGCCTCGCCACAACCCCGAACGGCAGACGTATCGATAGTCTGATTGACGTCCTGGAGTTCGATATCGTAGCCCCTCTCGAACCGACTCATTATCCGTACAATATCCAGCATCGGCCGGATATCCTGGACATGGCCCTTCTCAAGAATGTGACATTGCGCTTGCATTCTATCGAGGTGCATTGTGAATTAGATTCGGATCACCGCCCGGTTATCATGCAGTTAGGCCCCCCGCCTTCAGCGGAACCCATCATGAAAACCGTCGTCGATTGGCACGTCTTAGGCGCCAGCCTGGCGGACGCCGTTCCTCCTTCTCTCTCTGAAGGCCCGGACCAGTCCACTGATGAGACATGAAATTAGGGAGCTCATCCGAGCTAAAAACGCCTCGATCCGAGCCTTCGACTCCTACCCCACCGTGGAGAACCGGGTTCGCATGCGCGCCTTGCAGCGTGATGTGAGACGTCGCATTGCAGAGCATCGGAACTCCAGATGGGGTTCCTTTCTTGAAGGAATCAAACCCTCCCACTTAGCGTACTGGCAGTTAGCTCGAACTCTAAGGAACGACTCGACTATGACGTTGCCGCCTCTCAACCACCCCGCTGGTGGTCGCGTAGCGTTCGATGACGATGAGAAGGCGGAGCTGTTGGCGGACTCACTGGAGGCCCAGTGTACGCTCAGCGATGCCACCGCGGACCCCGCGCACGTCGAAATGGTGGACAGGAAAGTCGCGCGCAGATCTTCCCTTCCGCCCACGGTCTCTTTACCCCCTGTCACCTCCGACGAGGTGAAAGATCTCATAAAGTACTCGAAGTCTCGCAAGGCGCCCGGCTCCGACGGCATCTCCAACAGAGTTCTCAAACTCTTTCCCGGGCAACTTATTTGCTTCCTCGTCACCATTTTCAATGCCGCTATGACACACTGCGCCTTTCCGGATATCTGGAAAGAAGTAGAAGTTATCGGCATTCCTAAAATCGGTAAACCCCGTAACGACCCGAGTAGTTACCGTCCCATTAGTCTCCTTCAGTCCCTAGGCAAACTGTATGAGCGGGTGCTCTACAGACGCCTTTGGGACTTTGTGTCTTCCAACAACCTCCTCCCCGACGAACAGTTTGGATTCCGCGCCAGACATTCGTGTACCCAACAAGTGCACCGCCTCACGGAGCACATCCTCTCCGGTCTGAACAGTCCCGTCAGGCCCGTCTACACGGGCGCTCTCTCCCTCGATATCGCGAAGGCGTTCGACAGAGTCTGGCACAACGGCTTGCTGTACAAGCTGTACGAACTGGGTCTGCCAGATCGTCTCGTGCTCATCATTCGAGACTACCTGTCGAATCGCTCGTTTCGGTATCGATTGGAGGGCGTCCGCTCCTCCTCTCGTCCCATTAACGCCGGAGTCCCTCAGAGCTCCGTCCTCGCCCCCCTACTCTTCAGTTTGTTTACGAGTGATATTCCTCGTACTTACCCCACCTCACTCGCTCTCTTCGCCGATGACACTGCCGTTTTCTATTCTGATAGAAACAGGGCATTCATCGTCAAACAACTTCAGGCAGCCGCCACAGCTGCACCTAATCATTGACCTAATCATTGGTTTCGGAAGTGGCGCATCGAAGTGAACCCTGCAAAGAGTACAGCCGTGCTCTTCGAAAGATCCTCGAGGTGTCTCCCGACTGCGGAGTCCCGCAGTACTCTCCGGAGGAATGAAACTCCCCCAGTCACTTTCTACGGTCGCCCCATTCCCTGGGCCCGTCAGGTTAAATACCTAGGTGTCATTTTCGATCGTGCCATGACCTTCCGTCAGCACATCAAAGCCGTGCGCGATCGCGCCGCTTTCATCCTCGGTAGACTCAACCCCATGATCTGCAAGCGTAGTAAATTGTCACTTCGTAATAAGTTGACTCTTTACAAAACTTGCGTCAGACCCATCATGACTTATGCAAGTCCAGCGTTCGCTCATGCGGCGCGTTCCCACCTAAACTCCTTCCAGGTCCTGCAGAATAGGTTTCTGCGAAAGGCCGTCGGTGCTCCGTGGTATATGCGGAATGTCGACCTTCATGACGATTTCGACCTCGTCCCCGTCTCAAAGTTCCTTCGTCTCAAAGCCTTTAGAACTAACCTAATTACACGCAAATTAATATATTTCAGCCTTAGATCATGCATATTTTGTCCTTGGGAGACCCTAATGACTCTAAGTTGGTTTTGAGATAAAATAACAAAAAAACAATCTAAGTTAGGTAAATACAACAAAAAATATAAAGGGTAGGTCTCCTAGGATTTTGGATGCATTCCAATTGGACTTAGGGCTAGAAATCATCTTATTAGAACATACGAGCTATGACGCGTTTAAGCTAAGTGTCCGATCGAGTGCCCATACGGCCACGTTTTCGTTTCGCCGTTCTCCAATAGGGCGCGTTGTACGTGACACGTGTATGCGAGGCTTCGTGTTCAGACATGATTTTTAGACAATTGACGTGCCCAACGGTTTTATAATTCCCACAACTGTATCTATTTTATTATTTTTTTGTTTTTAGTACATTTATCTTAAACATTGCAATGTATTTTTAACATAAAACCGTTTAACTTAAAAAGTTTTTACCTATTTTTATTTTTCTTTTTTGTGTGTGTTATCATGTATTCATATGCTTAGTTTTAGTCTTTATACCCTTCAAACATTTATGGTAATGCTTTCGCACTGTCCTTCACAATACAGGCTCGGCCTAGTGTGAAGGTCACTAGTATACTTTGACATGTAGCTTAAAACCATGTTTTAATGTATTTTTTTTTTCTTATTTCTTTTGTAAGCTTGTAATTCACTTTCCTTAATAATAAAAAATAAATAAATAAAAATGAATAAATAAATATTGAAAAAGATATTTTTTTGATACATGGTGTTCCTAAATATATTTTTATGGATAATGGTCCTCAATTTGTCTCAAAACCGTTTAGGGACTTGTTAATTAAATATAATATCCCTAACGTATTTTACACGCCTAAATGTCATGCTCAAGTAAATCAAGCAGAAAGACAAATACGTAATGTTTCAATAGCCATTTCATTCCGAATTCATTTCATTCCGACCGAGACGCCGTGAGCGTGCGCACGTATCAGCGCTTACATACTTTGCTTCGCTTATAACTGCAGTGAATCGTAAAAATATTTTCGTTGTGTTAATTCTCTTTTTCTTTGTAAAAAGTACTCAACTATTGCAATGTCGGTCACTAGCAGCTGTGGTTTGTGTAAAGACCATGTATCCAGTCGTAAACCTGGTATAAAGTGTAATGGAAAGTGCCAACTATATTTTCATTATAAGTGCATTAACATTACGGAACCAGCGGCGGTGGCTGCTCTGGCTGAAGGACAAATCTGGAGCTGTGGTAACTGTCGTGCCCAGGATATCGCTAGCATTTATATAGTGCAAATTCTCACAAAACTACAAGAAGATATCTCTGCTGTATTAAAGTCCCAGCAGGAATCGAGGGTATTTCAAGCTACCCTCGAAGATAAACAGAACTGTCTCATCAGGGGTCAAGAAGAACTAGAAAAATCGTACTCTAAAATTGAAATACTTCTTACTGAGTTTGAAAATAAATATTTCAATCTACCGAACGAAATTGACACTATCAAGAAAACCTATGGAAATCACCTATCCGACTTGCAAACTACAGTCAACAAACTTTCAAAACGCTTAGATGATTCCGAACAGTTTTCTAGACAATGCAACATAGAAGTGCAAGGCATCCCGGAACGTAAAAATGAAAATTTAAATAACATTATCTTCACAATCTGTGAACGATTAAAGATACCGGTCAACACAAATGATATAGTGTTCGTGCACAGAGTACCACACGCACACCAAGTACCGGACGGCAAAGATGTGCGAGTGCGACCCAAGAACATAATCGTCAAGTTTTACACACGCACACTACGGGACAACATCATCGCTGCATCGAAACAACTGCGCGGCGGGATCGACACGGAGATGCTGAAACTAGCCGGACCGCCAACTAAAGTTTTTATAAATGAACACTTGACCCTTCAGAGGAAAATTTTATTTCGTCACACTAAAATTAAATGTAGTGAAAAGAAATATAAATATGTGTGGATCAAAAATGGCTCAATTATGGTCCGTAAAGAAGACACATCTCCTGTGCTATTTATTAAATTTGAGTCGGATCTCGTTAAAATTACTTGAACACTTGTTAAACATGTTAATTTTTAGGTTTTTTGTGTATTTCTTTTTTTACATAATATTTTTTGCAATTCTCTCTCTTATGTTGAATGCATCAATCATAAAAATAAGCTATGTCTTATCGCTCTATATTATAACTATACTACTTATAATTATTATTCTATTGCAACACATTTCTCTTTATGGCTAGTGATCTTATGCTTTATTATCAAAACTGCAACGGGCTTAAAACTAAATTAGATAGGTACTCTGCATTTGAATATATTAGCTAATAACTGTCTTGAGGCTGCAAGCAGAATTAATAATGATTTGGATGGGGTTGCAGATTGGGCCACCAGCAATTCTCTTGTGCTGAACCCCACAAAATCTAAATTCATGGTGCTGGGCACGAGGCAAGTTTGTGCAAAAATTAAATCTTATAATCCATGCCTTAAAATTAAAGGTTGTCCCATACAGAGAGTGGAAGAGGCTCGCAACTTGGGAGTTGTCATGGATGAGCGACTGAACTTTGAGACACACATTACAGAATCTGTTCGCAATTGTTTTTACAGATTGAAATTGCTGTACCAAATTCGTCCCTACCTAAGTGAGGATGTTAGAGTGATGTTGTGTGAGTCTCTGGTCCTCTCCAAACTCAACTATGCAGACTCAGTGTATGGTCCATGTCTTCTTGCTAGGTCGAGCAACTTGATCCAGAGGGTGCAGAATGCTTGTGCTCGCTTCTGCTACAACATTCCCCCTCGGACTCACGTTACCCCTTTCCTTAACAAGGGTAAGCTTATGAAAATGGCAGCTAGGAGGACACTTCATTTTGCCACACTATTGTTTGGAGTCATTAAGGCTAAACAACCTACTTATTTGTATGGCAAACTCAGGTGGGCTTGTCAGGAGAGTAGGTATAGGACTAGAGCTTCTTCTTACCTCATGTTGACGCCCATACACCGTACAGCCGCTTTTCGGGGTAGCTTTCGTTTTGCATCGTCTCTCTGCTGGAACGTTCTCCTCCCTCCTGATTTACGTGGTCTGAACTCCATCAGTACTTTTAAACGAAGACTTAAAGCTTATCTTTTGAATAAGCAACTCGAAACGACATAACTGGCAAACGAAAGTTACTCACTCACTTCATCATTTCTTCATTTCATCTTTTAATTGATCATTTTGGTTTTGTTTTCTGTGTTTAGTTATAAGGTATATTTACTATAACAATGTTGTTGTGATTACGCTTTGTAATTTGTGTCAATATCACACCAAGGTCACTGCACGTCAATGCTTAAGCAATTTATTTTTAAGGTATATGAAGTATTTATAAATCAATTTAGTTTATTTGACAATCCATCTGTATAATTATTTGGCTATTTATGTTATTGAAGCACTCTTTAGTATTGTTATTTTTAATGTTATTTTTTGTTTAGAGCTTTAGCCGCCATTACTTTTGTGAATTATTCCAATCCTATTGGTTTATATTTTTGTTATTTTTTTTTGTCTTCATAAGGACACCGGCTACAATACTGTATAGCGCATTCGTACAATTACTTTAATATTATTATTTGTCATTGTTTTATTTGTGTGATTCATCTATTTTTTATTTGTTTTTTTGTTATATGTGATTTGTTTTTTTTTTGTTTTTGTATTTTTGTTTTGAATTTTTTGATTTTGCATGTATTTTGTAGATGCAACCCTTTGTGACGTCACTGCCAGGTGAGGCTGAAAACCAGCGCTTGGTGTTGGTTGTTAATCTTCAATTAACACCTAGCATTTAGCTGAGTCTCGTCTGGTTTGTGGTGGAATCTATATTATTATGTTTTCTTATTTATTACGTGTTAAATTTGTATTTTGTTTTTTACTACACTAATGTGTGTGTATGTGTTTCCACCGCAAATAAAGTTATGTTTTATGTCTTATGTCTTATGTCTTATGTCTTACGTCTTATGTCTTATAACTACGACATTATTATTTTGACAGAAACGGGTCTTACAACTTCTATTTCAGACAGTGAGTTCATAGACAGTCGTTATCAGGTGTTCAGGATGGATCGAGATTTGAGTAACACGAGTAAGTTGCGCGGAGGCGGCGTGTTGGTCGCTGTAAAACGTACAATAGTTGCTAGTGCCGAGGTATGTATTGGTTTACCTGACCGGGTTGAATCTGTTGCCCTACTTATAAATCTCACCGTTATAGCAGGATCGCGTCATGTTCGTAATCCAAGTTTGTTACTTGTATCAACATACCTTCCGCCGCAATGTAGCTCATTAACTTATTCAGAATATTTTGAATTTATATCTGATCTTTATCCTCGCACGAACCCAACAATGTTATGTTTGGTTGGCGATTTTAATTTACCAAATATCGATTGGTTGCTTAGTGATAGACATAACGGTCTCGATTATCGTTTAAATACTTCAACTGAAAGCTCATTGTCTCTTATTAACGCGATGTCTTTTCTATCCTTAAAACTATATAATTTCATAAAAAATGTTAATGAAAGAATTTTAGACCTGGTGCTATGTGATTACACTGTTGACATTTGTTCCGATGTACAAGATTCGGTTGTACCTTAGGATAGACACCACCCAGTAGTTGTTTTTTGTTTAAAAGTTCACACACAGCGCGCATTGAGTCGCCGCAGCTTACCTAAATATAACTTTTTCAAAGCTGATTACAACGGGATAAACAAAGAAATTCTATCAATTGATTGGGTTGCACTTTTTCGTAATACAGATATTGATACATGCGTGGAACTTTTTTACGATTACATTTTAAGTATAATTAAAAAATATGTACCACTTAAAAATAGCTTAAATACTAATAAAAAATTTCCTCATTGGTTTAGTTATGAATTAATTAAGTTGTTTAAGCTTAAACATAAAACATGGATACTTTATAAACGTAATCCTTCAGATAAGCAACTTTATGATCGATTCTCGATGTAAAGATCTAAGTTTAAAATTTCCTTAAAAGAAAGATATAACTCATACTTAAATACAATTGAAAATAAAATAATAATTAATGTAAAGGAATTTTGGCGCAATATATCTAACAAAAAGGGCAAAAATAGTACTTATCCGGATAATATGAATTATAACGGTGTTACCTCCAATGATCCTACACTTATATGTAACATGTTTAGTGACTTTTTTAAATCAGTTTACGAACCTAGTAGATTAAACCCCGCAATTTGGACGGAACCTTTGGATTCCCATTATAATGATCTTTCCATTTCCAATTTAGTTTTTGAAATTAAAGTTATTAAAAAGACACTAATTTCTCTGGATGTCTCCAAAGATGCTGGTCCCGACGGTATTCACCCTGTGTTTCTTAAGAACACTGCCGATTCAATAAAACTACCATTGTTTATTCTATTTAATAAAAGTTTAGATACAGGTATTTTCCCCAGCGCCTGGAAAATTGCTAACATAACGCCAATACATAAATCTGACAGAAAGGATGAAGTAATAAATTATAGACCAATTTCAATACTCTCGACCTTGTCGAAGGTCTTCGAGAAACTAGTTCATCAAGCAGTATACCCCTTATTAGAGAATCAAATAATTTCTAACCAACACGGCTTTGTTCGAAATAAATCCACAATATCTAACCTCGTTCAGTACACCGCGTTTCTATATGACTCATTAGATGCGAGTGAGCAGGTCGACTCAGTTTACACAGATTTTAAAAAGGCCTTCGACAAGGTTGATCATTTATTACTTTTAGAAAAGTTGGCCTATAATGGAATCAAAGGGTCACTGCTTCGTTGGTTTGCGTCATACATATACAACAGAAAACAATGTATCGTGGTAGGGGTGTGCGAATAATTCGAACTCACGAATTATTCGTTCCGAATCGAATACGAATATTCGATTCGAAACTCGAACCGAATAATTCGAATCTTCGTCGAATTTCGAATAGTATCGAATTCGACTACGACGACTACGACTATTTTGTAGACATCTAGCCCATTAAAGATAATATCTACTAAATACAAATTCTTGTCCTATTTCCGATGCATCGTCGTAGTCAAATTCGATACTATTCGAAATTCAACGAATATTCGAAACTTACCGAATTATTCGAAATTTTTCGAATATTCGTCGAAATTCGAATCGAATAATTCGAATCTTCGAATTTGTTCGATTCGAATTTCGAATCGAATTTTAATATTCGATTCGATTCGATTCGAACGATATTCGCACACCCCTATATCGTGGTTAACGGATACGAGTCTGAACAATTCTCAGTAAGTTCTGGAGTTCCTCAGGGTTCGATTTTGGGACCGTTTTTGTTTGTTCTATTCATAAACGATATTAGTAAGTAACGGGTGATTTTTTAAGAGCTTGAGAACTTTTTTAAACAATAAAACGCATAAAATTTGCAAAATCTCATCGGTTCTTTATTTTAACCGTTAGATTGGTACATGACATTTACTTTTTGAAGATAATTTCATTTAAATGTTGACCGCGGCTGCGTCTTAGGTGGTCCATTCGGAAAGTCCAATTTTGGGCAACTTTTTCGAGCATTTCGGCCGGAATAGCCCGAATTTCTTCGGAAATGTTGTCTTCCAAAGCTGGAATAGTTACTGGCTTATTTCTGTAGACTTTAGACTTGACGTAGCCCCACAAAAAATAGTCTAAAGGCGTCAAATCGCATGATCTTGGTGGCCAACTTACCGGTCCATTTCTTGAGATGAATTGTTCTCCGAAGTTTTCCCTCAAAATGGCCATAGAATCGCGAGCTGTGTGGCATGTAGCGCCATCTTGTTGAAACCACATGCCAACCAAGTTCAGTTCTTCCATTTTTGGCAACAAAAAGTTTGTTAGCATCGAACGATAGCGATCGCCATTCACTGTAACGTTGCGTCCAACAGCATCTTTGAAAAAATACGGTCCAATGATTCCACCAGCGTACAAACCACACCAAACAGTGCATTTTTCGGGATGCATGGGCAGTTCTTGAACGGCTTCTGGTTGCTCTTCACTCCAAATGCGGCAATTTTGCTTATTTACGTAGCCATTCAACCAGAAATGAGCCTCATCGCTGAACAAAATTTGTCGATAAAAAAGCGGATTTTCTGCCAACTTTTCTAGGGCCCATTCACTGAAAATTCGACGTTGTGGCAGATCGTTCGGCTTCAGTTCTTGCAGGAGCTGTATTTTATACGGTTTTACACCAAGATCTTTGCGTAAAATCTTCCATGTGGTCGAATAACACAAACCCAATTGCTGCGAACGGCGACGAATAGACATTTCACGGTCTTCAGCAACACTCTCAGAAACAGACGCAATATTCTCTTCTGTACGCACTGTACGCATTCGTGTGGTTGGTTTAATGTCCAATAAAGTAAACTGAGTGCGAAACTTGGTCACAATCGCATTAATTGTTTGCTCACTTGGTCGATTATGTAGACCATAAATCGGACGTAAAGCGCGAAACACATTTCGAACCGAACACTGATTTTGGTAATAAAATTCAATGATTTGCAAGCGTTGCTCGTTAGTAAGTCTATTCATGATGAAATGTCAAAGCATACTGAGCAAATAATAATGCATGAAAATCATAACCTCAAAAAATCTGAGCAAATACTAATGCATGAAAATCCTAACCTCAAAAAAATCACCCATTACATACAATTTTCGGATTTTGTAATTTATGCTGACGACTTAAAGTTATACAAAATTATTCGTAACACTAATGATGCGTTATTGTTACAGATAGATCTTAACTCTCTAAACCACTATTGTAAAATTAACAAAATACTTTTTTTTTTTATTGCCTTTAAGATTACGATTCTAAGATTTTTTAGATTTTAAGATTCTCAAAATATAAAATTATTACTTTTACTAAAAAGACGCAGCCAATAAAATTTGAATATAATTTAAACTGTTTTAACTTAGAAAGAGTAGAATTTATACGTGACTTAGGCGTAACACTGGATTCCAAATTGTTAATGAATAAACATGTTTCAAACATAACGGATAAGGCGTTCAAACTTCTTGGTTTTATCACCAGAACTGCTAAAGATTTTAAATGCCCATACACATATGTTTACCTTTTTTATACCCATACACATATGTTTACCTTTTTTATATCATTGTTCGTCCTATACTAGAATATGCTACTATCATATGGGATCCTTTATATAGTACACATAAAGAAAAAATTCAGAAAATTGAAACCAAATTTTTTAAAATACTTAATTACAGATATTTTAAGAACGGTTTTAACATACTAAATTTGCTAAATAAATTCACTTATCTATCTTTAGACAAACGTCGTATACAACACGAAGCCATTTTTCTATACAAACTATTAAACAATAAAATTAACAGTTCAGAAATTCTTAGTAAAATTTTAATAAGAGTACCAACGTTTGCTAGTCGCTCACGTGATGTCTTCTACATTCCAACTTGTCGCACTAATGCAGGCCCGCGATCGCCAATCAGGAGGATGTGTTGCCATTATAATATATATTTTACTGACATTGACATACTACACCTTAACATTGGTACTTTTAAGAGAGAGGTTATTGCAGAATTACATAAACTTATAGTTTAACATCAACTGTAGAATGATAATTATGAGGATTGTTTTATGTACATCCGCGGTGTTCCCGGAGCGCTATGACATGTCCCTCTTTAAACGAGGTTTAATATCTATCTCCATATTTAATATCTATAGCCATAAACTTAGGGAATTAATTAGTATTTTTCAGAAAGTGAGCAAACATATTAAATCGGCTCAAGATCGTAATGAAAAACATTACAATATAAGAAAAAGAAATGTCGAACTTGAGGTAGGTCAAATTGTTTACAAACGCACTCATTTTATTTCTAAAGCGGATAAACGCTTTACGAAAAAGTTAGCTCCTAAATTTGAAAAGTGCATTGTAACGGAGAAGCATTCTCCTTTGGTATATAAACTGAAGGACATGAATGGTAGAGATCTGGGGAACTATCTCATCAAGGATATTCTTAAGTATATAGCACGACGCTCGGGCAGACCCTCTCGTTTACCTAAACGCTACATAGATTAGCTTCGTCCTGCTCACGCGCATACGCGCTGGGCGCAGGCTGTCTCCTTCTAACACAACGGGCAACGTGTCGTCGCGGCCTCCCGCCACCTCGGCAGTCGGTTTTGAGCGAGCAACGCGTGAGCACGCGCAGTTTTACCAAATTCACGAACGACGCGAAGTCAACGGAGCCCTAAACTCACGATCCCGGGAAGCGCTCTACAACGCATCCCATAAGTAGGATTTTCGAAGTAAGATGTGCGAGGTGTTTGTATGATTATGAATGAAAGCGGATGGATAAAGGAAATGATGAAAGAACTATGGTACCTATGTTGCGTGAATTATTTATTCTTCCGTCAGTTTTTAGTACATTTATCTTAAACATTGCAATGTATGTTTAACATAAAACCGTTTAACTTAAAAAGTTTTTTACCTATTTTTATTGTTGAATGAATAGCAAATAAACGAAATAACGTTGATTTTTATTTAAAGTGATATAATTGATTATGTTTTGTTATAATTTTGTACTAAGAAGTTATATTTAGCATGTTTTCAAAAACCGGTAAAGTTAAAAGTGTAAACTATCCTTAAAGCAGCAGCAATTTTTGAATGAAACCAGCTGTCATGTGAGAACGAGACAAATTTATGCGGTAGTGTATAGCGCTGTCACTTTTATACAACAAGCGCCTTTTTATGCGACTCAGAGACAAACATCGGTCTATCATTCACTAATAGCAATTCAAATTCCGTTCAACTTTAAACACGTCATGGTACGAAACGAAGCGATTCAGTATAGGTACCTATACTGAACTGGCTTGCATTTGAATAGTTATTGTAAAGGTGGTGGTAAGACCCCAGGAGAGGAAGGGCAGTCGCTCGTCGCCATTAACGAGCGCCCTTGATGTTTTCCGGTTGATAATCGATGCATCGATGAGCTTTAGCACCAAACTTAGCATGGTATCAACAAACTGGGTGTTTTTGGTACCTAGATGAAGATCTGCTTCTCTGGTGTGGTGAAAAGTGCCGTTGGGGTTGTAACATATAAAGTTGACCTTTATTTGTTACCCTAACTGGTAGCTGCTAGCGGGAACAAGTGACTCGAAACTTTCTCAGGGCGCCAATAAAAAATGTATACGAGATATTACAAGTTTATTCAAGCACATAAATTAGACATTCAAGAAATTATTATAGATACTATGATGGCTGTACTATGGTATAAAATAAAAGTTATATAATGCAAAAGTAGATTACGTAACTTATTGTTGTGATTACAAGGCAAGGCGCCTCAACCTCTTTCTATGGAGAGGGGCTCCCGGTGGACTTAGCCGCCGGTTACCGTCCCATCGTGCTGCTGGACGAGGTGGACAAATTGTTCCGCATCGTTCAGCACCTGGTGTTGGACCCGATCTGGCGGCAGAGCAATACGGCTTTTGGGAGGGTCGCTTGACAGAGGACACGATCTTTCGCGTCCGGGCTCTCTAGGAAGAGGCCGGCCGTCTCCCAGGGTGAGGTGGCCTTGGCGGTGTCGCTTGATATCGCCTACGCTCTTGACACCCTGCCCTGTTTCGTGATTGGGGGATTGGGGGGGGGAGCATTGGAGAGGCATGGAGTGCCCCTCTATCTCCGTCGGCTGATCGGCTCTTACCTGGGGGCCTACCACGACCTCTTATTGCAATCCAACTAAAGAAGAAATTTGATAGGAAAATCAACAACATGTTGGCGTTCAGCGCTGCATTGAACGAACATGACAAAGAGGCATGGATTTTCGATAGTGGAGCCTCAATGCACATGACCTTCAAGAGAGACTACTTTTGGAAATTTAACGAGTCTCAACACAACAATTCTGTCAAATTGGGTAACAAACAGAGTATCAAAGTATGTAGTGAAGGAACTGTACTGATAAATAGGAAGGTTAATGGTTTATGGGAGCAAAGTAAACTTGAGCATGTTTTGTATGTACCAGAGTTGCAAAGAAATTTGTTTTCAGAAGGTGCTGCCACTAGGAGAGGATATATGATAATGAAGAATTGTAAAAAAACAGAGATTATAAAAAATAACGCTGTTGTTATGAGTGCGCATCTAACAGAAAATACCTTATATAAATTAGATGTCAAAGCAGTTACACAAGAAACATGTAATTTTGTCCAAACAGACATCAAAGTATGGCGCGAAAGAAATATGTGTAAGACTGGTGTGTTACACTGAGTGGGAATCCAGAATTCGTTTGTGAAGCGTGCCAATATGGGAAGCAAGCGAAACGCCCCTAAATTTACTTGAGGTCCAATACAGCCTGGTGAAATTGTGTATAGTGATGTATGTGGATTGCAATCCGGCGTCATTTTCAATCCGGCCGTATCCGGTCGGAATTCCGTCAATCCGGCCGGATCCGGTCATTCAATAAAATTTGAATTATTTTCCTTTAAAAAATTCTTCAGGCGAGTGCCCACTAGTAGGTACTTTATATAGATAATTTATAAAAATAAAACAAATACGTATAAAAATCAACTTTATTTCCAACAAAAATAAGATAACTAGCAAAAAATTAAAATTTAGTAATATAGGTAACAAATAATATTTTAACGAAATAACGATTAAGAGTAACATAATAATTTCAGTCTCGGTAAAATCACTTTTTAAGAGAGATCACTTATATTTCAAAAACTAATAATTTTTGTATATTAATGATTTTAAAATCTTTATAAATTCTAATATCGTTAAGTTTACGTTATACATATAAAGTATTTGATCTTAATAATCAATAGCAAAATTTTCAAAATAAGGTAAAAACAAGTCTTTAGTTTGAACAATTTAAAGTAAAAATATTTTTATAATAATTCTTTTAAATAGGTATAAGTGCGAGTAATTTACATCATGGTTAGGAACGACAGACTCACCTCCCGCGGGGGTGGGACTGCCATTTACTATAGGAGAGTCTTGCACTGCGTCCCTCTCGATCCCCCCACTCTTGTTAATATCGAAGCATCAGTGTGCCGCATCGCACTGACGGGACACGCGCCCATCGTCATCGCGTCCGTTTATCTTCCACCTGACAAGCCCGTATTGAGAAGCGACGTTGAGGCGCTTCTTGGTATGGGAGGCACTGTTATTCTAGCAGGTGACCTCAATTGTAAGCATGCGAGGTGGAATTGTGTCACCACGACCCCGAACGGTAGACGTCTCGACAATCTAATAGACGATTTAGAGTTCGATATCATCGCCCCTCTTAGTCCGACTCACTATCCGGTCAATGTCGCTCATCGACCGGATATTTTAGATATGGCCCTTCTTAAGAATGTGACACTGCGCTTGCATTCTTTAGAGGTGCATTCCGAACTAGACTCGGATCACCGTCCGGTAATCATGCAATTAGGTCCCCCGCCTTCAGCGGAACCCATTATGAAAACTGTCGTCGATTGGCACGTCTTAGGCGCCAGCCTGGCAGATGCTACTCCTCCGTCTCTTCCTGTAGGCTCGGATTTATTTCTTCCGTCCCCTCAGGACACCATTGACGCGCTTAACGCCTTCTCGTCTGACATCAAGTCCCGTGTAGATAGGGCATCGAGACAGGTTGAAGCTGATGCTTTTCTTCGTTTTAAGCTGCCTGATGATATCAGGGAGCTCATGCGAGCCAAAAATGCCTCGATCCGGGCCTACGACTCGTATCCTACCGTAGCAAACCGGTTTCGTATGCGAGCTTTGCAGCGCGATGTGAAGCGTCGTATTGCGGAGCATCGGAATGAGAGGTGGGGTTCTTTCTTGGAAGGAATCAAACCATCTCACTTAGCTTATTGGCAGCTAGCTCGAACTCTAAAATCCGATTCAACGTCCACATTACCTCCTCTCAACCACCCCGATGGCAGTCGCGTTGCTTTCGATGACGATGAAAAGGCCGAGTTGCTGGCCGACACACTGGAAGATCAGTGTACGCTCAGCGCTCACTCCGCGGACTCCACTCACGTCGAAATGGTGGACAGGGAAGTCGAGCGCAGAGCGTCCCTGCCACCCACGGTCACGTTACCCCCCGTTACGTCTGACGAGGTAAAAGACCTCATCAAGTTTTCGAAGTCGCGTAAAGCACCCGGCTCCGACGGCATCTCGAACAGAGTACTCAAACTCTTCCCCGCCCAACTAATCTGCTTCTTAGTCACCATCTTTAATGCCGCTATGACACACTGCATCTTTCCCGACGCGTGGAAAGAAGCAGAAGTTATCGGTATACCTAAGATCGGTAAACCCCGTGATGACCCGCGTAGTTATCGACCCATCAGTCTTCTTCAGTCCCTAGGCAAATTGTATGAGCGCGTGCTTTACAAACGTCTCTGGGACTTTGTCTCGTCCGAAAATCTCTTACCTGACGAACAGTTTGGATTCCGCGCCAGACATTCGTGTACCAATCAAGTGCACCGCCTCACGGAGCACATCCTCTCCGGTCTGAATAGACCCGCTAGGCCCGTCTATACGGGCGCTCTCTTCTTCGATATCGCGAAAGCGTTCGACAGAGTCTGGCATAACGGTTTGCTTTACAAACTTTATGAATTGGGATTGCCAGATCGTCTCGTGCTCATCATCCGAGACTACCTGTCAAATCGTTCGTTCCGATATCGATTGGAGGGCGTTCGCTCCTCGTCTCGTCCTATTAACGCCGGCGTCCCTCAGGGCTCCGTGCTGGCCCCTCTTCTCTTTAGTTTATTTACGAGCGATATTCCTCGTACGTTACCCACCTCACTCGCTCTGTTTGCCGATGATACTGCCGTGTTCTATTCAGATAGAAACAAGGTATTCATCGCCGAACAACTTCAGGCAGCTGCCACAGCGTTAGGTCATTGGTTCCGGAAGTGGCGTATTGAGGTTAACCCCGAGAAAAGTACGGCTGTACTCTTTCAAAGGGGTTCCTCAAGACGTCTCCCGACGCTGGACTCCCATCGTCGTACTCTCGGGAGGAATGAGACCCCTCCGATCACTCTCTTCGGACATACCATCCCTTGGGTTAAACAGGTGAAATACCTGGGTATTATCTTCGATAGTGCTATGACCTTTCGTCAGCACATCAGAACCGTCCGCAATCGTGCCGCGTTCATCCTCGGCAGACTCAACCCCATGATCTGCAAGCGTAGTAAGCTGTCACTTCGTAATAAGTTGACACTTTACAAAACGTGCGTTAGGCCCATTATGACATATGGTAGTGCGGCGTTCGCTCATGCGGCTCGCACTCATATCAACTCCCTTCAGATCTTGCAGAATAGATTTCTGCGTAAAGCCGTCGGCGCTCCTTGGTATATGCGTAACGTTGATCTTCATGACGATTTCGATCTCGTCCCTATCACACAATTTTTGAAGGATACTTCCGAGCGTTACTTCAAAAAAGCAGAGGACCATCCCAACCCTCTCATCGTAGCCGCCGCCGACTACGAACCCGATCCCGCGCACGCCGAGAAATGGTGCCGTCGTCGTCCGCGGCACGTCCTCACGGACCCTCCCGACAAGTTATCGGCGCAGCTCGCTGTCAGCGCTAGCGCTAACAGCTCGAGACGACGCGTTGGCTATCTCGTTCGCCGTCGTCGAACTCGACGCAGAGTTCGGCGTTCTACTTGAACCATCATCATCATCATCAATTAATCCTCTTTGTCATGTTTAATTCTTACTTGTTATGTTTGATAATAAGTAAATTTAGATCCTTTGTTTTATTCTCGCCAACCCTCTGAGTTTCTTGCTGGTTCTTCTCAGTTGGGTCGCGTTCCGAACCAGTAGTAAATTCATGATGCGCTAATAAGTTTGTTTCGAGCAACTGTTAGTATTCTCATCCTATCATATACTCAGCCGAGCCCCTCTTGAGCTCGCACCCCATCATGGTGAAGCTGTAAAGGCCCCCAAGGGCCAACAGCGATTCCTCCATCAAAAAAAAAAAAAAAAAAAAAAAAGCGAGTAATACTTGTTCAAGTATTTATTTTAATCTCAATTTATGCTATAAGAAAATCTATATTATAAGAAAAGTTTTGATTTTGAAAAAATGATCGAAGAAAACAAATAGTATTTAATATGTCATCTGCTAGTCGATTTCTTACAGAATTGCATATATATCCTGCTGCCGAAAAAGCCCTTTCAGCTTCTACACTCGTTGGTTTTATTATCAGCAAATACTCGTAAATAGTAGACAGGTATTTTCCTCGAACTCCGTCATTTTCAATTGCAGCCATTTCTTTTTTAAGGTATTTATCAAAATCTTTCTTGTTTTTAGAATGTACGACATAAGACGTGGTTTCTTGTTGAATTTGTAACTGTAATTCTTCCTGTAATGTTATATTTCTTTTAGGTGATGTTGTAATTAAGTTCTCTTCTACTTCTTCTATATTTTCATCAGCGTAGTCGTCTTGCATAATCCTGTTTAAAAGTTTGGTCATTTCTAATCGTATCTCTTTTTTCTTTGGCATGGTAAAAGTATCGTCACAACGGTGTACGTTTTCATTATTGTTACGAGAGTCGAAGACGCATTATCAAACAATAGAAACAACAGACACAAACAATAGGATGTTGGTTCCTACGAGAACAAAGGCGCTTTGCTAATAGTGTTGCGAGAATGGTCGAAGATACATTATCAAACAATAGGAGCAGCAAACAACAGACACAAACAATACAAGTTGGTTCCCACGAAGAACAAAGGCGCTTTGCTATTTATTTGCAGAAAAACATTTTTTTTGTAACGCCTCGAACATTCTAAGCTTCCTGGCTCGCAATATAAATATCGGGGCGGTCCCTCGAGAAGGGAGTTCCCCAGCTCCCCGCCCGGATCCTGAAGATGATCGAGGAGAAGAGGAAACTGCGAAGACAGTGGCAGCGCACCAGGTGCCCAACCATGAAGTCCCGGCTGAACGCTCTGGCCGCCAAGATCTCGTCTGCACTGGAGACGGTTGCGACAGAATCTTGGCAACGGACCATCGAGACAGCCGGCGAAGATTGGACGGGCATCCACCGCCTCTGCCGCCGTCTCTCCGGGAAGCCGCCGCCGATCCGGCCCCTGCTCGCCAGTGACGGGAACCCCCGCTACCGTGCTGAGGACAGGGCCGAGATATTCGCCGACTTCCTGGAGACGCAGTTCACACCGAACCCGACTGCGAGTATGCAACACGCAGCAGCAGTGGAGCAGCACGTGCTCGAATACCTCGAGCCGCCGTTAGCTCCGACAGAAGACCCCGTGGTGTTCTCCCCTGGTCAGGTCCAGCGGATGATCCTCCGGACTAAACTGCGAAAAGCCCCCGGCGCGGACGGTGTCACGAACGAAGCGCTGCGTCATCTGC
This sequence comes from Trilocha varians, assembly GCA_030269945.2. Taxonomy (NCBI): domain Eukaryota; kingdom Metazoa; phylum Arthropoda; class Insecta; order Lepidoptera; family Bombycidae; genus Trilocha; species Trilocha varians. The sequence continues at coordinate 6,255,588 of AP028282.1, forward strand.
CTTCGCGAGCCATCGCGACGATGACGCGCCTCTTCAACGGCATCCTCCGCACCGGGCATTTCCCGTCTTCGTGGAAGCTCGGACGGGTCATCATGCTGCCGAAACCCAGGAAGAACATCCTGCTGCCGGGAAGCTACCGGCCGATAACGCTGCTGCCCACTATCTCGAAAGTCTTCGAGAAGTTGCTGCTGTTGCATATGACGCCTCACCTCCAGCCACGCGACGAGCAGTTCGGTTTCAGAGCCGAACACTCAACGTCGCTCCAGGTGACTCACATCACTGCAGCGCGCAACAAGAAGGAGAGAGTCATCGCCGTGTTCCTGGACATGGAGAAGGCGTTCGACCGCGTCTGGCATGACGGCCTGTTGTACAAGCTGTCCACGTCTGCTACTCCTCGCCGAGTAGTGAAGACTGTGGGCAGCTTTCTCCAGGACAGGCGTTTCCAGGTCGCCGTCGAAAACGCCCTATCCTCTCCACGTCCAGTACGAGCCGGCGTACCCCAGGGGAGCTGCCTCTCGCCGTTGTGTTACGCGTGGTACACCGACGACATACCAGTCGCCGGAGGTGCCATGCTGGCGCTCTACGCCGATGACGCAGCCCTCGTGACGACCTCCCTCAACTCACCCCACGCTGCAGTGAAGATGCAGCGATCCCTGGATGCCCTTCCCGCGTGGCTGGAAGACTGGAGACTGAAGGTCAACGTGGCCAAGACTCAGGCGATTTCCGTGGGCGGCTTGTGCAATCCGCCTGCGCTGACGCTGAACGGCGAGCAAATCGATTGGACGTCGCAGGCGAAGTACCTCGGCGTGACCATCGACCGCCGTCTCAGCATGGGCCCCCACGTGAACAACGTCGTCGGACAGGCGCGCGCGGCGCGCAGCCTCCTCCGCCCCGTGTTCGAGTCCGCAATTCCGATCCGCGCGAAGCTCGGCGTGTACAAGTTGTACGTGCGCTCGCGGCTCACTTATGCTGCCCCGGCCTGGTTTCAGCTAGCCAGCGAACCACGTCGGCAACACCTCCGCTCGCAGCAGTCGCAAGCGTTGCGTACAATTGTCGGCGCAACACGCTTCGTGCGGAACGACGTCATCCTGCGAGACTTGCGCATGGAGCCCCTGGACGACTTCGTTCGACGCCTGAGCTCCAACATGTTCGCGCGAGCCGATGGAGCGCAATCTCACCACCTTCGTGGGATAGCGCCATACCGTCGGCCAGCTGCGGACATGAGGGAACTGCCACGTGACCTTCTTCTCCAGTAAGAAGAATACGACGCTCCTCACCGCTGGCGGACGGATGCCCGCCGGGACGCCTTTTGTCTCGGTGGGTTCGACCTCGCCGAGCGGTGGGTTGCAGCACTCACCGGACTGACAACCCCTGGAGTGACCAGCTGATCGCCCGCCGGCGTGCCTTCCTGCGGGCTCGATCGCTTCACTTCGTGGGGCCCCCCGCCTCTACGTCGAGGAGACACCATCACCTGACCGAGAGGCCTCTCCCCGTCCCCGGCTGTTGTTGCAGTCGGCGTACGCAACCACCGCAACAGACCATCGTCTGGTCCGGTTACCTCGGGGCCACCCACCGGCCCAAGAGAAGACCCGAATAAAAGAAGGGAGTCTGTCATCAGCTACAGTGCGATCAACAACAAGTTACCAGTGCAAGGTGCTAAGTGTATTGCGATTAGTTTGTAAGTACACTGTGTGTGTAATTGCAATAAAGCGAGTTAAGATTGAGAGCGCATTGTTTGCATTTATCCCGACCCCTAGCCCGTAACATTTGGTGTCAGAATTGGGATAAAGACGCAAAAATACCATAAACTCCGCACGACGAGGACTTGGTCCGCACCCGCAGTCAACGACGTCTGGAAGAGACGCGACGCCAGGAAGAGCTGGACCGGGGGCGATTCGGGAATCGATCGCTGGACGAAGTAAGTGAGCCATCGCCCAACGACTCGGAAGAAGTTTCTAGAGTACCTGCTGCACCTGCACCTGCTTCGCCTGCTACATTCGACATGATGTCAATGTTCCAAAAATTGTGCGAGAAAATGGACAAACAAGAAGACGAAGCAGCTAGAAGACAAGAAGAGCTACTAGCTAATTTGGGAACAAAATTAAAGGAAGTGAACAACAGACTCGAACGCCATGAAAGCATCATAGAAGAACATACGACCATGATAAAGAACTACGAGAGCCGCATCATGGAAACAGAAGCAAACATTGTTGATGTCAGAAGGACGATGCACGTCCTCAAATCTGGAGGAGTGACGGCGGTAACAACGAATGGTTCCAACAGCTTCAAGGTTGCACCGTTTGATGGAAATTCTTCGTGGACGGCGTACAAAATCCAGTTTGACGCCATCATCAAAGCGAATGGATGGAGCGCCGAACAAGCCATGACTGCCCTCACCGTCAGTCTACGTGGCCAGGCCGCCGTTGTACTGGAAGCACTTGGGAAGGACGCGACGTACGAGAAATTACTCGAAAGGCTGGAAAATCGTTACGGAGACGCCCACCTGGAACATGTCTACAGAGCCCAGCTGAATGACAGAATCCAACAAAGACATGAAAACCTTCAAGAGTGGGCTCTCGAAATAGAAAAGATCTTCTCCAAGGCATACCAGTCATCGCCAATGTACAACGAAGAAGAGCTGGTAAACGCATTCGCCAGAGGGATCTACGACCACGAAGTAAGATCCGCGGTCAAACTAGCGCATCACAAGACGCTGAAAGAAGCGCTAGCTCACGCTTTGGAGGTAGAAACAGTGCGGTGTCCACCGAGCCGCAGAGACTCTCAACGCATCAGAGAATTGAGAGAAACGTCTAATCAATTTGGTCGGAAATGCTACAATTGCCGTCAAAAAGGACACATGGCACGGAATTGCCCAAGACTATTAAATAGAAGAAACGGGCGTTCTTTTGAGGATCACGATGGTGCAACCCAGCCTGCAAGGAAACAAGTAAAGGCCAGAACCAAGGGGCGGGTGCTGGCCGGTTCTAATGGAGCCCCACGGATTTCAATTTCACAAGCTCACGACGGGAACAGCTTGATCATCAATGGAGAAATCAACGGAGTGCCTTGTAAACTCACATTGGACACTGGAGCATCAAGAACAGTGATTAGTTCTCAACTGGGCAAGAAATTTCAATAAAATTGCTGGAACCGCAATACTATTCGACTCATCACTGCAACCGGTCAGCACATACCTGTCCGAGGAGAAAAACCAGTGATGCTGAAGCAGGGTGAGAGAACTTTTCAGCACAAAGTTATTTTGGCCGACATAGTCGACGACTGCATTTTGGGTTTGGACTTCCTGCGCGAACATCACTGTGAGATCGACGTGAACCAAGGAATCTTGAGATGCGGAAAAGAGGAGATATTCATGGAAGGTGCAAAACCTGGGAATGTCTATTGCCTGAAGCGAACCGTTCTGCCACCGAGATCAGAAACCATTGTGGCTGTGAAGCTACCAGAAAACCCTGGAAGTCCGCGACGATGTGTGTTGATTGAGCAAGTGGATAGCAACCAACCATGGAAGATGGCGCGGACATTAGTGATAACCACTGGAGCTACAGCAGTGCGTGTACTGAACGCAAGTGATGAAGAACACCTCATTAAGGGAGACACATTGATGGGCACTTGTGAGGAAGTCACCTGGATGTGCAGCTGTCAAGAAGCACGTAGCGGCGACCAACTTCAGAGTGATCAGGATGTGTCAGCGATCTTAAAAGACTGTCGCAAAGATCTGTCTGGCAAAGAACTCTTAATGGCGAAAAAGCTGCTGTAACGCTACACGGATATCTTCGCTTCAAGTGACGACAGCATTGGGAAACTGGATTAGTGAAGCACACCATAAATACTGGAGAAGTGGCACCGATACGTCAGCGGCCTAGAAGAATACCAGTGGCCCGAGAAAAGGAAGTTGACGCCATGCTGGAAGAGATGGTGAAAAGTGGTGATTGAACCTTCATCTAGCCCATGGTGTTCTCCAGTGGTGCTTGTGAAGAAAAAGGATGGAACCATGAGATTTTGCGTGGATTATCGAAAACTTAACGACGTGACAAAGAAAGACAGTTACCCTCTACCGAGAATCGACGATACCTTGGATACACTATCAAGGATAAGATGGTTTACAACCCTGGACCTAAAAAGTGGGTAATGCCAAGTCGAAATCGACCATAAGGACAAAGAGAAGACTGCATTTTCAACTGGAAAGGGTCTCTGGAAATTCAAAGTGATGCCCTTTGGTTTATGCAACGCTTGAAAGACTTATGGAGCTCGTACTAGCCGGACTGATTGGAGATGCCTGCCTCGTGTATCTGGATGACATTATAATCGTGGGAAAGACCTTCGAAGATCACCTTAAAAACCTGGATCGCGTGTTGTCAAAGATTCGAGCTGCTAACCTCAAGATAAGCCCAAAGAAGTGCTCGTTCTTCAAACGACAAGTGAGTTTTCTGGGACACGTAGTCTCGCAAGTGGGTGTGCAGACCGATCCTGATAAAATCGTCGCTGTTAAGGAGTGGCCAACACCGAAAGACAAGACTGAAATTAGAGCATTTTTGGGACTATGCTCTTACTATCGACGATTCGTGAGGAGTTTCGCTGACATTGCTAAGCCATTGCATAAGCTCACGGAGGAGAAACAACTTTTCTGCTGGGACGAAAACTGTGATGGTTCATTCAAGGAATTAAAGAGACTACTATGTGAAACACCAATCCTCGGCTTCCCAGACACAGAGAATGAGTGCATCGTGGATACCGACGCAAGCAACATTGGTATCGGGGGTGTTTTTTTTTTGGCCCACCTCTCACTCCCACCACTGTAACTCCTGTGTAGCCAGGATCCACAGCGGCGACCATCATAATGACTCTGAGCAGTGAAGCCCAGGAGAACCCGATGGAAAGCTAACTTGTCTTGGACCCCGCAACGAATTTAATCAGAAGATGATAGAAGAAGTAGGAAAACATGAGTTTCGACTTCTCTTCTCGCAAAAGCGGGAGACAGTAAAATAAGATTGAAAATGTATTACGCCAGAATTGAGAAAAGCACCACGGACATTGATTTTATTAAATTTATTGGACCTATGCGGTGAGCGGTGAATCTACTAATTTAAAAGAAAATAACTTTTGTTTAAAATTGCCATGTCCCGTTAAGAACTGCGAAACGCAATGATCTATTTCGATCCACTTCATTTTTAACCTTTCACGGATACAAGGAAAGAATTTATAGAGATGACGGCCCTTAATTGAGCTATCCCAGCGTGTTTGCCATTCCGTTATTAAATCGTTGCAAACGTCATCGAGTGAATTATATAGTCGTTGTATTTTAAGTTGATCACGCGGTAGTAGAAATTGACACGCTTCATCTTTATTCACATTATAAAACACTGACGCGCGACGTTGGATTTCTAAATCTACGGGGAACACACCCGCCATCACGGGCAGTGCTTCCGTACTGACCGTCCTATAAGCCTTGCATAAAAATATCAATGCCAAACGTTGACTTTGGAGTAATTTTCTTCGAGCAGCGCCAATAGTGGACCTGTCGGCCCATACTGGAGCGCCGTAGCAGATACAGCCTAGGTAGGTAGCTGTATAGATCGTTTTCAATACATTAAAAGTAAGACCCCACGTAGCAGTCGATATTCTCGTCAAAGCATAGAAGTTACGTTTCGCTTTATCGCCTATCTGTTGAATGTGTTCAATAAAGGTGATTTTTTTTTCTAAAATCATTCCGAGATAACATACGGAGTTTTTCGATTTAATGTTTACACCATGATTTTATACGCGGTGGTGCTACCAAGTCACCTTTTAGGAGAAGTTGAAAAGTTTAGTGCGGTGCGAAAGCGAGGCGATTTCGACTACCCCATTCCGATATTAAGTCGGTAGCAGTTTTTCCTTTATGTTCGATTTCGGATCGCGAGTTTGCTTCGATTAACAAAAGACCATCATCCGCGTAACCCGTGATGGAACATCCCGTCGGGAGAGGTAGCGCGAGGAAATCCTCGAACCCTAGATTCCACAAATACGGTGACAAGACGGAGCCTTGCGGACATCCCAAATTCAAAGCCTTTGAGCACACATGGTAGCCAAGCTTCAACGTAGTTGTTCCATTGCTAAGGTAAGAGTAATAATATTAATAATAAAGTAAAAGTAAAGACACTGCTAATCCCTCTCAGTATCGCCCCATCACTTGCCTTCCTACAATATATAAGCTAATCACTTCATGCATTACTAATAAAATAACGAAACATTTAGATGCAAACAATATTTTATCAGAAGAACAAAAAGGATGTAGACAGAACCATAAGGGTTGCAAGGAGCAACTTATAATAGATTCTACAGTTTTGAAACATGCCACAACACACAAGAGAAACTTACATCTATCATATATAGACTATAAGAAAGCCTTCAATAGTGTACCACATTCTTGGTTAATAACAGTTCTCCAAATATATAAAATTAATCCTAACATCATTAACTTCCTCCAGACTGCAATGTCTGACTGGAGAACAACTCTGTACATGTCTAATGGTACCGATTCCATTAGAACCAGCGAAATTCGAATTGAAAACGGTATTTTTCAAGGAGACTCGCTTAGCCCAATATGGTTTTGTCTCTCACTCAACCCACTTTCCTACCTGCTTAATGACACCAAAAATGGATACAAATTAGATACTGACAACTCTATTACACACCTAATGTATATGGATGATATTAAACTTTTCGCAAAAACTGAAAAACACCTAGATAATTTAATTAAAATCACCGCAGAATATAGTAAAGATATAAATATGTCGTTTGGACTTGATAAATGTAGAACACTAAGGATAAACAAGGGTCAACCAATTTATACTACTTCAACTAACGATACGAGTCTAAAGTTCGAATTGTTGGAACCAACTGAAACTTATAAATATTTGGGTGTCCATCAATCACATAGTATTAATCATGTAGAAATAAAAAAAAAATCTAAGTAAAGAATATGTCACACGATTAAATTTGATTTGTAAAAAACAACTTTATTCTAAAAATTTATTTAAAGCTATAAACACGTTTGCAATCCCCATTTTAACATATTCTTTTGGTGTCATTAAATGGACCACAACCGATATAAACCGATTAGAGATAAAGACCAGAACAACCTTAACTAAGTATAATTATTTACACCCTAAGAGAAGAAGGTGGTAGAGGACTTATCGACTTGAAAATATTGTGGGAAGGACAAATACAAAACTTAAGAAATTTCTTTTATTCCAAAACAACAGATAGTTCTTTACATTCTGCAATAGTTAAATTAGATAATAACTTTACACCACTTAACCTAATTGATCGAAACGTGCAATACAAAACACCACAAATTCATTTAAAATGCAAAATTGATAGATGGCGCTCTAAAGAACTACACGGAAGACACATTCATGATTTGGAACAAACTTACATAGATAAAGAAACTTCAAGTAAATGGCTGAAATTCGGCTCCCTATTTCCTGAAACCGAAGGTTTCTTAATCGCAATACAGGATCAAGTAATAAACACTAAAAACTACAGAAAGTTTATAATTAAAGAACGGAACAGTCAAAATGATAGTTGTAGAAAATGCCATCGTGGATCTGAGACTATTCAACATATCACTGGCGCTTGCCCTTCCCTCGCTCAAACAGATTACACACATAGACACAACCAAATAGCACACATCATTCATCAGAAATTAGCCATCAAACATAACCTTCTACACCCAAAAGCTTTACCATACTATCAATACAAACCAAAACCAGTACTGGAAAACCAGAGTCACAAAATATTATACTTCGATAGAGCAATCCTAACAGACAAAACTGTACACAACAACAGACCCGATATAACACTCATAGACAAAGTCAACAAGTACACTTATTTAATAGACATAGCAGTCCTAACCTAACCTAACACACATAATTTGCAGAAAACCATCACTGAAAAAATTAATAAATACACCGAACTAAAAGAAGAAATTGTTAGACTATGGAATATGAACCGTGTGTATATTGTGCCTCTGGTGATTTCCAGTACTGGAGTTATCCCTAAACATTCGCATCATTATATACGACAGTTAAATCTAAATAAAAATATTTATATAACCATGCAAAAAGCTGCAATACTAAAAACGTGCAGAATTGTTCGGAAGTTTCTACAAGATGACACCACCATTGAAAATAGTCCCCTAAATGAACTCCACTTGGTCTAGGCCCGTGGTTTTCATAATACCGAAACTTTCTTCAAAAGTTTTGAGAACGTAGTTTTTACAGAGTAAATAATAATAATAATAATAAAACATTTATTCCAAGCAATACACATGATTACAATTAAACTTAATCGCTACATAGACATAATTAACATGCTTGGAAAAGGTTGTCGGCTCAGCTATGTTACAGTACCGTGATACTGCAACGCTGGTCTTCCGCCGACACCGCCGAGTGACGAACATGCCAGCACCAAGCTAATCAGCTAAGACATTCATCAATTACATTTAATTTAAAACTAGTAAAAATCGCAAAAAAGAGTAAAAAAATAAAATAAAGAAAACAGTACCTACACTAGGAAAAATTAGATAAAATAGAGCTAAAGTAAAAGTATAAGTAAATAAGGAATATTGTAACACAATAATAATATATATATCGATTGATTAAGGCCAAATTACAACGAATATTTTCAAATTTAGATTGCAGGTTTAAAAGAAATTGTTTCAAACCTGCCTTAAACAAAAACAAAGTTTTGCAGTGTCGAATAGGTGGTGGAATATTGTTCCAACATTTAGAGGCCACATAGCGAAAACTTCCCCTAAATGCAGCAGAACAATGTTTGTCAGTTGCCAATGGTTGCGTGCACTGTCGCTGCCGCCTATCTGTGCCACCAAAATACTCTAGTTTTTAATAAGGCTTCTGTGTATTCATGATACCAAACATCAGACATGCCAAATGCAATTTTCGTCTGGATCTTAGACTCAGCATCTTATGGCAATTTAAAAATGGAGTAATATGACTTCGAGCCCTTACTGCAAAACAGAACCGTATACAGGCGTTTTGGACTCTTTGCAGCAAGCGCACATTTGATGCCGATAGTCTAGGGCCGTATACAGTATCGTATAGAATAGAGAGAGAATAGAGTATAGAACCAGCGACTCGACTAGCTGGATACGCAACTCTTTACTCAGGTAGTTACGAGCACGATATAACACCTTTAAACGATAGAAACAATTACGAACTATCTCGGTTATATGTTTATTGTATCTAAGTTCCGCATCCACTACTAAACCTAAATTTCGTGCTTCGTAAACTCTTTCGATTGGAGTATTATTGATGCATATTTCATTAAACAAATGCGTCGACAACTTATTCGAACGCAAATCACTTCCAAATATCATATATTTAGTAGGGGTGTGCGAATAATTCGAACTCACGAATTATTCGTTCCGAATCGAATACGAATATTCGAATCTTCGAATTATTCGGAATTCGCCGAATATTCGAAAAATTTCGAATAATTCGAAAAGTTTCGAATATTCGTCGAATTTCGAATAGTATCGAATTCGACTACGACGACTATGACTATTTTGCAGACATCTAGCCCATCAAAGATATTATCTACTAAATACAAATTCTTGTCCTATTTCCGATGCATCGCAAATTCGATACTATTCGAAATTCAACGAATATTCGAAACTTTTCGAATTATTCGAAATTTTTCGAATATTCGTCGAACTTCGAATAATTCGAATCTTCGAACGATATTCGCACACCCCTAATATTTAGTCTTAGTGGGGTTCAATAGCAGTGAATTTTTTTCCGACCACGATGCAATTCTATTTAGGTCTTCGGTTAACTTTTCTATCGCCTGTGGGAACTCCGATACTCTAAAAGATAAGTAAATCTGTATATCATCTGCGTAGATATGGTACTGGCAATGGGAAATACAATCCACAATATCTGCACTATACAGGATAAACAGTAGCGGACCGAGAATAGAGCCCTGCGGTACCCCCCTGTTCACTTCAACCAAACTTGATCGGACACATTTGCCTTCATTGCGTAATTCCACCAATTGTGTTCTATTAATTAGATAACTGGAGAACCAGTTTAAGGTGGCACAACTAAACCCATAGTACCTCAGTTTCGCTAGCAGGAGAGCAACATCTAGGCCATCGAAGGCGCGCGAGAAGTCGAGTAAAACCAAAACTGTGCACATTCCCTGATCTTGCGCAGCTAGGATACTATCTGTTACATCCAGCAGTGCTGTAGTTGTACTACGCAGTTTTCTAAAACCGGATTGGTACTCAGGAAGTATTTTATTTTTTTCAACATAATCCGTAAGCTGCAAGGACACAGCTCTTTCCAAAACTTTTGATAAGCAGGGGAGAATACTAATAGGTCGTAAATCATTTAATAACAGCGCATTTGTTTTTTTCGCAATGGGCACTGCCGTCTTCCAAATCTCCGGATAGGTTGAAGTACTGATAGACATGTTGACGAGTTTAGTGATAGTGGTGAGACTATTAGGCAGTGTCATACTTAACATATCCAGAGAGATATTATCATAACCTGTAGCATTTATCTTAATCTGTTTTAAAAATTTCTGCACCTTGCATTCTTCTAAAGGAATTAGTGAAAATTCTGATTCAAGACAAGGTCTAGAGTTAAAAAAACTTTTGTTAGCTTTTATTAAAGAATCAGAAGCATTTGGTATATATAGGAAATGAGTGCAGATCTCCTCTGGGTTGTTAAAATGTGGCGGAAGGTCATTACTAACCGAAGGCAAGATATTTAATTTTAAATTACTCCATAGTTTTGTTGGATTTTTTAAATTATTATTAATGTTAAATTTAAAGTAAGCTATCTTTTCCCTGTTCAAAGATTTTTCAACCAATGACTTCAGCTCTTTGTAATATTTAAGAGTATATGATAGAATATATGTTTTTATAGCAACCTCTTAGTTTAAGTTTAAGAGAAGCATTGGCCACCAAGCGTTATCAAACGCTCCGGATATATCTAAAAATATGCCGAGAACATACTTCGCTGATGAAGACTGAACTATTTTTCTAACCGACATTACTGCATTGATTGTAGACTTGCCGCTTGTGAAGCCGAATTGGTTTTGGTTAAATTTTAAGCCCTCCGGAAGCAACCTAGGCACGATCAACCGTTCTAGCACTTTACCTAGCGAAGGCAATAATGTTACCGGTCTATATGATTTTGGGTCGTCAGGAGGTTTATCACCGCTTTTTGGTATTAATTTTATAAATCCTTTACGCCAAATTTTAGGAAAAACTCCTTCGTGTATGCAGCGTTGATATACATACAGGATAGAACTAGATAACATTTTACACGCTTCTTTGGCCAGCTTGATGGCCAGCCGCATGGCGCTTCTCGCTTCCGTGTACTCTCCATGCAGCCGGTCCTCCTCCTCCGCAAACGCGACGGGATCGTCGCGACGCGCGAGGATGCGGCGGCAATGTCGGGCGAACCGGCGCCTCGCCCGGACGCATACAGCACGAAGCTGCGCTATCTCGGGCGACCACCAGTACGCCGACTTACATGGAGGCCGAGGGCCGACCCGAGGCATCGAAGCATCGCTAATGCGATGCATCGTGTCCCGGAGCCATAGCGCCTCGACCTCCACATCCACAGGATGTGGACGCATGGGCGTCCACGCCGCCACAGTGGAGGCTTCCATCAAGCGCTCCTTGTCCAGGAGCCTCAATGCCCATCTGGGGAATGACCGGGGTGTAGTCCCTTGGGCGACTGGCGTGGAGGTGGAGAGATCGAACCGGATGTACCGATGATCTGACAAGGATTCCGCCTCCACTAGCACCTCCCAACCGCGGATGTGCTGTGCGATGGCAGAGCTCGCGAACGTCACGTCCACGATTGACTCGCCCCGCCACCGCACGCAAGTCGCGACCGACCCTCTGTTCATGATACAGAGTCCGGTCGCGACCGCCCACTCTACCCCGAGCGTCCGAGCGGGGAGACCCCCAAGCGACACATTTCGCGTTGAGGTCGCCCGCTAGTATCACTGGACGGGGGGCGGAGCGCTGAGTAATCGCTTCGATCCCGTCCAGGAACTGCTCGAACTCGTGAGTAGACCGACTTGGAGAGAAGTATACCCCGATCACGACGGTATCTTCTATCTTCACTGCAACGAACCCGGGTCCCCTGGCCACCATTTCCAGGGGGGGGATCGCTGCGGTCCTCCTTATGTGTATGGCCGCCAAGCCGCACTCATCCCCGAACCAGCAGTCATCCGCTGGGGGAACAAAATACGGCTCGGCGACCACAGCCACGTCAATGGACCACTCCGCCATGCTCTGGACTAACATGTCCTGAGCCCTGACGGAGCGGTTCAGATTACCTTGGAGGAAGCGAAGGGTGCAGTCCATTAGGGTTGGACCACATCCATCGCTCCCTCCCCTCCTCCATCGCCCCCGCCATCGGGCGCGCTAGGCGCCACGGCGGGGTCTGAAACGTCGGCCGGTACTCCCCCGGCCGACTTCCTCTGTTGGCGCCGCTTATTTTTGCGGCGCCTGTTCCGTTCCGTGTTTACACCGGACGGGGAGCAAGCCTTGCCCCCCGCCCGATGATCGGCCCTGCGCCCGGCCGACGCGCACAGCGCGCAATGCGGCACGGCCGAGCACGCGGCCGCTTTGTGACCGGTTTGACTGCAGCGGAAACATAGACCGCTGCGGTCAACAGTGCTGGTGCACCTGGCGACGCTATGCCTCGTGCCGAAGCACTTGAGGCATCGCAAGGCGCGCGATTCTAATAGCCGCACGTGGGCTGCGACCCAGCCCACGCGCAGCCTGCCCGGATCTCGACCCTGTTGGGGAGCAACCGCGGCCGCCGGAGTCGCGTTCTTTTTGTGGGGGGCGGCAGTTGGCGCTCTTCCCGGCTGGGAGGTCGCATTAGCCGCTGCCCCTGTCTTCGTCTGTGGTTGTGGTTGTTGGGCCGGAGCGGTCACAACCTTGGCCCTTTTGGCGCCCCGTTTGACCACCTCGGTCCAACCCTCATCCGTGTTGGATGGAGCCGGAGGAAGCGCGCGGGGCTGCGGAGGTGGCATCGTGGTTTTGGCACCACCTCCGTTCTTCTTTTTTGGTCCCGAACCCTGGGGAATTGTCGGTTGAGCGGGGGCGACGGGAGGCGGCGCGGATGTCGGAGCGCCGCTCAAGGCCGCAACGAGTTCCGCCCTGAGTTTGGCGAACTCCTTGCCAAACTCCTCTGTCAACTCCCATCTGATGCGGGCAGCCATGTCCTCCGGGGATTCAGTCTGCCGCACCCTGGCTCGCGGTGACGCGAGTCGTGGTCCGCGCGCCGTCTTGGATAGCGGCAGAGCGGGCCAATCTTCATCCGCGTCCTTTGGGGGAGGTCGCGTCTTTCCTGTGCCGCGGGCACTAGCGGGCTCCGACTCGAGCGTTGCCAGCCTCCCCTTGAGAGTAGCAACCTCCGCCTTTGCCTTCTCCAGTTCTATCTGGAGTTTCGCGTCCCGGCTGACCTGTTTCGAAACCGTAGGCATGAGCCTGACGGCCTCATCCGCCACCGCGCGCCATGTGCGCGCTTGGCTCTTGTTACCGCACTTTGAATATTTGGCAGCCGCAGCCTGGGCGCGCCGCCTCAGAGACTCCAGGACGACGACGGGACTCTCCGAGAGCTCCCCGCTAGCCGTTCGAGCCGAGTCAATTACTTGTCGTCTTAAGGGCTCAAGGACGACGACGGGGCCCTCGGAGAGCTCCCCGTCCGTTGTCCGAGCCGAGGCAAAGGATGTCACCGAGCGTGCTGGTGAGGCGACTGTCTTCAGTGGCTTTCCTCTTGCCCGTCCGGTGGTTTTGGGCCCCGCGACCGCTCGTCTGGCGGGGCCTTTAGGCACCTCACCGTCAGAGTCGGGCGAGAACTCAGTGGTTTCGGAGCTCCGGCGCGCTGCGGACTTCCGTTTGCGCCGGATTCTCCCGCTCTGCTCCTCAGAGCAGGCCGCTCTCTCCCCGCCCCGATCCTACGCCAGTAGCATTCTCCGACACAGGGGCCTGGACGCCTACCCCTGTGCGGGCTTCGGAGGTGGACTCTACGTCCATGACCTTCCACGAAGTTGAGGGGAGCAATCACATTAGTGCGACTACTCCCAGGCGCTCAACTCCGTGGCTACCCACACGTCACCGCTTTGGCACCACCCAGGGACCACGTATGGGGTAGGCCTTCTAAGAAGGTGGTTCTCCCATGGACGCCAGTGACGCGGGCCCCCCTACTACGAGGTTATCTAATTCCGATGTAGCTGATTCATCGTTATGGAGATTTAATTGGCCTATGATAACTTTATCCATAGTTTGTATTTAATATGAGTTGCTCTAGTTTGGATTTTAGTGAAGGACACTCAGTGGAACCGGTAGGATGATCACACGGTTTTTTAAAACGTTTGCAAGAAGCACAAACAGGAGAGGAGTCCTTCTGTTTGCAGTCTTTGATCTCATGTGGACCAGCACAGTGCTCACAGCAAGATGTTTTATGTGGCAGTATTTGGCAATATGCCCATATTGCTGGCATTTTAAACAACGTACCACTTCGATGTCATCTACAAACCGACATGTTGCCCAATCGATGAAAAGTTTTTCTTTGGTATTTACGAGATGATTTCTAATGGTGTGATCAAGTTCAATACCTATCCATTTCCTATTGTTGTTAAGAACGCGGCGACGAACTATTCTTGTCGATTGAATAAAGTCGTCTTCTTTGACTTTTATTTCGTCTTTAATATTTTGGCGATATAACGCAACTAAGAACGCGTTGTCTTCCATTGAGCCGGGAACGTCTTTAACTAGGAGGCGAGGCCTGCGTCCGCGAGGTTTTTCTAAGCGCAATCCCGCGTTTTTAATAGCGTCGACTGATTGTAATTTTTTAAGCTGGTTTTCATTGCTCACACGAAGAACTACACCTGCCTTCGCGGTTTTTTAACTCCTACTATTTGAAATCCGTCGTCAGTGGGGTTAATTGTTTTCATTAGTGCATTTTTAGTAGCCGAAGTCGTTTGTAATTATACTGCACGTTCCTGGGACGGATAAGCTATAACACACGGAAGAGGGGCGCGAGTTTCAACATACGGGACCGATTTCGCTAATTTTAATTTGCAAGTATCTGCGTACGACTTTAGTTTCTCGTTTACGTTTACGGGTACGGGTTGCCTGGCGCACTGGGCCAAATTACGCTCTGCATTGGCAAGTTTCGTTTCGACCGTTGAAGAACGAATCGCGAGCAACGACACAATAGCTGTTACTTTTTGTGTCATATCCATAATGGACGCTTTATTCGTAGCAATAATCCGAGTACCTTGATCGTTGACTATTTCATTTATTTTTGATAAGAACGTTGACGCCTCCTGGACTAGGTCGTAATAGTCGCACGTAGAATCATCGTTTAAGTCGAGAGTTCTTATAATATTTTCATCAGAAATAGTTCGCGGTATACGCTTTTCGTTCGAAAATACAAAGGGTGAAGACGTATCTTTATAACTACGCTTATTACTTGGTGAGCGCGGTGTAGTACTAGACTTCTTAAAAGAATCCGGTTGGTCAACATTTTTGCTCGACATTATGCTAACGGTGTGAACCAAGTTCGTAAAACAAAGCTTATACGACGTACTTCGTTCAATAAAAATGCGCTTCGGAATACCCGACACAAAAAATGTTAAAAAACTTACCGGTGATCGATGTTTTACAAAAATTTATAGAAAACACAAAAAACAAACCAGAGAAACTCAAATCAAAGGTTTATTATAATAATATCCTATTGAAATACTTTTTACCACAAAACAATTGCACTAAACACTATTTATCAATTTTTAAAAACCCGAGCGTAACGAAGTAAACTGTCAGCTGTGCGGCGCGCGGGGGTGGTGGTATCGGGGGTGTATTGTCACAACGGAAAGGAGAACAAGAAGTTGTGATAGCCTACTTCAGCAAGTCGCTATCGAAGCCGGAACGCAACTACTGTGTGACAAGGAAAGAACTGCCCGGAAAGACACTACAACACTTCAGTAAATACCTACTTGGAAGAAGATTTCATCTAAGGACTGACCACGCTGCGCTGAAGTGGCTACTTCAATTTAAGAATCCTGAAGGACAAGTGGCAAGATGGATCGAACAACTACAGGAGTTTGACTTTTCGACGGAACATCGTAGTGGACGACTGCACGGCAACGCAGATGCATTATCGAGGGGACCATGCCCTGATGACTGCAAGCACTGTCTGCGGCAAGAGAATAAAGACGCAATACCAATCAGAATGCTCAGAACGGATCTTAGCGACGAGTGGAGAGATACACTTCAGAAGGCCCAGCAAGAAGACGTTGACATAAAACCGATTTTTGAATGGATCGTGTCTGGTGCCGCCAAGCCTAGTTGGAGTGAAGTTTCGACCATGAGTGTTACAACAAAGAGTTACTGGGCTCAATGGGAGAGTCTCCTGATCCACGAAGGGGTTCTGTGCCGTAAATGGGAGAACGCCCGAGGCAACAGTTCTCATCTGCAAATGATAGTCCCCAAAACCAAGATACCGGATGTTCTACACCTGTACCATGAAGGATTCTCCGGAGGATATCTAGGAGTGAAAAGAACACTGCTGAAGATACGAGAGAGATTCTACTGGATCAACTGCAGAGACGACGTCGAAGATTGGGTCAGAAAGTGTACCAACTGTGCTGCAGTGAAAGGCCCTCATACTCGTAGCAGAGGTGCACTGAAAGTGTATAACGTCGGAGCACCGTGGGAGCGCATAGTCTTGGATATCGCATGGCCATTTCCCGTTAGTGAAAGTGGCCACAAATACTTCATGGTTGTCATGGATTACTTCACAAAGTGGCCCGAAGTTTTTGCGATCCCTAACCAAGAGGCTTCTACAGCAGTGGCGTGCCTAGGAACTATTAATGGATTCACTGCATACCCTGGCCTACTCAGCGCTATAAAAATATTTTTTCAATTAATTAAGTTAAATTCAGTCAATAAAATACTTAAATTCATGAACAAAAAATATTCCTAAATAGCGCCATCTATGAGTGAGTATTGTTAAACATTTAACTCTTAAAACGCATAACAGATGGCGCGGATTCAGAAAAGCACATAGGCTGACTGCTTCTCATAACCACACTTATTTGTATGGGAATTTAAAAAAAAAGTCATAGTTTTGAATTTCTTTGAAAGATTTGTTCGCGAAAAATGTATTGGGTGGAAGCACCGGAACCTTAACGCGACCATTTTAAAATGTTGTTTTTGACAACAACCGTGAATGAAATTGTTCAATTTGTTCGGTTAATATTTGGTGATATAGTGATTTATGCGAATGAAAAATCAGCCATATTTGTTTTCTTCCTGTGAACTGTGTACACTGCAGAGATAATTTAATTGTTTTTTTTACTTTCTTTGTTGTTGTTGTGTATTTTCGTAGATTTTTTTCTTGTAATTAAGTGTTTTAGTTTAACGTAATTATGTCCCAGTGTGAGCAATGTGTTGACAGTGTGTGTTTAGTAAACATAAAACAAATTTTCTCCAAACATAGTTTTACGGAATAACTCGAAATCGTTAAAAAGGGTAGGCCCGTACCAGATTTAATTAATTTAACACAAAAGACAGGTAAAGTAACTCGTCATTTTAATACTAATTATTATAATAGATTTAGTTGGCTTGCTGGATGTTGTCTTAATTATAATGTAACATTACAAAACAAACATTTTAATCAACGATTTTAGAAAATTGATGTGCCCAACGGTTTTATAATTCCCACGACTGTATCTATTTTATTATTTTTTGGTTTTTAGTACATTTATCTTAAACATTGCAATGTATGTTTAACATAAAACCGTTTAACTTAAAAAGTTTTTTACCTATTTTTATTTTCTAGTTTTTAGTTTGATAAAAAATTGTTATCAGCCATTTGGTAGCGAGGGCCATCTAGGATTTAATTTTTTTCTAGTATATTGTATTCTGCTTGTTGAGCCCTTTCATTTGATACCCATATTGATGGGATTGATAAAACCGACGTTATCCGCCATTTTGTAGCGGCCGCCATCTTGGATTTCAATTTTTATAGTACATTGTATTCTGCTTGTTGAGCCCTTTCATTTGATACCCATATTGATGGGATTGATAAAACCTACGTTATCCGCCATTTTGTAGGGGCCGCCATCTTGAATTTATAATTATTATTTTTAATTAAAGTGAAAAACGTTGTGCTCACTAACTCAACTTTATTGAAACAGGAAGTATTGTACAGGAAATGATACAGACTAAAAATATATTCCATAGACATAGATCATACATAGATCTACTTGATGAAATTACAACTTTACTTTTATTGCTAAAAAGGTGGCGCTAGTGTTCTTCTCGTATTACTGTTAATAGGATTTCGATATACAAAATAACAATAATGATAATGAATAAACATAATTGTATTGTCACCAAAATCCAAAGTGTATACAAAATTTCAGATTAATCGGTTGAGAGGAAGAGGGTGAAATTTGAGTTACTAGATCTGACGGAAGAATAAATAATAAAGAATAAAACAAACGGGGTGAGCTAAATAAAACCGTTTAAAAAGACTTGTGACACCGCGTATTGCGTTAAAAAAATTAAAGCATTCGAGCTATATATGCAAAATTACAGGGAAAAATTCGAAATTATTTATTCTACCGCCGCGACAAATACTAGTTACCCTAAAAGAAAACGTAATATCCCGGACGTTAAAGTTCATTATAAACGCATTTTCGTTGAAATTGTCGACAACATTTTAAATAAATGTCGCGGTCGCTGTGACAATCTCAAAAATCTTAGATTTTTTGAAA
Source organism: Trilocha varians (assembly GCA_030269945.2). Classification (NCBI taxonomy): domain Eukaryota; kingdom Metazoa; phylum Arthropoda; class Insecta; order Lepidoptera; family Bombycidae; genus Trilocha; species Trilocha varians. The sequence goes on from AP028282.1 coordinate 6,274,428, forward strand.
TATTGTCATATGAAAACTTCGATAAGTATACGGTATCGTTTCCAGATAAGATACTAATCGAGTTTTGCAACAATTACGAGGGCTTTAATTTTGATCGCCTAAAAAACGAGTTACGTTGTATTTATAAATCGGATGAATTTAAAAACTTAAATATTTACAAGATCAGCAAAAAAAATTATAACACAAATTTAAATTCGATTTTTTCAGAAGTGTTACGATCCGCGTCCGCGGAAAGATCGTTTTCTAGTTTAAAACGCGTACACACGTATTTACGAAACACACAAGGTCAAGACAGGCTCTCTGATTTATCTATGCTTTCAATTGAAAAAGAACTTCTTTCTTTATTAAGACGATCCTCTACTTTTTACGATGGTGTTTTAACACAATATTTAAAAAAGGATAGGCGCGTTGATTTAGTTTATAAATAATTTTGTTTTCTTAGAACTTCGATTTGATTAGTTGATTTTCGGTAAACCCTTTAGTTAGTTCAGTTTGCGAGTTCACTGGAAATGTAAAGCAAAACCTCGATCCGTCTAAGGGCCACTACGGGTATCTCCTAAGTAGCTTGTCCAATAATTCCAAGCGCCTGGTTTAGATATATGTTGTGGTCAAAACATAACATCATACAAAAACGTAGAGAAAATATCTGAAGAACGAAAATGAATCTTAAAGTAGTCTTTTTTTACGTCAAAAACTGTCGGATATTGGTAAGTTATTATAATCTTAATTTAATAACATTACGAATAAAGAGGATCTAAGAAATAACTTATGTTACAAATTTAATATTGCAAACCGATAATTACTGAATAATAAAAATTAACATTGATTTTTTTTCATTTGCATATTTTAACTACGTCGACAATAAGAAAAATAATTTGATTACCATTTTGAAAAAAAACATAGAATTGTAAAGACTGCATACCCTAGGCAAAATCCCTATGCACGCCACTGTTCTACAGTTGCCGATAAACTAGTCCATGAAGTCTTCTGCCGATTTGGAGTGCCTTTGGAGATACACAGCGACCAGGGGAGAAATTTTGAGTCCCAGTTGTTCCAAGAGACGTGTCGAGTTATGGGTGCTCACAAAACACGAACTACGTCGTATCATCCGCAGTCGGACGGCATGGTGGAGCGATTTAACCAAACCCTGGAGAAATACCTGGCTAAAATAGTCGGAAGCAAGCAGCGAGATTGGGACAAACACATCCAGCCATTTTTATTGTCGTATCGTAGTGCTGTCCATGAGAGCACTAATGTGACTCCAGCATTCGCAAACTTTGGCCGAGAACTGCGACTACCAGCTGACCTTATAACTGGCATACTACCTGATTCACCACAAACAATCACGGAATACGCCAGCGATCTTCGAGACAAGATGAATGACATCTACGAGCACATCAGAGAGTCCGGGCAGAGCGCATCACAGAAGATGAAAACTCGTTACGACCTTAAACTCAATAACCCCGGATTTGACGAGAACTCTCTGGTATGGCTTCACAATCCAGTACGCAGCAAAGGGAAGTCTCCGAAGCTACAAGCCAAATGGGATGGTCCATATCGTGTGGTGACCAGGATCAACGAGCTGACATACCGGATACAGAAAGGACAACGAGGCACACCTAAGATCGTTCACGTAGATCGGCTGGCGCGTTACTACGGGTCTAACGATGCTCGGGACGAGCATGTCTTAGAGAGGGGGTAGTGTTACGAGAATAGTCGAAGATACATTATCAAATAGGAGCAGCAAACAACAGACACAAACAATACAAATTATTTCCCACGAAGAACAAAGGCGGTTTTCTAATAGTGTTGCGAGAATGGTCGAAGATACAATATCAAACAATAGGAGCAGCAAACAACAGACACAAACAATACAAATTGGTTCCCACGAAGAACAAAGGCGCTTTGCTATTTATTTGCAGAAAATCATTTTCTTTTGTAACGCCTCGAACATTCTAAGCTTCCTGGCTCGCAATATAAATATCGGGGCGGTCCCTCGAGAAGGCAGTCTGTCATCAGCTACAGTGCGATCAAAACAAGTAACCAGTGCAAGGTGCTAAGTGTATTGCGATTAGTTTGTAAGTACACTGTGTGTGTAATTGCAATAAAGCGAGTTAAGATTGAGAGCGCATTGTTTGCATTTATCCCGACCCCTAGCCCGTAACATTATATTTCTTAGGGTTTTGTAAATATATTAAGACTCCTGTTATTACAATACGGCGTTCTTTGATCCTTATACGTAGTGCTTCATGTAGTTCAGTACTTAAGATCGTATCATAAGTAAGCAACTTCTCTAAAACAAACTTAAGTGACGTTTCTGCGGTTAAAAGGGTCGAATCTCTGGTGCATAAAGTCTCTACAACTAATTTAAATGGCTGCAAAGTGTCAATCAAATCTCTTATTTTTGACCATTCAAGGTTGCTAAATTTAATTTCTGATCCAATATCGATTAACGCTTTATCAATACATACTTTCAACTTATAAAATCTTTCCATCATAGACAGAAGACTATTCCAACGTGTGCGGCAGTCCAAAATAAGGCTTAATTCTTTCCCTATATCTTCTTTTACATACTTTTGCAGGTACATATCGTACTTAGTAGGCGATCTTTTAAAAAGCTTTACTATTTTTCGTACTTTTTGTAGAATGTCGCTGTATCGAGGAATGACATCTGTTTTAGAAAAATAAGGATGACAAGGATCCGTTACTGTAATTGTAACTCCTTGTGCATTATCAATATCTTCTTCATCTGTGTCTGATACATTACCACAGCATGTGCTGAGTTGAAGCCTTATGGTATGCAGTACTATGTTTTTATTTTTATTTTTGTACTTGTTTTTTTATACTGTGTAACCATTAAACGTTTTTTCTTTCTTTCTTTCTTTAGATATTGTTACCAGGTGATCACTTTCACAGATGGCCTTCACTTCATTGTTTTTGTATAAAACATCAACCACAGCTAACTGTAGACCGTGTGCGTAGCACAATTGTTGGTAACAATTCATGAGTTTACCTACTTTGACCATCACACTTGCACCGTCAGTACTCATGCCTATAATATCAGTATCGGTATCAAGACCAAAGCCTTTTAAATGGTGTTTTATTAGGTTTACAGTATATGCCGCAGAACACGAACCATGTATTCTAATCAAGCCCAGATTAAAGTGTTTTTCCTTATGGTGTAAATTTAGGTTCAGATATCGATGATTTTTTTGGGAAGTCCATTTATCGAAACTCAAAGAAAATCTGTTTCCTTGTTTTTTGAAACATTCTAATTCACTTATCATGTCAGACTTAACTTTTATTTTAATAATTCGTAATTATTGATCTTATTATGTTTGCTGAATTTGGAAGTTGAAATCCACTTTTTGAAAACAAATACCTCAAATCTGACGATGTACAAAATAAACTGAGGGGTTTTTTTTTTTCAGTTGGAGGAAATCACCGGATCCCCGCCCGCCCCGCGGGCGGGGTATGTGGGAGTTGAACCTCACTAAAACCTCCAACCGCTCACACTCAGCGTCCGAACCCCGGCTGAGGCCAGAACCCAGCACGGGGTTTTGTGGGACGGCGCGACGCGTAACGCTCTCGGCACACTGCGCTTTATACGGGCGCCCCCACGGATCATCGTCGAGCGTCTCCAAGAGTGACTCCATGTACCTCTCCTTGGCCTGCTTGATGGCCAGCTGCACGGCGCTCCTCGCTTCAGCGTACTCGCCATACAGCCGGGCCTCCTCCTCCGCGAACGCGACGGGATCGTCACGGCGCGCGAGGATGCGGCGGCGATGTCTGGCGCACCGGCGTCTCGCCCGGACGCATACAGCACGAAGCTGCGCTATCTCGGGCGACCACCAGTACGCCGACCTGTTAGGAGGCCGAGGGCCGACCCGGGGCATCGAAGCATCGCTAATGCGATGCATCGTGTCCCGGAGCCATAGCGCCTCGACCTCCACGTCCACTGGGTGTGGACGCATAGGCGTCCACGCCGCCACAGTGGAGGCTTCCATCAAGCGCTCCTTGTCCAGGAGCTTCAATGCCCACCTGGGGAATGACCGGGGCGCAGTTCCGCGGGCGACCGCGGTTGTCGTGGGGGCGGAAAGATCAAACCGGATATACCGATCCGATAACGATTCCGCCCCCACCAGCACCTCCCAACCGCGGATGCGTTGTGCGATGACAGGGCTCGCGAACGTAACGTCCACGATGGACTCGCCCCGCCACCGCACGCAAGTCGCGACCGACCCTCAGACACAGAGTCCGGCCGCGACCGCCCACTCCTCCAATCGCCTACCACGAGGTTCGGTGCGGGGGCAACCCCAAGCGACTGACTTCGCATTGAGGTCCCCCGCCAGTATCACAGGACGGGGAGCGGAGCGCTGAGTAATCGCTCCGAGCCCGTCCAGGAACTGCTCGAACTCGAGAATAGGTCGATTTGGAGAGAAATACGCCCCGATCACGACGGTATCTTCCATCATCGCCGCGACGAACCCTGGTCCCTTGGCCACCATTACCAAGGGCGGGATCGCCGCGGCTCTCCTTACGTGGATGGCCGCCAAGCCGCACTCGTCCCCGAACCAGCACTCATCTGCCGGGGGAACAAAGTACGGCTCCGCGACCACCGCTACGTCAATGGACCACTCCGCCATGCTCTGGACCAACATGTCCTGAGCCCTGGCGGAGTGGTTCAAATTTCCTTGGAGGAAGCGACGGGTGCAGTCCATTAATGAACTACATCCATCGCTCCCTCCCCTCCTCCATCGCCCCCGCCATCGGGCGCACTAGGCGCCACGGCGGGGTCTGAAACGCCGGCCGGTACTCCCCCGGCCGACTTCTTCTGTTGGCGCGGCGCCTGTTACGTTCGGTGTTTCCACCGGACGGGGAGCAAGCCTTGCCCCCCGCCCGGTGATCGGCCCTGCGACCGGCCGCGGCGCACAACGCGCAGTGCGGCGCGGCCGTGCACACGGCCGCTTTGTGTCCGGTTTGACCGCAGCGGAAGCACAATCCGCTGCGGTCTACAGTGCTGGTGCACCTGGTGACGCTGTGCCCCGTACCGAAGCACTTGAGGCATCGCCAGGTGCGTGACTCCAGCAGCCGCACGTGGGCTGCAACCCAGCCCACGCGCAGCCTGCCAGGGTCCCCAGCCGGCCTTCCGGGCGGAGGAGTGGCCAGGGAGGTGGCGGCCCCGACCGGGCACCGTACCCACACCGAGCTGGCCCCGGTGTAACCTTGGCGAAGTTCGCCTACGGTTACATTTTCCGGGGCGCACTTGCCCTGGGCGGCGATGGCCGCCACCACCTCCTCCCTGGTGGTGCAGTCATCCAGGCCGGTCACACGCAGTTCAGCCATCTTGACCGGCCTGTGCACCTTGACCTCCTCCTCCGGCCATACGACCCGCAGACCCGACACCAGACGGTCCGCGACGCTGTCACTGTCAGCGCCGGGACACTCCAGGAGTCGGGCCCCATTGGCCGTATGCCGGATGCGGAGGCCATCCTCCGCCCCGATCTCTCTGAGGTCTACTGCCGCGCGCGCCTTCGCCATGACGTCGGGGTATGTCAACCCCTTCGCCTGGCCGGCAGGCAGCAGGGTGACCACCACTGCAGCCTGCCGCGGCGCGCGCGGCTTCTTCTTGGCCTTCTGGCTCTTCTTCTTCTTCTTTCCGGCGGCGGGCGCTCGACCCGGTTGGGGAGCAGCCACGACCGCCGGAGTCACGTTCCTGTTTTGGGCAGTGGTCGGCGCTCTCCCCGGTTGACCCTGGCCCTCTTGGCACCCCGTTTTACCACCTCCGTCCAGCCCTCATTCATGTTGGATGGGGGTGGAGGAAGCGGGCGGGGCTGGGGCGCTGGCACCGCAGCCGGTGTGCCGTCGCCGCTCTTCTTCTTCTTGTTCTTCTTCCGGGTCGGAGCCGACTCCGGACCCGGAAGAAGTCCAACCGGTTGGGTGGGAGCCGCAGGAGCGACAGGAGCGACCGGAGGTGGGGCGGATGTGGCAGCACCACTCAGGGCCGCCACAATGCCCCTAAGTTCGGCAATCTGCTTGCCGAACTCCTCCGCCAACTCCCGCCTGATGCAGGCAACCATCTCCTCCCGAGACTCCGCCTGCTGTGCCCTGGCCCGTGGTGACGCGAGTCGCCGCGGAGGCAGCCACTCGTCGTTGGCCTCCTTATTGGCCCGCGCTCTGGTGCTGCTCGGCTGCGCAACCGGCGGTGTAGGCCGCGCACTTCGCGAGCCACTCGCTGCCGCATTAGTCCCCGGTCCCTGGGTCTCGAGGGCCATCAGCTTCTCCTTGAGGAGAGCCACTTCTGCCCTCGACCTCTCCAGTTCCGTGCGCTGCGCCGCGTCCCGACTGATGGCCGCCGAGACCGTAGGCATGATCCTCTCGGTCTCATCGGCCACCTGCCGCCACCACCGCGCGTAGGTCGGGCGCATCCTGATGGTCCTGGTTAAGGCCGCAGCAGCGGCCTGGCGCCTTATCGTCTCCAGGACGACGACGGGGCTCTCTGAGAGCTCCCCGTCAGTCGCCTGAGCCGAGACGAACGATCCCACTGAGGGCGCCGGTGAGGCGGAGGTCCCCCTCGGATCCTTGCTTGTCTCTGCAGTGGTGGCAGTGGCTCGCCTCGTGGGTCCTCGCGGCGTCTCCTCTTCAGAGGAGGCGCACGAAGGCCCAGTGCTTTCCGAGGTCCGGCGCGTCGCGGTCTTCCGCTTGCGCCGGCCCCTCCCACCCTGCTCGACAGAGCGGGCATCACTCGCGACAGTACTCGCGCGCGATGCCCGCCCCGACCCTACGCCAGTGGCATTCTCCGTCACAGGGGCCTGGTCGCCTACCCCTGTGCGGGCTTCGGTGATGGACTCAACGTCCATCACTCACCGAGAGGTCGGAGGGAGTAATCGCACCAGTGCGATTACTCCCGGGCACCCAACCTAACGGCCGCTCTCCCGTTGCTGCTTTGGCACCACCCGGGGACCACGTGCGGGGTCAGCCTTCAGAGAAGGTGGTCGAGCCCACGGACGTCAGCAACGGGGGGCCCCCAAACTGAGGGGTACACCATCTTTACATACCATTCTGGAAATGATCATTTCCATGGAATTTTCTTTTTTAAAATAACTGTCTATTGTTTTAAATTTCTTCTTAGGTATTTCTTCCTCAAAAACAAGATTAACTGAAACAGTTTTTGATGTAGATGGCGTAGGTAATGATTCAGAGTTTGGACGTTTTAATTGATTATTTTCACTTTGATCATTACATTATTATAGATTAATATACAATGTTTGGTTCTCAAATGTACCTTCAATCCTGTATAAGAACCTTTACTTATTTTTATTATATTAGAACACAATGTACACTTTGCGATTACGAAATTGTCTTTTTGCTCTTTTTTAAAATAATGCCACAATAATATAGTTTTCTCACTATCCGAACTATAATCCTCCTTATTTGACTCATTTACACGTGGTTTTGAGAGTGACATATTTCGATAGACTAGGATAAACAAATAATTAATTAGAATATCATGAATTATACCTGTAACAAAATATTACAAATATTTTATTGGCAAACTTGTGAAAAGCTTTTTCCTATGTCTTCTTAATGTTCATTCGTACTGGTTTTCGACTTTAAATTTCGCGCACACTCTTCTACTAAATGTCTATAAAATATTTAAAAACATTTTATACACACTCGCACATACTCACACTTTCATACACTCATCATGCACAGAAAACTACTCACAGCTCTGCTTTTAAAATTAATAATTTTGTTTTATTTTATTTTAGATTTTTTGTATTCAAATTTAAATTCATTCAAATTTACGTTTCTACACAATGTTACTTATGCTCAAGTCAAAATTTATGTGAATTATCATTGACTTTATAATTAAACTTTATATATCTTTTATGTTATTATAATACTCTCATTTCTAAGTCAGTCTTTTAAGCAAGAGCATTCGGTTATCGATTGATTAAAAACATAATATCTTTCGCACAAACACAATTAAGTACAGTAATTGATAGTAGTATGATCTATTTACTTACACTTTCTGGAAGCACCGAAACAAAACAAATAAGCCTGAATAAATACAAGCACGGAAACACTTTTTCGTCAGTTTAACATTAATTTGAAGTTGCACATAACATAACTTCGCATTGCAATGTGGGGGATGGCAGGGAGCGGGGAGGCACAGCTGATGCAGCGGGGTTGGGTGGGGTGACTCTGTGACACCGAATCGTTTGCATGAACACAGCGCCGCACGCTCGCAAATAATTACATAGAAGTATTTAGTCTTGCAACTAATTTATTATTTTGCCAAAATTAGTACCGGATCCGGTAACCGACCGGATCCGGTACCACATTTGAACCGGATCCGGTCGGCCCAAAAAGACACCGGATCCGGTTTTCCGGATTGCAATCCCTATATGTGGCCCTATAGAAGAACCTTTTGTGTCGGGTATGAAGTATTTTGTGTTGTTCAAAGTTGGAGCTACGAGTTATCGCCATGTTTACTTCATAAAGCATAAGAGTGAAGTATTTCAATGTTTTCTGAAATATAATGCAATAGTGAAATTAATTTCAATTTGATTTGCACATACTACATACAGATAATGGTTGTGAGTATGTGAACCAAGAATTTGCTTTATTTTTGCTGAGTAAAGGGATAATGCATGAACGACTGCCCCATATACACCTCAACAAAACGAGAGAGCAGAAAGAGAAATGCGTACCATCATGGAAACTGCAAGAACAATGATATATGCAAAGAACATTCCCTTGAACATGTGGGCAGAAGCTGTCAACTGTACCATATATTTATTAAACAGAAATACATCAAGCCAGACGGGAGATGTTACATCTTTTGAACTGTGGCATGGAATGAAACCTAATTTGCTACATATCAGAATATTTGGATCCATTGGTTCTGTGCATGTACCAAAGGAAAAGCTGAGAAAGCTCGCCAAGAAAAGTGTGAAAATGTTATTAGTTGGATATGATCATGACAATTATAGGATGTGCGATGAAAATACTAAGAAGATTACAGTGTCTCGTGAAGTTTGATGAATGCAGTATGATAGAAGAAAAACAAAGTTTTGTAGAAGTAACCGCTGAACAAGATTATGATAAGAGGTTAACCCCGTATGAAGAGGTTCAACAAGGAAATTTACCTGAAGAAAGTTCAGATGACAGTATGAAGAGTTTAGAAGATCCAGAATTAAACTTATGTCCCTCCAAGACAAATAAATTTGGAGCCGGAAGAGACAGAAACGTCACGTCACGTCGGCGTCGAAATAATAACTAAGAAGTAAATTTCACAGAATTGGAAATACCTAATACTTATGAAAAAAGCAATGGATATGGAGCTGCAATCACATGGAGAAAATCTAACTTGGATACTGACTGATAGAACAGAGAAGAAACCTATAGTTCTTTGTTGTATTCTGTGGTCTCTTATCATATCTTGTCTTCGTGACAGTAGACATCCTGTTTTACTTTTTATTTCCTCTTGCCTCTGGACCGCGTAAGCGATCAGACGTGTCCTCAGTGCTATGTCCTGTTAACATTTTTATTAAATTGTAAACCAGTTTTAAAGATAAGTGTTCTTCAAATTCAGCCGTATTCAAGACATATTAAGTGTGAAATCTCATTAACAACTATAATTTACGAGTAACGGAAGGTGCATACTTTCTATCCCTTTCCCTCGCAGCTGAGAGTGAGAAAGAATTATGGCATCGTTCTTCGCAAGTAAACGAGCAAAAGGTACTTGATGAGCTTACACCCGTATTACAATACCGCCTACCGCAGTGACAAAGTCAAAGTCAAAGTCAAATCATTTATTTTCAAAGTAGATGTGGACACACATACATTTTGAAAGTCAAAAATAAAATCAAAAGTTCTACCACCAGTTCGCTAAAATTACGCCTCCGTCCTGAGAAGAACCGGCGCAAGAAACTCAGCGGGCATGTCTTTTTTTTAATTTAAATATATTGTTTTTTTTTTTCTTTTTTTTTTTTTTTAATATTTTTTTACAATATTTTTGTTTTTTACAAATGTATCAATTGAAATGGCCCGGGACGAGCGCCTCATTCCCATTTTGTGCAGTCATTTATATGATCATTAAGTTTATAATATGCTTTACTGCATAACCGTTCTTTGATAACTCTCTTAAACCTATTTATAGGCAATGTTTGAACGGCCACTGGGATTTTGTTATAAAGCTTTACAGACAAACCCTGGAAAGAATTACTTATTTTATGTAATCTAGATGCTGGCAACGCAAGCTTGTGTTTGTTCCTAGTGTTAAAATTATGAATATCCGAGACTTTAGGAAATTCATGAATATTTTTATGCACATACATTAAATTTTCATAAATGTATTGGGACGCTGAAGTTAGAATCTTAATTTCCTTGAATTTGTCCCGCAAAGACTCCCTTGGGTTCATATTATAGATTGCACGAATAGCTCTCTTCTGCAGAATAAATATTGTTTCTACGTCGGCAGCATTGCCCCATAATAGAATACCATAAGATATAACACTATGAAAATAACTAAAATACACGAGGCGAGCTGTGTCCACATCAGTGTATGTTCTTATCTTTTTAACCGCGTAAGCTGCAGAACTGAGCCTTCCCGCCAACCTAGTAATATGGGGGCCCCACTGGAGCTTGGAATCCACCGTTATACCAAGAAAGACAGTTGACTCAACAAGTTCCAATGTTTCACCACTAATAATAACATTACTCTTAACTTGTTTAACGTTAGGTAACGTAAATTTTATGCATTTAGTTTTCTTACTATTTAATAATAAATTGTTAACACTAAACCAATGAACTACACGCGAGATGGCATCATTCACATCGTCATAGTCAAGTTCTTGACGTTTAAGTCTAAATAATAAAGATGTATGTGACACCCATTTTAAGCATAACACCGGCGGATCTCTTTCCTTTAACATCGACTTTTTGTATTCGTCCTGATAAATAAGAGGTTATAAGATCTAACGAAGCGTCCCTTATACCATAAAAGTGTAACTTCCTTACTAATGTATCATGATCAACACAGTCGAAAGCTTTGGATAGATCACAAAATACACCAAGTGCATCTTGCGATTTTTCCCATGCCTGAAATATATTTTTAACTAAATTTACACCCGCATCACTAGTGGAACAACCTCTAGTAAAACCAAATTGTTTATTATGAAGCAGGTGATTTTTATTAAAATGAGTTAGAAGCTGATTAAGGATTATTTTCTCAAAAATTTTACTGAGCGCAGGTAGTACAGAAATAGGCCTAAAATTTGAGGGGTCTGATGTACTACCTGATTTAAATAAAGGTATTACTTTACTGTGTTTCATTAGGTCCGGAAATACACCAGTTTTAATACACTCATTGAAAATTTCAGTGAGAAACGGTGCAATTACGTCTATTATATGATTAATAACCTTAATTGATATTCCCCATAAGTCAGGAGTTTTTTTAACATTAATAGTTTTAAAACTTTTTATGATATCACTTGTACTAATCTGACTAAATTTAAAATTGACTTTACATTTATGAACATGATTTTGTAACAGTGATTCGGCGATAGCAGGAGACGAAATTAAAGACTTGTTAGTGGAAGATGGTATTTCTGAAAAAAAGTCTTCAAAAATACTAGCTATCTCTTGTTATAACTTTATTATTAATTTGTAGTGAAAATTTAGAGTCATTATGTATTACTCTTCCAGCCTCCCTATTGATAATGTTCCAAGTCATCTTAATTTTGTCTGGTGCATTTTTTATTTGCCTAGATAAGTGTAGTGATTTTGCCGCAGCACAGACTTTTTTGAATATTTTTGAATACGTTCGGACATACTGTTGGAATGATTCACTATGATTATATGACTTTTCATAATACAAGTCGTAAAGTCTTTCCCTGCTTCTATAAATTCCAATAGTAGCCCATTCACAAAAACTCTTTTTATTTTTTAACTTGAATAACTTAGGCACAAATACATCGTTAAATTCTTTATTAATCAAGTCAAAAAAATCGTTATACAAGGTATTGAGGTCCTTGCTGCTGCTCAAATTACACACTTTTGTTGATACATTTCTCCTGAACTTTTCTATACGGTTACAATTTATAGAAACAAACTCAAGTATTTTTACATTATTATCATCTGATTTACTTTTAAAAGATAAAAATTGACCACAGTGATCAGAAGGTAAATAATTAATAATATATTTTTGGAGCGGCTTAATGTTAGTGAAAATATTGTCAATGCATGTTGCCGTTGATTGAGTAATTCTTGTTGGTTCATTGAATACATTAACAAAATTATATGATTTGAACAATGTTCTGAGTCTAATAGTGGTGTTACTACTTTCTAATAAGTTGACGTTGAAATCACCACAAATAAAAATAGGTTTATTAGACTCAGAAAGTTTTATTAAAACATTCTCCATTATTTCTTCAAATAAATCATATAATGAATTTGGGGGTCTGTAAAGACTTACCACAATGAAGCGCTCTAGTTCCACAGACGCGATTTCAATAGTCCTTTCCACAGAGAGTTCCACTATATCCTTGCGAACTTTACATTTCAAACTTTTGTGTACAAGGATTAGGGACCCTCCGCGAATCGCTATCTCTCTGCAAAAAGAACTTAACATTTGGTGATCCTTAAAATTAAACATTAATTGTGAACTTTTTAGCCAATGCTCACTTACACATAAAATATCAATATTTCTTCTAAGAAATAATTCCAATTCAAGTTCTTTACCCAACATACCTTGTAAGTTCTGGTGTACTATATTAATAACATTCTTTCTACTAGTTTGTGATGGGTTTTTATAAATAATTTTATTCGTTTTAATGATGCAAGAGTCTAACTCTTGTCTTAAAGCTTAATTTAAATAATGGCTTGGAACGGATTCCAAATTATTATACAATGTCATATTTTTTTCCTGCTCAATATTTTCTGCTGGCAAACCATTTATGTAAGGTAAAGTAAACATAAATGGTTTGCCAGCAGAAAATAAAATAAGATATGACATAAATAATTCTTCGTACAATATATTTGACAATAATAATAGTATTTTAACATCCTCAAAAATACAATTTAAATTAATTGATATAAATAAAATTATTAAAAATAGATATGTACTTAGAATGAAACATGGCATGTATACATTAATTAATTCAGATTTTAGACAAGTAGCAAATTCGCTACATTATTGTATACACTTAGCTATATTGAAATTAGCTAGAAAACCTACTGCTTCTATTGAGCAGGAAAAAAATATGACATTGTATAATAATTTGGAATCCGTTCCAAGCCATTATTTAAATTAAGCTTTAAGACAAGAGTTAGACTCTTGCATCATTAAAACGAATAAAATTATTTATAAAAACCCATCACAAACTAGTAAAAAGAATGTTATTAATATAGTACACCAGAACTTACAAGGTATGTTGGGTAAAGAACTTGAATTGGAATTATTTCTAAATGGTAGAAATATTTATATTTTATGTGTGACTGAGCATTGGCTAAAAAGTTCACAATTAATGTTTAATTTTAAGGATCACCAAATGTTAAGTTCTTTTTGCAGAGAGATAGCGATTCGCGGAGGGTCCCTAATCCTTGTACACAAAAGTTTGAAATGTAAAGTTCGCAAGGATATAGTGGAACTCTCTGTGGAAAGGACTATTGAAATCGCGTCTGTGAAACTAGAGCGCTTCATTGTGGTAAGTCTTTACAGACCCCCAAATTCATTATATGATTTATTTGAAGAAATAATGGAGAATGTTTTAATAAAACTTTCTGAGTCTAATAAACCTATTTTTATTTGTGGTGATTTCAACGTCAACTTATTAGAAAGTAGTAACACCACTATTAGACTCAGAACATTGTTCAAATCATATAATTTTGTTAATGTATTCAATGAACCAACAAGAATTACTCAATCAACGGCAACATGCATTGACAATATTTTCACTAACATTAAGCCGCTCCAAAAATATATTATTAATTATTTACCTTCTGATCACTGTGGTCAATTTTTATCTTTTAAAAGTAAATCAGATGATAATAATGTAAAAATACTTGAGTTTGTTTCTATAAATTGTAACCGTATAGAAAAGTTCAGGAGAAATGTATCAACAAAAGTGTGTAATTTGAGCAGCAGCAAGGACCTCAATACCTTGTATAACGATTTTTTTGACTTGATTAATAAAGAATTTAACGATGTATTTGTGCCTAAGTTATTCAAGTTAAAAAATAAAAAGAGTTTTTGTGAATGGGCTACTATTGGAATTTATAGAAGCAGGGAAAGACTTTACGACTTGTATTATGAAAAAGTCATATAATCATAGTGAATCATTCCAACAGTATGTCCGAACGTATTCAAAAATATTCAAAAAAGTCTGTGCTGCGGCAAAATCACTACACTTATCTAGGCAAATAAAAAATGCACCAGACAAAATTAAGATGACTTGGAACATTATCAATAGGGAGGCTGGAAGAGTAATACATAATGACTCTAAATTTTCACTACAAATTAATAATAAAGTTATAACAAGAGATAGCTAGTATTTTTGAAGACTTTTTTTCAGAAATACCATCTTCCACTACCAAGTCTTTAATTTCGTCTCCTGCTATCGCCGAATCACTGTTACAAAATCATGTTCATAAATGTAAAGTCAATTTTAAATTTAGTCAGATTAGTACAAGTGATATCATAAAAAGTTTTAAAACTATTAATGTTAAAAAAACTCCTGACTTATGGGGAATATCAATTAAGGTTATTAATCATATAATAGACGTAATTGCACCGTTTCTCACTGAAATTTTCAATGAGTGTATTAAAACTGGTGTATTTCCGGACCTAATGAAACACAGTAAAGTAATACCTTTATTTAAATCAGGTAGTACATCAGACCCCTCAAATTTTAGGCCTATTTCTGTACTACCTGCGCTCAGTAAAATTTTTGAGAAAATAATCCTTAATCAGCTTCTAACTCATTTTAATAAAAATCACCTGCTTCATAATAAACAATTTGGTTTTACTAGAGGTTGTTCCACTAGTGATGCGGGTGTAAATTTAGTTAAAAATATATTTCAGGCATGGGAAAAATCGCAAGATACACTTGGTGTATTTTGTGATCTATCCAAAGCTTTCGACTGTGTTGATCATGATACATTAGTAAGGAAGTTACACTTTTATGGTATAAGGGACGCTTCGTTAGATCTTATAACCTCTTATTTATCAGGACGAATACAAAAAGTCGATGTTAAAGGAAAGAGATCCGCCGGTGTTATGCTAAAAATGGGTGTCACATACATCTTTATTATTTAGACTTAAACGTCAAGAACTTGACTATGACGATGTGAATGATGCCATCTCGCGTGTAGTTCATTGGTTTAGTGTTAACAATTTATTATTAAATAGTAAGAAAACTAAATGCATAAAATTTACGTTACCTAACGTTAAACAAGTTAAGAGTAATGTTATTATTAGTGGTGAAACATTGGAACTTGTTGAGTCAACTGTCTTTCTTGGTATAACGGTGGATTCCAAGCTCCAGTGGGGCCCTCATATTACTAGGTTGGCGGGAAGGCTCAGTTCTGCAGCTTACGCGGTTAAAAAGATAAGAACATACACTGATGTGGACACAGCTCGCCTCGTGTATTTTAGCTATTTTCATAGTGTTATATCTTATGGTATTCTATTATGGGGCAATGCTGCCGACGTAGAAACAATATTTATTCTGCAGAAGAGAGCTATTCGTGCAATCTATAATATGAACCCAAGGGAGTCTTTGCGGGACAAATTCAAGGAAATTAAGATTCTAACTTCAGCGTCCCAATACATTTATGAAAATTTAATGTATGTGAAATTGTATTTTTGGGGATGTTAAAATACTATTATTATTGTCAAATATATTGTACAAAGAATTATTTATGTCATATCTTATTTTATTTTCTGCTGGCAAACCATTTATGTAAGGTAAAGTAAACATAAAAGTATTTTTTATATTTAATATATTAATTTTTTCAATATACTTTATTATTTGTTTTTGACTTAAACTTTCTCTCCTCTCAATCATAATCACTAGGATTGTATTTTCACAATGACTTGTGTTCAGGATCTTATCAAATATTAATGCAGGGTTAACACCTGGCATACAATGATTTATCACGGACTGTCCTAAACACAAGTCATGTAATGCTACTCCCATATTTTTTCCTAACTCATCACTGTATATCATCATTACATATTTAGTAGTAGAGGAAGCTGGTGGCTTAGCAGTGATCGGAGGTATGGGAGCAGTTACCGATACTGTCTTCATAATATCATCATTAACAATGTTATTTTGCTTTATCTCTAAGGGAATGGATGTACTACTTTGAGCATGTGGTAGCACTGGAAAACCCGATGCGGAGCATTTGCAATCAGCATATTGCATCATCAAAGATTCAAAGCGCTGGCGGTTAAAATCGCAGGCACCAATCAAGTTGTCCATTGCCAAGACATGCTCACTTATATCCCTCTGTGCTAGTTCATAATTTGATGTTATTTTTTCTAAACTTAACTTTAACATGTTTATTTGATTAGTTAAATATTCTACCTCTTCATTATGCTTCTGATGAATTTGTTCACTATCTTTAGTCATAGAAGCTAGCTTGTGTGACAATGTACTTCTTTGTTTGCATATAGATTTTATGTGGCTCTCGGACTTGTAGTTCCGTAACTTATGTTGTGTCTTGTGTATCAATTTAGTGACTTTTACATATTTCTTGAGCTTATTTTTACTAAATACCAACTGAGAGTGTGCTGTAGCATCTGCATCACTACCAGTCAAATCTATTGTACTTATGTCAAGGTTTAAGGCAGTTGCTGCAGGTACCAAAGCTGGTTCGCTCTCAATTAGTTCAGAGTACAATGTCTGTGTTTGCCGAGCCCCAAGATTAGATATCTCTGACCTTAGGTCAGAGACACAATCCTCAGCCTCAGCTAACCTTCGTTTCAACTCAGCATTGTGTTCCACCAAATCAAAATACTCATTGCTGCATTGAGAGAAGGTGTCAACGGTACTCTGCAATTGTTTATTTGTCTCAAGAACTTCATTATGTTCAATGAAGAGCTGAGACAACTGTTTTTTAAGCTCCGTGTTATTATTAATGACTAGTAACATTTCTGCCTCATTATCTGAGATTTCTGTGATAAGTTGATCACATTTTTCGCGTGAGTTTTTTAATTGTTGAAGAGTCAGTTGGAGCTGATCTTCAACCTGACGGCTTTTGATGCTACGAGTCATCATTTTGTATGTTTAAAATATGTAAAATACGAAATAAAAATTAAAGTTTTTGTCGGTTAGATTACCCGCTATTTACAAAAAAATTAAACACTCACCGACCGGAATGACTACTAAAACAAAGTTTTTACACACTATTTTATAATTACACTTAACTAACACACTTAATACACTACTTAAATGTATATTCGATGATATTATGAAGTTTTTGTTTATTTTTATTTAAATATTTACGGGAGCAGAGAATTTGACGTTTAAGCGCTAGGAGTCAATAGTAGCAGCAAATAGTAACAGTTTATTGATGTGCATTCTCAATCAAGCGTTGCCTCTCGCTCACACAATAGATCACATAAACATACGCTGTTCAATAAACATTTAGGCCTACGCTTGCATTTTTACGCCGTCGGAACTAAATTGATACGCAAATGCCGCTTAAAAGAACACCTCCAACCTCTCCACTTAGAAAACATTTAAGTTCTGCAAGCAGCTTGGCTTCCCTGAGTGACACAGAATTTAAGACTAAAATGTCAAGTGTACGAGGTAAACGCAGGCGGGAGGAGTGTGACTTTGCGTTTTGTATGGCCGAAATGAGGGAAATGTTCTCAACATGGGCTGAAGAGCAGAATAAAAAATTAGACGATTTTCAAATGCTTTTGAAGAACTTGGACGATAATTATAAACAAATTAGTGCATCACCGGATTTTATGTGTAACCAGTACAAAGAATTGAAGACTAAGTTCGAGAGTCTTCAGAAAGAAAACGATGCTCAAAAGGCTCACATATGGTCACTAGAAGATACAATAGAAAAACTACAATCTCATGAGAAGAAATCCAGTATTGAAATCCGGAATGTACCGTTTTTAGACGGCGCCACAGAAACCAAGGAACACTTGCTACAAATTGTTTTGAAAGCTACAAAGTGTTTTCAAATTGGACTTGCTGCAGGCCGATATTCGTGATGTATTCCATACAAATAGTAAACCAGGTAGGTATCTCCAAACCTATCACAGTAAATTTTACTAGCGTTATTACAACCCACCCGGTGGTCCCGCCTTGTCGTGGCGGTGGGCTTGAGCGTGCACCCTCGCACCCCGCAGGGTGTTTAGTTGGCAAGAGGGTGTCGCGACCAAGAGGACCACATGGAGCTCCTCTCCCCACACCGCTTTTGTAGGCAAGCGGTGCCCTCGGGGACGAGGAGGGTGGCTAGTGGGCCACCGGAGGAGGACGCCGAACCGCAGGCGGCGTATAACCTGCACCCAGGCGATCGCGAGCCTTCGAGGACTAAATCCCCCCCAGAAAGTGCGACCGCATCGCCTTGGGAAAGCGATGCGAGTAATTCCCATTTATTAATCGTAAACATGAGTGAAAATAAGAATATGGATGCCTTGCCGGACGATTCGGCCCCAGGCACCCGGCGCTCGCGGGTATCCGGGCCCGCGAGCGCGAAGTGTGCCACCGATGCCCGCGTAGGGGTAGGTAACGAGGCCCCTACGTCGGATGTATCCACTGGAAGGCGTGAGGCCCGGATCTACATCGTCCCGTTCGATTGGGCGGACGAGGTGGACTCGGAGGCGGGAGAGGAGAAAATGGATGCGGAACCAGAGCCGACATCGCTGGCGAGCACCGCCGCGAGCGATGTTGGCTCTGGAGAGCAAGCGAGAAGGGTCCTCCGCAAACGGAAGTCCGCTGCGCGGAGGACCTCGGGGAGTGGATCGTCCTCTGGCGGCAAGGGGCCACAGAGGACAAGGAACTTCGGGCGGGTGGCCGCCAGGGGTGGTGACGCGGGGCCCGGTCGAGACTTTACAGTCTCACCACAGCCCTCGGTGGCGTCCGTTGCCTCTGCTCCGAGTGGCGGGGAGCTCGCTGAGAGCCCCTCGGCCATCCTCGAGGGCATGAGGCGCACGGCGCTCTACGCCTCGTACCGGGCCTCGGAATAGGGGGCAAAGGCGGAGGGGCAGAGGCTGCGGGGTATCGCAGCCGATGCCAAGAGACTAATGCCGGTGGTCTCGGCGGCCATCAGCCGAGCCGCGGCATTAGAGGTGGAGGCTGAGCGGTCCCGAAAGGAGACCGCTCAAGGAGGAGATCGCCGCCCTCAAGGTGAGGCTGGCGGCGTTGGAGCGAAAGGGGCCATCGCGCTCGCTGCGGAGGGAGCGGCGCACGCCGACACCGGGCCCTTGTTCGGGGGATGCAGCGACAAACAGTCAGTCTAACCAGAGACAAACAGTCGGCCTCGCCTCTTGAGGAGGCGGCGAGGCCCGGGCGTCACACTTCAGCAGGCATTCTGGAGGCGACTGAGGTGGAGGGACGCATCAGGCGGGAGCTGATGAGAGAGTTCGGCAAGATTTGTGTGTGATTGCCGAACTCAGGGCGGAAATCACCGCCCTGCGTGGTGCTGCACCAGCAGCGCCACCTCCTGTCACCCTGTCGCGTCCCACCACCCGTCAGTCGGGTCGTCAGCCCCCAGCGGGGCCAACTCAACGGAAGGGACGTGGTGGTGGTGCGGCGGTTGCGTCAGCACCGAAGCCCCGTCTGATACCGTCAACGCCGTCCAATATGGACGACGGCTGGACGGAGGCACGACGGGGCAACAAAAGGGCTAAGGTGGCGGCCCCTTCGATGGTGGCAGAGGCCTCACCATCTGGAGGGGCTGCGGCCCCTCCTCAACAGGCTGTGACGAAGGCGGTGACAGGGGCTCCCCAGAAGGGTCGAGCGCCTGCCACCCCCACCAACCGGACTACGACGCGGGCGGTGGCAGAAGCTCCCCAGAAGGGTAGAGCGCCTGCCACCCCCACCCACCGGACTACAACCACGGCGGCCGTGGCTGCTCCCCAGCAGGGTCGAGCACCGGCCGCCAAGAAATCGAAAAAGAAGAAGGGGCCGCGCGCGCCGAAGTCGGCGGCAGTAGTTGTTACGCTGCTGCCAGCCGGCGAGGCCAAGGGCATGACGTATCCTAACGTCATGTCCCAGGCGCGCGCGGCCATCGATCTGGAGAAGATCGGAGCGGGGGAGAGCCTCCACTTCCGTACGACCGCCAACGGGGCCCGCCTATTGGAGTATCCCGGTGCCGAAAGCTTCGGCATCGCGGACCGTCTGATGGCGGACCTCCGGGCGGTCTGGCCGGAGCAGGTGGTGCGTATCCAGAGGCCGGTGAAAATGGCGGAGATCAGGATCACCGGCCTGGACGACTGCGCCACCAAAGAGGAGGAGACGTCCACTGGGTGTGGACGTGGAGGTTGAGGCCCTCTGGCTCTGGGACGCGATGCGTCGCATTAGCGACGTTTCGATGCCCCGGGTCGGCCCTTGGTCTCCCACGAAGTCGACGTACTGGTTGTCGCCCGAGATAGCGCAGCTCAGAACTGTATGCGTCCGGGCGAGGCGCCAGTGCGCTCGGCACCGCCGTCGCCGCCTTCCGCGTCGCATTGACCCCGTTGCCTTCGAGGAGGAGGAGGCCCGGCTGCATGGCTTGTACAAAGAGGCGAGGGGAGCCATGCGGCTGGCCATCAAGATGGCCAAGGAACAGCACGCGGAGCGCCTTGTAGAGACGCTCGATGAGGATCCTTGGGGCGCCCATACAAGATGGTGCGCGGCAAACTGCGCCCGTGGGCGCCCCCCATAACCGAGCGTCTACCGCCTCAGCAGCTGCGGGACATTGTCACGACTCTGTTCCCGCAGGAGCAGGAGGGATTTATCCCGCCTGTTATGGATGAGCCGCCGGATGAGGCCCCTGATGAGGTGCCCCACATCACCGGGGAGGAGCTACGTGTGGCCGTAGTCAGGATGAGTGCCAAAGACACGGCACCCGGACCGGATGGCATCCATGGCCGGGTCCTGGCCTTGGCCCTCAATGCCCTAGGGGACCGACTCTTGAGGCTTTGCGATTTTTGCCTCGAGTCGAGACGGTTTCCCTCGCTGTGGCGAGAGGGTAGACTCGTCCTTTGTAAAATGTACTTTAAATTTGCCGCCTTCTCTGTTTGTCTTTGTCATAAATTACTCATTCTCTATGTATGATCAATTGTCTATGACTCGGTCATTCTGTTCACACTACTTGTAACTTGTAACCTCGTGTTAAATAAAAAGCCAAATAATATTAACAGTTCATTTTATTTCAACATCCTTCTAAGGAAAGAGGGGCGCCCGGCGGATACAGCCGCCGGTTACCGTCCTATCGTGCTGCTGGACGAGGTGGGCAAATTGCTGTTGTTATGTGCAAAATGCTATGTTGCCCGTTCGGGCAGCTAACTGAGTGGACGTGTCGTAAATTTTTTACTCAATATTAAATTGTTATTAGTTTAAATCTTGATTCTAAGTAATTAGTAGAAGAGTTTAAAATTGAATAATGTAGTGTTGTCTCACTTGTGACGTTTTGTTCCGCAAAACACGCACTTGTTGGGTGACTCACAACTACATTTGCATCTAAAACATGAATATAGTGCGGTCGCCTACTGGAAGTGCCCTCGCAGTTGGACGTAGTGGATCTCAACCGAATCTAAGGAATATGGAGCCACTACTGGATAATCCATCAGGAATACGGAATATTAAGCGAAAACAAACAGATGATAATTATCAGATCAAGGAGGATTTTAAAGAAATTAAAAAACAACTTTCTGCCATGATGGAAATGATATCACTACAAAATAAAAAGCAAGAGGAGTTTATGGAGCAGATTTCTATAGACGTGAAGTCCATAAAGGAAGAAATTGCAAGTGTTAAGAATACAACTAAGAAATTAACATAGGACCAAGTACTTTTAAAATCAGCAGTAAATGAAATTGAGACAAAACACACGAAAACAGAGAAAGCTGTTCAATCACTAGAATCACAAATCAACTTTCTTAAGGATACACAGCAATCATCTCCTAAAATTAATAAAGAAGTTTTTGAATCCTGGATGACTGAAATAAAAGAACGAGAATTAAGAAGCAAAAATATAATAGTTACCGGTCTTCCAGAACAACAATCGAAATCTTTTGAAGAAAGGAAAAATGCTGATAGAACTGAAATTTTACTCATAACCCGACAAGTTAATTCGGTTAATTGCCCTGAGCCTACTAACACAATAAGGCTTGGAAAATATAGTCCTAAGAAAACACGTCCTATCAAAGTATGTTATCAGTCACAGAATACTGCAATTTCGATCTTACGTAATAAAGAGAAACTAAAATCTGATACCGTGAAGCTTTTCTCCGATCAGACACCTCAACAACGAGAAATAATGAAAGAACTTCAAGAGGAGCTAAAGCGTCGCACTGCAAACGGAGAAAAAGATCTTATTATAAAATATATAAAAGGCATACCAAAAATAAAGAAAATGGCTACAAAAAACTAGAACAAGATAATCATGATCAAGATGTTACCTATCAAATCGTAAATAATTATGAAGACATTAAATCTAATAAAAAATCACTAAAATTTCTGTATGCGAATGTGCGAAGTAACGTAAAGCCGGGAAAAATGGATGAGTTAAAGTGTATAATTAAATCATTTAAAACCATCATTCACATAGTTATTTTGTCAGAAACATGGATAAAAAGCGAGGATGAAGCTAAAAACCAACAAATACCTAACTACCATCATTATTATAACAACAGGTCTGAAAAAAGAGGCGGTGGTGTATCGATCTTTGTTCATAACAACTTAAAACAACCTAATAGAAACTCAATGCACGAATGACAATCATTATTTATGGATACATATTGAAAATTTTTCTCTTGAGATTGGTGCAGTATACAGACAACCGAAGTCCTTACTGACTTTTTACAGACATACTCGTCACAGTTACAAAGATTTACAAGAGCTGTAACTTTTGGTGATTTTAATATCAATTTACTGGAGAGTAATAGCAGTACTATTCAATACAAGGAAACGTTACAAGAAGCTGCCTTTAAAATTATGAACAAAATCGATACAAGCCACTGTACCCGTGAAACCACTTCGAGCAAAACTATTATTGATCATGTATGTTCGAACCTCAAAGGTCATAAATTTCACTTTGCACTTATAAATACACCTATGTCAGATCACAAACAAGTACTTTGAAATTCATCGATACATTCCAGATTTAAGAAAAAAGGTTGATTATAAAACTGTAGATTTCGAAAAATGTTATCAAACTTTAGCAGAAAAACAAAATAACAGCGGGAATGACCTATACTCTATAGTAAACGATAAATTACTGACCACCATCAAAGAAAATCAAATTACTAAATCTAAAATATTAAACCCTCCCAAACAAGACTGGATAAATAGAGATATCACACAGGGAATAAAATTAAGAAATTCAATGTGGGATAAATTGAAAAAAAATCCAGAAAACGAAAAAATAGATACAGATTTCAAACAAAAACGAAATGAGGTCTCCACCGTCATACAAAACGCAAAGAGTAATTACTATTTGAATAAATTTAAAAATTGTAAGAGGAAGCCAGCTAAAATGTGGAAACTTATCAAAAGTTTATCTAATAATAAATTGATAAATGAAACAACACCAAATAAATTAAGCTTTGAAGATGAAATCGTAAATACTCCAAAAGATGTGTGTGAGGTATTTAACAAATATTTTTCCAGCATCGGATCCACCCTTGCAATGCAAATTACAAGATTATTACCAATTACGACCCAAACTCCGAATAACAAAACTGTGGATACAACTAGCGATAACTCAGTAGTGCTTGGTTGCTTAAATCCGACACATGAAGATGAAGTTGCAAAAATTATTGATAACTTGAATAGTAACTCAAGCTCAGGAATAGACGGAATAAGTACCAAATTAATTAAATGTATTAAAAACCTAATATTAAGTGAATTGACTAACTGCATAAACAAATGTCTAAAAGAGGGAGTATTTCCTGATTCCTTAAAGATCGCGAGAGTTACCCCAGTTTATAAATCCGGCCAAAAAGACAATCCTGGAAATTACCGCCCTATCTCGGTACTCCCAACTGTGTCAAAAATCTTCGAAAGAATTATCTTTAGTCGACTGGAAGCATTTTTGGATTCAAAAAAGATATTATTTGAAAAACAATTTGGCTTTAGACCAAAATCAAACACTCTTTCAGCGACAATGGATAT
The DNA here is from genome assembly GCA_030269945.2 of Trilocha varians. NCBI lineage: Eukaryota > Metazoa > Arthropoda > Insecta > Lepidoptera > Bombycidae > Trilocha > Trilocha varians. The sequence goes on from AP028282.1 coordinate 6,298,781, forward strand.
CGTCACAAGGTTGAGGGTGGCTATCGATAAAAAACAGATGGCTGTTGGTGTCTTTATAGATCTTAAAAAGGCGTTCGATACGGTTGATCACGAAATACTCCTTCAAAAACTAATCAACATAGGAATCGCAGGATCAGCATTGGGAATGTTTAGATCATATTTGAGTAACCGTCAGCAAATAGTAAAAATAGGACAAGTGACGAGTACTCCTATAAGTGTGGAATATGGGGTTCCTCAGGGCTCAATATTGGGGCCTCTCCTGTTTCTCATTTATATAAATAGCATTCGAGATATTGGACTAAAAGGTGAAGTCAACCTCTTTGCTGACGATACAAGCCTTTTTTATTTTGGTCAAAATATCGAAACAATTACAGCTGACGCTCAGTCCGATCTGAACATTCTCAAAAATTGGTTCCAATCTAATCTTTTAACTATAAACACTAATAAAACACACTACATGATCTTTGCAGCGAAAAACAAAAAAATACCGGACCACATACCATTAACAATAGATAATAGTAATCTCAATAGAGTGCACCAAGAAAAATATATTGGCCTTATATTAGACAGTGGTATGACCTGGCGACCTCATATAGAAAAAATTAAATCAAAATTGCTGTCTCTAACGGGAATGCTGCGAGGAATTACGAGATGCCTACCTCGCCAAGTGCGTTTCACGATTTATAACTCACTTGTGAAACCTCATATTGATTACCTTATTGAGATCTGGGGGGCTGCCGCCAAAACCAATATAAAAATACTACAAATAGGACAAAATAAACTACTCAAAAGATTATTTAATTACGATTTTCTCACTCCAACTACAAAGCTATATAAGGAACTAGGAATCTTAAAAATCAATCAACAAGACTACTACAACACTTGCATATTAATTCGAAAAATTTTAAACAAAGATTTACATACACACATTACTTTTACTAAAAAGCAACAAATACAGAAAATGAAATTAAGAAGTGCTAATAATGTCTTCTCGTACAAGTTACGGAAGAAAAAACATTTTACATGAAGGTGTATTAATGTACAATAATCTCCCTAAAGATATTAAAGAATCAAAATGTATAAAAACTTATAAACGACTTATGTAACTAACAATATTGTATAATAAAATTTTAGATTTAAGTTGTAAAATCTCTCGACTTAAAATAAAATTGCAACAAATCATCATTTAATAACACTGTGTAATGTCGCTTCCAGTAATTCATTGTCTTCGCACTTACGTTTGAAACTGTTTGCAACTACCCACTTTTTTTCTCATTTTTTAAATATAAGTTAGTTAAGTTTTGCAGCAAGAATTGCTTTCTTTGTATTTTTAAAGTAGTAGTTTGAAGTTTAAAGTCTTAAGTCTAAATTATTGTGATTATGTTAGTTTGTAAATTGGATACATGTAACAATTTTTTGCTATTGTTTTTGCATAGTTGCTTGAACGAACAAAATTGTGTTAGTGAATATTTTATTTTTCTCATGTAAGTGAATTGTATTCTTTTGAGAAATAAATTTCTTTAAACCGAAATTAGCTAGAATACCTACTGCTTCTTTAGAGCAGAAAACAAATATGACATTGTACAATAATTTCGAATCCGTCCCAAGCCATTATTTAAATTAAACTTTAAGACAAAAGAGTTAGACTCTTGCATCAATAAAAGTAATAGACCATTTTTCATATTTGTGGCGCCGTAACCTGTCAGGCAGTTTTTGGTCGATATTACAATTTTTTTTAAGGTAGCTCGTACAGTTCTGAGCGTGATTGTATTTAAAGAGACTTTTCTAAGGGAGGCCTCGTAATAACAAGAAGTTTAAAGTGATAGGTTGTGTACAAAACAACATTGTAAGGTCGTTTTCTCAGTAACTTGTCGTGTCCGAACGCTATGTGTCTGACTTTGAACTGAAATAAAAAATTCAATACTTTCAATAGGCAGTTAAAAAAATTCAGTTCAACTCTTGATAACATGATAGTTTAGACTGTTTAGAGTACGGCTTGTAAGTTTAAATAGTTTTGGAGCTATTCATGATCAAATTTTGTCCGGGGACTTTTACTCCATTTTCTGTTCTCGCAAACTAATGAATTTTATAATAAAACTATTATGTTTATGATACCCCGTTTCAGTGCAAAATTTAGTTACAGTATCTAGTTAAACGTTTGTAAAGAAAGAAGTGCTATAATCCTGACCGTTTTCCTACCATATACATCCAGACATCAAAATCGGATTTTGTAACCGGTATGTTATCTATGTCCTGGCGCATTTTTTTTAGTTTGTGTATGGAAATATTTAACAATTCATATGTACAAATGTGACATTTAGTATCTATTTATGATCCCTTAAGTAGTATATTAAACAACCGACCCATTTAAATGTTATTCAAAATTTTCCCACGTTTTCTCATTAACCTGTCTCTCTTTCTCCTGTTAAAATGCACAGGTTAAAGAGATCTTTGCCAGGTTAAAGTTATTTTCCCCTTAATTATAGAAAAAAAACATTGTTACTAAGGGTATAAAGATATAATTAGGCTTCAATATCTCGAACAAATACTAAAATTTGCATTAGTAATACTAAAAAGATAGCCAAAGCTATGGAACTAATCATACCCACTTAAACTTTTAAGGTAATGTTTGACCTACTTCTGCTTTAACTTCTAAGAAGAAATGAAGAAAAACAATAAATTTATAAGAGAACTAGAAGGAGAATCAACAAAATCTAGTTATCTAAATGAAGAGTGTCTTTAAAACTCTGATATTTTGAGTTACTTTATTCCTGATGACAATAGTTTTCTTGATCTTTATTATGTACTTATTGTTATCAAAGTTTATAGTAGTACCCAAATGAATTTGTATGTATTCCTCATACATTGTGTACAAAATTAGCCCTGTCTGAAATGGACTACCTCTGAAACTCCAGTGTTAGTATAATGCTGAGAGCAAAGCAGGAAAAGAATTTCAGTCGTATTATGTCTGAAATAGGGTGATAATACCCTTCTGAACACTGACGTACACCCATTAGGCTTCTGAGCCATGTCTTGAAGCTATGCTTTCTAGCGTCCTAAGAATCGTCTCACATTCACGGTTGACGATATCTAGTTCTATCAAGCTGGTTTCTAAAAAGACTATAATATCGTAGATAAAACTCATACGCTGCAATATATCATACAGTAGATCGAGGACTTGACACTTTGTTTAGTTTTGAAAACTACGAAAAGGTCTTGATTAGGTCGAAGGTTGGGCTGTATTGCAGTACCTTCAACAGTGCTAAGCTAATAAGGCAAAGTGTCTGTACAAAAAAGCCACCATGTCAGTCTAATTTCAGAGTTAGGCCCAAAACCAATCCGCGTAAAGCGTGAGATAAGGTAATGTTACATCAAAATAAACAGCGATTTAAATTTCAATATTGATTTGCGGATGTTGTTGTCATTTTAGTGAACTTGTGCTTTAAGTTCTCTACAATGGCCAGGCATAATCTCTCTCTCTCTCTCTCAGTACTCAATGATATCAACAAAATTTATTTGGAAGTGGGCCTTAAAATAACGAGGAAAAGAAGAAACTCATTTGAAATATTTATGTCGCCTTTTTGTTTCCTTCTTATCTGTTCTCACTCGTTTGGGATTTTTTAAAATTCAATACCGCAATTCAAGACTTATGTGTGTTCACAGTGATGACTTACATATTACGTAAGACTTCACGCTCACAGTGAATCTAACCTTTAATATATAACTTTTTTAGAATTTTAATATAAAAGAAAATAAAACTTTTTTAAAAAAGTGCAAAATAAATCAATCGGCGCCACAAATTTGAAAAGAACCCAATAAAATAATTGATAAAACCCAACACAAAATGTTATTAATATATTACACCAAAACTTACAAGGAATGTTGGGTATAAAAAAATTCAGGAGAAATGTATCAACAAAAGTGTGTAATTTGAGCAGCAGCAATGAGGTCCTTGCAATGGTGTAGTTCATTGTGTAGGGTGCAGTGTGAGGGTTGTATTAAAAAGTTGTTTATTTTTAAATGTTTAATGTGTAACATATTTTTTTTTTTTATATATTTTAATTAAATACACAAACTTTATCGATATCGATTATCGACCCCTTTCTGCTTCACTAGGATCCGTGTCTCCACACTAAACCGGCACCTAGTTATGCATATATATTGCATCTTTTGTCTGCAGGGCTTTAAAAAGCGGGCGCACACATTAATTTCTTATGCCCGGTGGCGCTAGTTTCGCTCTCTCGTCGCAAACCTTGTGCGGTGTTAGCAAGTTTTGTGTGTGTGTGTGTGAGTGCCGGTGTTGAGTACGGGTCCTGTACGCGGGTGTGTTTTGGTGGAATTCTTCCACCAGCTCTTCGCCTGCGAGTGGGTCCTGGTGCGCTGCGCCGCGCGCTCCCCACGCGACGACTGACGCGTCGCCCCAGTCCTGGTGGTCGTGACGGCGGGGTGATCTCCAGATTGCCGTGCCACCCGACAGCACCGAGGAACCGGACCAGGTAAGCAAGAGACACTTCCTTATTATTTCGGTAGTTTAACGGGCGGGTGTCTCAGCCTGATAGCGACTGCCCGCTATTATTTATTTTAAATAATAGACGTGCATTGCGCGCCAATAGTGCCTGGCCACCAGTGTCCTGTCTTCCCCCCTGTCCTTCGGGATCAGGGGGTGCCAATAGCCCTAAGCTAACCGCTTAGCAGTAGGTTAGGATTGGTTTGTACTTAATTTTAAATTTTATTTTTATTCCAAATTCATAACTACCTTCCTTTTGTAAATATTTCTTGACTACCTTCATTTTGTTTATATTTTTTTTCCTAGTGTAGCTTTTAGTTCTAATTAATGATGGTAGATGGAGCTTTGATTTTGATACTTTTGTAATTTAATTCTACCCACGCATGGCGGGGAAATTGCCATCGGGGAAAATTTCCCCGATTACTAACACCCCTGGCCCGTCCCGTAGGGGACGCGATGACGGCTCGGCATCGTTTGCTGGCCGCCCGTCTGACCTCATTAGGTCCCATTCGGACACACATCTGGGTGTGTCCCTAGTGCCTGGCCCTTCTTCCGGGGCCCCGGACACGCCGGCGATCGGTTCGGGGGAAACTAGGTTTCCCTTACCGGCCGATCTGTCCGTCGGCCCGCGGCGCCGGAAGAGGAAAGCCAGAGTACTACAGATCTCGGGCTCGGGTTCCTCCCCAGAGGAGGAACCGGACAAGGCACCCCGTATCGGGCCCTCCTCCAGATCCCTGGAGGAGCTCGACCTCCCCAGACCTTACAGGCTGGCGGAGGACTCGGACATAACCGAGTACGAGACGGGTGATGCCGAGGGCGAAGGGGATGACTCCCCTTCTTCCTCCACTTCCTCCTTTTCGGAGGGGGAGGAGGGGGAGGTGATGCCCTCACCAACTGCCACTGCTCGCTCTCCACCCACTGGTGGTAGGGCGATACTAGTCCCCGAGGATGTGACCCAGATCTCCTCGATCGGGGACGAGTCAGGGAGGACCCCGCTGACCCGAGGGTCAGGGGGTCCCCTGGACTCGACGCGTTATGCGGACCTCCCTGACGCTACCCCTCGGGGGGTGAGCGAGAGAGGTACCCCGCTCTCGGGGGGGACTGGGTCAACATTGAAACTGACTACCTCCCCGCCGAGGGATCCCCGGGCGCGCCCGGGACCCTCGGCGGGTCGAGACACGCTGGCCTTACCGAGACCAGCCTTCACCCACGACCCTCAGAGGGAATGGCCACCCCTGGGCACGCCCAGGACTCCGCCCCCCTCTGTTGGGATACAACTGAGACCCATCACGGGTCCCTCTCGGATCGGCCCACCCTCCCACCCCACTACGGGGCAGAGGGCGACCGCATCCCAGATCTTAGCTCGCCCGCCCCCCGGCCACTCGGGGGCGGGTTCTTCGCCTGGCCCCTCTGGGGTGGGGCCTACTCCAGGCCCTACTGGGGCTGGACCTACGCCCGGCCCGTCAGGGGCCCAAGCAAGTACGAACGGCGTACAAGCGAACCAGGCATCCACTGGCGGAGGGGCGGGGAGACACAAGCGTCCCCCACCGATCAATGTCGAGCACCTGCCCAACTGGACTCGCCATTTGGCGATCCTGAAGGACAGGCTCGGCAGAGCTCCGCCAGTGAAGGCCCTACAAAAGGGGTTTCGCTTCGCTCCGGAAACGGAGTCCGAATTCCGGCTGGTCCAAGCCTATCTGGTCGAGGCCTCGGCTGTAGACAGTTCCATCCAGTGGCATTGCTTTTCGCTTGCCACTGAGGTCCCGTCCAAGGTCTCGATCAGGGGCCTCCCGGCGGACACTGACCCGGCGGAAATAGTCCGCGAATTCACCCAGTTGGGGTTCCCGGCCACGTACGCGAAGTACATACCGGGGAGGGGTGGTCGAAGGGGCGGAGTATTCTTCGCCAAATTCGACCACCTCTCAAAAGACGACCTTGCCAGGTTATACCAGGTGGAGGAACTCCTCTGCCTGCCTGGTGTGGTAGTGAGGACGTGGAGACCGGTCGGAGGCCCCTCGCAGTGTCACCGCTGCCAGGCCTTCGGCCACTCCTCTTCAAACTGCCACAGAGCGGTCCGCTGTGTGCGATGTGCGGGGCAGCACATCATAGCGGACTGCCCAAGGGCAAGGGAGGACACCCCTACCTGCGCCAACTGCGGGGGGGCACACGCGGCAAGCAGCCGCCAGTGCTCCGTCTACCGCAAGAAGGCCAGGGCTATGGGTGTACCTCCCCCAGCGTCTGCCCCGGTACGTGCCGGGGTCCCCAGCAGGGTGAACATCAACTTGCCTGGGCCCCAAAGGCCCCAACAACCCACGACTTCGTCAACGGGGGGCAAAGGGAAGGGGAGGGGAAAGTCTTCCCACCCAGTCCTCCCAACGCCCCCGCAAGCCACGATTAATACGGTCGAGGCAGCTGCCTCGGCCCCCAACCTTATGGCAGAGGCCAATCTGCCACGCTCCGCCGCTACTGTTTCCTCCTCAAACAAGAGGAGGAACAAAAAGAAAAAAAAAAAGAAGAAAAAGAAGAAGGCTGCAATCGCAGCCCTCAACCGAGCCCCCGGTTCCGGCTGTGGCCATCGTGCCCCCTCCGGAAACGGTTGTGGCTCTTCCTCTGACCTCCAAGCCTGGGGAGCCTGCCCCAGGCCCGAAAACTGACCTTCCGCCACAAACAAAGGCCAAAAAGAAAAAGAAGGGGAGGGTTGGGACGGGGGAGGCCCCTGGGACTATGGCGGCGCCCGTCCCACAACTCGTCTCTCAGCCCTCTCCCATGGAGGTGGTCGAGGAAGAACCCTCGGCCTCCGCGACTGTGGGGCAACCTACGGGGGCGGCTCCGGCCGGATTAAATGTCACTATACCACTGGTGGGAGGACTGCCTCTCCCGCCTCCCCTTCCACGGCGCCAGCGGCGCGGTGAACAGTCGCCCCAGGAGGCGACTCTGTTCGCCGCAATGCTACTGGAGTCGTGGAACAGATTGTCGCTGGCGGTGACTGCGGTCCTCCAGGACATTGTCTCCGGGAACAGTCCCGGAGACGCAATCTGGTCGGGGCTACTCCAATTCTATCGGGGTTCCAATTATGACCAACAATCTTAAGGTCATATATTGGAACCCCGGTGGGATCAAGCCCCACAAACAGGAACTCATCACTCTCCTCCAGGAGTATCGACCTCATGTCATGCTCCTGGGGGAGACGAAATTGGCACCTCGGGACAGATTCCTGGTCCCCAACTATCATGTCTACCGTCGCGACGAGATCTCTCCGGCCTCCGGGTATCCGTTCAGGGGCACTGCGGCGCTCGTCCGGAGAGACGTAGTACATGACGAGTTGGACAGGCTCGCCTTTACTCAGATCAGAACGGTCGGGGTGAGGGTGGGCCTGCCGGGGGGGGGATATTAGGATTTATTCCGCGTATCGCCCCCCGGAGGGTGGAATCTGCCTCGAGGACTTACGTCACGTCCTGGAGCTCGACCGGTCCCCCGTGATGGTGGTCGGGGACCTCAACGCGAAACATACCGCGTGGGGTTCCCGACTGGTATCGCGAGCGGGGCGCCGGTTGTATTGTGACTCCGATGATGGGGACTATTGCGTGGTCGGCCCCAGTGAACCAACACACATTCCGACGAATCCGGCCTGTAGGCCGGACGTGTTGGACGTGTGTGTTCACAAGGGGCTACGGCATCCTCTAACCATAGAGGTGCTGTACGACTTGAGCACTGTACACCTTCCGGTGATGGTCACACTGGACGTGAGCGGTGCTCATGTCGAGGCCGCCCCCCGGAGGACTAGGGTCGACTGGGAGACTTTTAATAGCCTCCTGGCCGACCAGTCACAGCTCCGGGACGTAAACAACCTTACGTTTGACCCGGTCGCCCCCGATGGGATCGATGAGTCGGCCGAACGGCTTATCGGCTCCATCAAGGGGGCGATCGCTAATTCGGTGACCGTGTTGCCCAGCGGAGGGTTCAAAGGCGGCCTCCCGGCGCGCCTTCAGGCGCTAATCCGCCGGAAGAGGTCGCTCAGGAGACTCTGGGCGCGAACTCGTTGCCCAGGGGTCAAGCGCGAGCTGAACCAGCTGGAGGAGAGTTTGTCGGCACAGGTCAAGTCCTTCCGAGGCTACGCCTGGGAGGACAGGATCGAGCAGTGCAGGGACGATTTTACCGCCACGTCCCTGCACAGACTTTGCCGGCAGCTCTCCAGCAAGCGTCCCCCTGTCTGTCCACTAGTGGACGAACAGGGGAACCGCTGCTATTCGGCACAGGCTCGCGCTGAAATCCTGGCCGCTTCGCTGGAGCGGCAGTTTACACCTAATGACCCGGCATCTACTGAGGCGGCGTTTCATCAGACGGTGTATCAGAGCGCGGAGGTGATCATGTCCTCTCCGGTGCCACCCCTGGGTGACGATGATCTCATCACACCCGGGGAGATCCGTGACGTCATAAAGACCCTAAATAAGCGCAAGGCGCCGGGAGAGGACGACATTCCCCCCTTGGCCCTTAGCCATCTGCCGGGAGTAGTCGTGGCCGAAATGGCACGGCTATTCAACGGCATACTGGCCACTGGACACTTTCCGGGGATTTGGAAATTGGGCAAGGTAATAGCCTTGCCCAAGCCCGGCAAGGATAGGCGCCGGCCGTCCAGTTATAGACCGATTACGTTGTTGTCGCACGTGGGCAAGTTGTTCGAGCGGCTGCTCCTGAGGAGAATGTCGCCGCACATTCCCCTCAGACCCGAACAATTCGGGTTTAGAGCCGGCCACTCGACAACTCTTCAGTTGGCCCGGGTCCTGCACCACTTGGCGGACTGCCGTAACTCGAACCAGTACACGGTCGGAGTATTTCTCGATATCGAGAAGGCCTTCGACCGGGTCTGGCACGAGGGGCTGGTCCACAAGTTGCGGGAGACGGGCCTGCCATTGGCCTACGTGCGACTCATCGGGTCTTATCTGGACGGTCGCTCCTTCTATGTCGCGGTCGAGGGCCAAAGATCGTCGGTACGCCCGATCTCGGCCGGAGTCCCGCAGGGAAGTGTCCTATCTCCCATCTTATACGCTCTGTACACCAATGACATTCCCACACTTGAGGGGCGCCTCCGCGAGTGGGAAACTGACGTGATGCTGGCGCTGTTTGCCGACGACAGCGCCTACCTCGCGTCTTCTAAACTTCTCAATGCCGCCTTTGTTAAGATGCAAAGGGTCTTGGATGTGCTGCCCCAGTGGTTGGACCGATGGAGAGTGGCGGTCAACGTGGATAAGACCGCCGCAATTCTCTTCGGTCCACCCCGCAACACGGCCATCAAGAGGAGGCTCAGTCTCCGTGGAACCGAACTCGGGCTTCAGCCCCACATTAGGTATCTGGGAGTCGTGATCGACCGCCGGCTGACCATGACCAGGCATGTCAATCGTGTGATTGGCCTGGCCAAGGCGGCCAAATTCTTGTTGCGGCCGATCCTTGCTTCCAGTTTGCCGGTGGGGACGAAGCTCGCTGTCTACAAGACGTACGTTCGTTCCCGCTTGACATACGCAGCGGGTGCCTGGTACCAACTTCTCTCGACCGCGTTGAGAGAACGGCTCCAGGTACTCCAAAATCTGGCCCTCCGTACCATAGTCGGAGCAGTCTATTACGTCAGAAATGACGTAATAGCCCGGGACCTCGAGGTGGAGTCCATTAAGGAGTTCGTGGAGAGGCTCGCTCGGAATATGTTTGAGCGGGCTGACCACGGACCCCATGTCCACCTCCAAGGGATAGCTCCGCTACACGCCCGGCCGCCTGACGGCCGTGCGTTGCCGCGTGAGCTCCTAGGTCCCCCGACTTTGGTCGGAAATACGTAGGTCAGCAAGCGGGTCGCGGGAAGGGACTACGAGTGCCTCCCGCGGAGCTGACCCTCCTATATTGTCCACGCGCCACTTACTTCCCCCTCAGGGACCAGTCCCACTCAGGGACCAGTCCCACTCAGGGAGCAGTCCCCCTCAGGGACCCCCCCACATTTGTGGGGCCTTGCTGCCTCCGCAAAGGAGGATTCAAAATCCCCCTCAGGGATGCCCCTCCTATCAGAGGGCTAATCTTGGGGGTGCTAGGATTTTGTAATCAATTGTTTAAATAAAAAAAAAAAAAAAAAAGAGCTTGGTTAATCTTAAGTCTTCAGTTATAATTAGGCGCCCCCGCCAATGTTATGCGGCTGGTGAGTGGCTCCCCTCTTCATTCAAGTTCTTTTCTTGTCTCTCTACTAGCTTCTTTTCTCTTTCTTCTTTCATTTTTCATCCTCCAACTGGAGTGAGCTGGGACTGACGACCCCTGGAACGAGAGGGGGGATAATTTTAATCTCGCCTTCTCGTTCCTAAACAGTCCCAGCTCCTCGTACTAAATCTTTATTTTTTCTTTCTTCCTTATTTTTTACCTTCATCTATTGTAAATATTGTGTGTGTTGTCATTTTTCATTTGTGTTTAATTTAATCTTAGTTTAGTTAGTAAGTAATATATATTGTAAATAGTTATATATAAATTTAAAAAAAAAAAAAAAAAAAAAAAAAAAAAAAAAAAAAAAAAAAAAAAAAAAAAAAAAAAATTCATAAAGCAAACAAAAATAAAAAAAAAAATATAAAAAAAGGAAAAAAAAAAAAAAAAAAAAAAATAAAAATACTTGTTCCCTTCAAGAGGGAGAAGAGAGAAGAGGAGGGGGGACGTCGCGCCGGCCAGCGTCTATGGCCGGGAATCAAAAAGGCATTTGTCAATGCCGTAGAATGTTGTAGCCGTGTATCGGCTTTGTCTGTGACTGGCTTTCGGTGGCTGGCTAAGGGCCTGCCAAATTTTGATTACCCCCGCCTCGTAAGGCGGGTAGTGTTATGTCCGGGTAGCGGGGGACTACCCCGAAGCCCATACCGTGTCCCTCTTCGAGGGACACGTTGACCCGAGTGCTAATTTCTTATTCCGAGATAAATTTTAAAGAGTTAACTAGTCTCTAATAGACAGTATACACCCGTGATGGGTTAGTAAATTCTGTGTGCCCGTGGATCCTGCGGTAAGTTATTTTATAATTATATCTTGCACTGGCTGTATGTTTTTAAATGTGTAATCATATATGTGAGATGTACAACCATGTCATAATTTTATTTTAGGTTTCCACCCCTAGGTCTCACACCATACGAGACCTGTTGTATTTGACTTGCCTTCCATTGAGCGTACGTGGACGTCCTGGAATGGATAATAATAGGTGATTTGTCTCGGGATCACACCATCCTGATCGTACATAAGTTACGTATCATTTTTTTAAATTATGTAACCTACCATCTCATCGTTCTTTTTTATAAGCCAGTTCCCTTGTGTAAAATCGTAATTTAATATTAGAATCTTAATTTTAAATCTTAGTACTTAATAATTTAATTTTATAACTTGTTGTGTGTGTGTCTTTGAATATATGCCTGTAGCCTGTTGCTAAGTCTATTACTTTACCAACCCATTCCCTGATAGTCTCATTACTCTTTACCCTGAGCCAGCTGGTGAAGTAACAGTAGCCACTGGCCAAAAATTGTTACAAATGTTGAATGGACTTATAATAACTTATTTGTAAAATGTTGAAAAATGTTATAAAATGTTAATGTTAATGAATGCACCCGACTAACGCGGTAATCAAATGTGCACTGATGGTCTGTAGAAATGACGTTGTACATTACGCCAATACCGCTGATTAAGGTGTTCGATAGAAATCACCGAACATATTCCGGGGCAAAAAAGATGAGGATGCTGATTTCAAAAATTGTTAGTAAAATAAATTTAGTGAATGTGAATTACTCATTAAATACTTTAGCTTGTATGGTACACCCAAAAATATTAGCTGCGACTCCGCAGGCGAATTTAACACTAATAAAAGAAATGTTACAATTGTACAAAATAGAACTTCACATAGGTACTCCGAACAACCCGAACTCCATGGCAATTGTATAAAAATTTCACTCTACAATCATAGAAATCTATCGTTTAGCGAAGTATGATAAAAGCGACCAAGACGCGGCTTCAGTGATGACCTATGCAATAATGGCTTATAATAATACAATACATACAGCCACCGACTTTACCCCATTCGAAATGATATTTGGAGTCACGGATCTCGGAAATATTTTTGATGTGGATAGGGAAAAGATTCTCACTCAAAAGCTATTACTAGATCACAAAAAACGCCTTAAAGTACTCTATGAATATGTCACAGAAAAAATAGGAACAGAAAAAATCAAAGTAAGAGATAAAAAAGGAGGTGAAAAGCCCCCGGAAATAAAAACAGGAGATGAAATTTACATGAAAACTACTCGAATTCGCAAGGCGAAAGAAAAACCCCGTTACGAAAAAGCGAAAGTAACCGGCGTAATACAACATAATGTTGTACCAGTAGAACTCAATAAAAGGCCAACTAGAGTGGCAATAAAAAATATAAAACGTCCTCCGCAGATGTTACCTGACATTCCTGGGACTAGCGAAGATAACACTCGCGCTGGAGCTTCAAAACCTCGCTCAGAGCCCCGGGATAGCAGCTCTGAAACTTGGGACAGCAGTGAAGAAGAATAACCACTGGACTGTCTTCAAAACCATAGACTTAAATTCAATTAGAGTAAACATAGATAGGAACCTAGATGAGTATAATGAGATAGGAAATATAGTTAAGAACCATAGTTTAATAAAGATTTAGCGGGCATAGAAGAACAAATAGAATATTTATACAAAATTACCTATGATAAGTTAGTCCAAATATAACCAGCAACCACTCGCGGTAAACGAGCAATCTTTAGTCCTTTAGGTTCAATAATTAAAATTATATCGGGAAATTTAGATGAAAACGATGCATTAAAGTATAACAACGACATGATAGAGTTGAAAAAGAGAGAACATGTAATCGAACGTAAGGTCTCGTCGATCAAAACGACTTTCGATAGATTATTAAACAACTCTGAAACGATGAACCTAAATATAAAAGACCCAGATATGAAAACGAACGAAATAGTAACACTCTCAAAAACGGAAGCCAAACTTGATAGAATACTACAAGTGATGATTCTATGTATCGAATTCTAAACAACTTTCAAACTTGTTACGAGCACATTCAGGAAATACAAACAGCTTTAGCTTTTAGCAAAATACACGTTTTACACCAGTCTATTATAAACAGCACTGAGCTACTCAACATCCTACAAGTTATAAGTAGTCATGCAAAAACAATATACCCAGTTAATAGAGATAACCTTATTAAATTAGAACGTAACATTTATATTAAAATCTTTTATTAATAATTCGAATTTTATTTTTTGTGCTAGAGGTCCCTTTAATAGACAATGAAATCTAAAATTACTATAAGGTTATCCCAATACCTATCCATAAAAATCTAAGCACCTTTACTATTATCCCCAAATATCCTTACCTATTGGTGAATAGATTGAAATACACGCCCGTAGCCAGCCCCTGCGAAGAAATCGAAAAAAATAAATTCCTGTGCATCCAAGAAAACATGATACCCTATCCCTCCGAAACATGTATAGAACAAATTATGTTACTGAAAAACAACTACAGTCAGTGCATACAAAATAACATCAAAATTGAAAAAAGTAAATTCCAGAAGATAACCAACAATCAATTGCTGATATATTCCGAAGAAAACATCATCGTCACCGAAAAATGTGACAACAATATTCGAAAATACACCGTTATCGGAACTTTCATCGCAACGCCCGAACAGAACTGTGAAACTGAAGTTGGAAGTCTTACCCTCTATGGAGTCTCCAACACCACGAACCCTGGACTACAACTGCCCCTAATCGAGATGCCTAGCCTCCAACGTGAAGTCAACAAGATAAGCAAGAAAATAGATCTACGCAACACCGACTTCAGCGACGTGGAGAAACTTTTAGACACTGTAAAACTCACCAAACACGATGAGGTTATCTTGCTTATTGACGGAGTTCCTGTGGCCACCTTCCAGCTCCATCATCAAACCTTGACATTCATCCAGGTACTTCCCGAAGCAACCATGCCCGGTCAGCACCTGCACCAGACGAAAGGTGAGACGTCCTTCGCCACGACTCACCCAGTCCTCCAGGACAGGGCGAATCGCCTCGACGGTCCTTAGACCCCAGCTGGGGTTGGCCAAGCGTCTTGACCACGCCTCCAGCACGGACCGTCGAGTAGCCAATAGGCTTAGCTAATTTAACCGGTTAACTGAATTAGCCAACGGCTAATTAGTCAATCAGCTAATTTTTTTTTCAGCTATTCATTGGTTTCTTACCCATTGACAAGTTCAAAAATCATATCAAAGTTTTTTTTTTGTTTAAGAAATTGATATTCGTGGCGTTTGATAATTTATTAATGAGATATATAATAATACCTATTTATTATCTTAAAATATATAAATCTCGTGTCACAATGTTTGTCCTCAATGGACTCCTAAACCACTGAACCGATTATAGCCAATAGGCTTAGCTAATTTAACCGGTTAACTGAATTAGCCAACGGCTAATTAGCCAATCAGCTAATTTTTTTTTCAGCTATTCATTGGTTTCTTACCCATTGACAAGTTCAAAAATCATATCAAAGTTTTTTTTTTGTTTAAGAAATTGATATTCGTGGCGTTTGATAATTTATTAATGAGATATATAATAATACCTATTTATTATCTTAAAATATATAAATCTCGTGTCACAATGTTTGTCCTCAATGGACTCCTAAACCACTGAACCGATTATAATGAAATTTGCACCCCATGTGCAGTTTGATCCAACTTGAGAGATAGGATACCGTAGATCGAGGTCTGATGATGGAGCTGGAAGGTGGCCACAGGAACTCCGTCAATAAGCAAGATAACCTCATCGGCGGCCTCAGCAGCGCGACGGAGGGATAGCCCCAGGGCATCCTTTCTCCGCCGCAACGCTGCTGGAGTTGTGGGAGAGAGTGTCGGAGGCGATCCGCGAATTTATTCCCCCCTATTAAGTCCCCCCTCGGGGGACTAATATCGGGATTCGGCCCATTCGTCCCGCAGCATGGATAGGGAGGAGCTGCGGGCCATTTATTGGAATCCCGGGGGGGTCCTCTCTAACAGGTTGGACCTCATCCGTTTAGCCCAGGAGTACAGACCGCATGTCTTGCTCCTGGGAGAAACAAAACTTAGACCGACTACGAGGTTTGTAGTGCCTAACTACATCGTGTACCGAAGGGACGAACTGACCCCTGGTGGGATCCCGTTCAGGGGAACGGCGGCTCTCGTCAGGAGGGATTATGGGATGAGGGGTTGCGGTGCCCGATTAATATCGAGGTACTGTACGACATGGGTACCGCTCACTTGCCGATCTTGGTCACGGCGAGTTTGGGGATCACTCGTGTCGCGGCCCCTCCCTTGAGGCCCAGGGTCGACTGGGAGGCGTTTCAGTCTTCGCTAGTCGACCAATCACCGTTCCAGGATCTGTCTACCCCTGGTGACGTCGATGACGCGGCCGTCCGCCTCACTGATTTCATCAGGGGAGCCATAGACCAAGCGACGACTATGGTGCCCAGCAGCGGGCCCAGACGCAAACTCCCGGCGTCGATTGAGATGTTAATACGTCACAAACGACGTCTGCGGAAGCTATGGGCGACTATCAGGTGTCCCAGGGTCAAGCGCGAGCTTAATGCGTTGGAGGAAGAGGTGAAGACGAAGGTCCGTGCTTTCCGAGGCGAGTCCTGGGAAGAGTACGTGAGGGAGGCTGGTGACGACCGCACCATGACCTCCCTCCACAGAATCTGTCGTCGCCTCTCCTCCAAACCTAGCCCTGTCTATCCACTCGTAGATGATCAGGGCCTAAGGTGCTTTACGCCGCAGTCTCGCGCCGAAGTCCTGGCTGGCTCGCTGGAAAGGCAGTTCACTCCGAACGCCTCGGTCCCGGAGATGGCTCACTTTCACCGTGTCTTGGAAGAGGGGGTTACCGAATCCCTAGACCCTCGTCTCCCGATGCCAACTGATCACCCCCAGGGAGGTGTATCAGGCGATCAAGACCCTCAAGCGCCGTAAGGCTCCCGGGGACGATGGTATCCCTCCCATGGCACTACTATCTATCCCTTCCAACGTTCTGGCAAATTTGTCAGAACTATTCAATTCCATTCTCCGCACGGGTCACTACCCACGGACCTGGAAAATGGGTAAGATCATCGTCTTGCCCAAGCCCGGCAAAGATAGGCGTCAAGCTTCCAGCTACAGGCCCATCACCCTGCTCTCGCACGTCGGCAAGTTGTTTGAGCGGTTGCTCCTGAGGAGGATATCTCCGCATATCCACCTCAGACCGGAGCAGTTCGGTTTTAGAGCAGACCACTCGACGACTCTACAGCTAGTCCGTGTATTGCATCACCTTGCGGACCAACGTAACTCCGACCGGTACACGGTCGCAGTCTTTCTCGATATCGAGAAGGCCTTCGACCGGGTATGGCACGGGGGGTTGGTCAGCAAGCTGCAATCCACTGGCCCACCTCAAGCCTACTGGCGACTGCTGGGGTCTTGGCTGGAGGGGAGATCCTTCTTTGTCGCGGTCGAGGGGTGCAAGTCGTCTGTGCGCCCCATAACGGCTGGGGTACCACAGGGTAGTGTCCTGTCCCCGATCCTATACGCCCTCTATACCAACGACATTCCCACCCTGGAGGGGCATCTGGTGGGAGGAGGATGTGAAACTGGCCCTCTTCGCAGACGACTCGGCCTATTTTGCATCCTCCAGAAGTGATAAACTCGCCATCTCCAGGATGCAGAGGCTCCTGGATGTTCTGCCTCCATGGTTGGACCAGTGGAGAGTCTCGGTCAATGCGGGTAAGACCCAGGCTCTACTCAGCGGTCCGACCCGCATCAGAGTCGTCCCCCGTCTCAGTCTTCGTGGTGTGGATGTTGAGTTTAAATCCAGCGTTCGGTATCTCGGATGCGAGATAGACCGCTCGCTCCGCATGAAGCCGCAGGTCGATCGAGCGATTGACCTGGCTCGTGCGGCGCGATTTGTCTTGCGACCGGTTCTCGCGTCCGCGCTGCCGATCAGGACTAAGCTCACTATCTACAAGACTTATATCCGTCCACGTATTACGTACGCTGCTGAGGCTTGGTATCACCTCATACTGCCGTCCCAGCGGAAAAGGTTGCAGGCCCAGCAGAACATCTCCCTCCGAGTCATCGTCGGAGCAGGCCGTTACGTACGCAATGACGTAATCGCCCGGGATCTTGAGATGGAGTCGCTCGAGGGGTTCATCGTCCGGCTCGCCCGTAACATGTACGAGCGGGCCGACCGAGGACCCCACGAGCACCTCCGCAACATAGCTCCCTTGCACGCCAGGCCGCCTGAAGGTGCGGCGTTGCCTAGGGAGCTGCTGGGTCCCCCGAGATTCCTCGGAGTTAACTACCCTACGGCGTAACAACGTGGTAGGACATAGGCGATCCCCTCTACGGGACTGAGATCTTTGTGTCGTCCGTCCCGCATGTCTTCTGCCCTAAGATGGAGCCCACGGGGGCTACCATCACCCTCCCTGTAGGGAGGTGCGACCCCGCTCCCCTTTCGGGAGCTGTTCCCCCTTTTGGGGACCCCCCACGTTCAGTGGGGGCTTTTCTTTTTGAATTTTTTTTCTTTTAAAGCCCCCTTAAGGGGCTTTTTATCCCCCTCAGGGGATTGGGTCGCCGAGACTAGGTCTGGGGACCTCTTCTTTGAGGTCTGGGGTCGCGGAACGGAGCCACGGACTTGTCCGGGACTCCGTCCCGCGTCTCCGGGTCCCACTCCCCCTCTGGGAGAAAAATCTCTTTTAATGGGATTGTTGCCGCCTCTCCTAGCGGAGGGTGGCATTTATTTAATCTCTTTTTGTCGCCATTTGGGACCCAAATCCCCCTTTAGGGGATGGGACCTCCAATCGGAGGCCCCCTTAGTGCCGCGGGCATTGGCCTGTGGTCCCGTTCCCCTTAACGGCCGACCTTAGCGCAGGCCCTTCCCCTCTCACGTTTCGTGGTGTTGTCGTGGGAGGGAGGGGCCGGCGGGGGCTGGACGGGGCCTCAAACCCTTTATTTTTATTTTTTTGAAATTCTTAATTATTTGTTTTGTTTTGATTAAAGTTTTGCTTTTGTTTTAGTTCTGTTTTGATTATTGTTTTGATATAATGCTTAGTTTCTGTTCCTTGTTTTTTTAGTTTCATTTTTATTAGCTCCGCTTTGTTTGTATATAATTTTTGTGTTAGATTGTAAGTTTTATTTTTATTATTGTTAAAACCAATAAAGGGTTTCTCCCACCCCCAAAAAAGGGAAAAAAACAGTAGGGCCCTATTGATGATAAAATTTCAATCATTATGTTGTCTTCACTTTCTTCGTCGCTGTGGCCTTCGACTAGAAGACAGCCCAGAACGGGCAGAAATCCGGCCGGGGCTGGCGGTGACTCAACGAAGAATAGCCTAACTCGCAATAGAAGCCAGACCATGGGTCAAACCCCAGAAAGGGGTATTTACAACGCCACCAACACCTACCACACCTCCGCCTAGAATGGCGGAGAGAAAAAGTCCGGGCAGCGGGGTGTCCCCAAGGCCCGTCCGTGTCCCCCTGACGGGGGACACGTAGACCCCCATGGGTGGCGACGATGCGTTGTGTGTGAGTGCCAGCGCCACTGCGCCGGCGATGCGAAACTGCGACGACGGTTCGTCGCCTCTCTTTATCTTACCAAGACTAAGCAAGCGAGAACGAGACAGCAAGCTACGCCAAAGAACCGCGTAACCAACCATCTTAACAGACTTAGGCACTTGCTTTACCTCTGACCTATTTAAACAAGTAACCGAAATCTTTAAAATAAAACCCTTATTTTCAACTCCTTATCATCCGCAAACCAACGGTGCGCTTGAAAGAAGTCACGCCACTCTTAAGGAATATTTAAAATCTTTTGTAAATGAAAACCAGAATGACTGGCATTGATACCTCGCAACAGCCGTTCTCGCTTATAACACAACTCCTCATACCACTACACACTTTTCTCCTTTTGAACTTCTTTACGGTCATAAACCTTCATTACCTAGCTCTTTATACGAAACAAATAATAGCGTCACATACCATGAATATATGGCTAACCCATATCATAACATACGTATAAGTAAATGGTATCATATAAAACAATATAACATATTTCATTTCTATTCGTATATTTGTGTATTATTTTTATTTAAAGTCGAAGTCAAATCATTTATTTCAAATTAGATGTGGACACACATACATTTTGAATGTCAAAATTAAAATCAAAAGTTCTACCACCAGTTCGCTAAAATTACGCCTCCGTCCTGAGAAGAACCGGCGCAAGAAACTCAGCGGGCATGTCTTTTTTTAATTTAATATGTTTTTTTTTCTTTTTTTTTAAATATTGTTTTACAATATTTTTGTTTTTAACAAATGTATCAATTGAAATGGCCCGGGACGAGCACCTCATTCCCATTTTGTGCAGTAATTTATATAATCATTAAGTTTATAATATGCTTTACTGCATAGCCGTTCTTTGATAACTCTCTTAAACCTATTTATAGGCAATGTTTGAACGGCCACTGGGTTTTTGTTATAAAGCTTTACAGACAAACCCTGGAAAGAATTACTTATTTTATGTAATATAGATGCTGGCAACGCAAGCTTGTGTTTGTTTCTAGTGTTAAAATTATGAATATCCGAGACTTTAGGAAATTCATTAATATTTTTATGTACATACATTAAATTTTCATAAATGTATTGGGACGCTAAAGTTAGAATCTTAATTTCCTTGAATTTGTCCCGCAAAGACTCCCTTGAGTTCATATTATAGATTGCACGAACAGCTCTTTTCTGCAGAATAAATATTGTTTCTACGTCGGCAGCATTGCCCCATAACAGAATACCATAAGACATAACACTATGAAAATAACTAAAATACACAAGGCGAGCTGTGTCCACATCAGTGTATGTTCTTATCTTTTTAACCGCGTAAGCTGCAGAACTGAGCCTTCCTGCCAACCTAGTAATATGGGGGCCCCACTGGAGCTTGGAATCCACCGTTATACCAAGAAAGACAGTTGACTCAACAAGCTCCAATGTTTCACCACTAATAATAACGTTACTCTTGGCCCGAATACTCGTACGCATCTCAAATATTTGACTCGTCGTAAAGTACTTAAGAAGTCCTTAACTATCAAAATGGTATACTCAAACATGATTTTGAAGACGCTTTTATAATGACGAATTACGTAATTTTTTTTTTTTTATGGCCCCAGTCGCGCGTGGATATTACCGCGCACTGATTCCGCCAATGTCGCTGTTCGCATACTTAATGGTAATACTGACATTGGCTTGTTGACTAGGAGTGTGCGAATAATTCGAACATACGAATTATTCGTTCCGAATCGAATATTAGTATTAGATTCGTAGTAGGGGTGTGCGAATAATTCGAACTTACGAATTATTCGTTCCGAAACGAATACTAATATTCGATTCAAAATTCGAATCGAATCTTCGAATTATTCGAAATTCGACGAATATTCGAAAAAAATCGAATGAATTTGACTACGATAATGCATCGGACAAGAATTTGTATTTCGTTGATAATATCTTGAATGGGGTAGACGTCAGATTTTGTATTTTTTGTTTGTGTGATTGTAAAAACTTACGTTCTCTGGTCACGATGCATTATCGTATTCAAATTCAATACTATTCGAAATTTCGGAATATTCGAAACTTATCGAATTATTCGAAATTTTTCGAATATTCGTCGAATTTTGAATCGAATATTAATATTCGAACGATATTCGCACACCCCCATTGTTGACATTTTACG
Organism: Trilocha varians; assembly: GCA_030269945.2. Lineage (NCBI taxonomy): Eukaryota > Metazoa > Arthropoda > Insecta > Lepidoptera > Bombycidae > Trilocha > Trilocha varians. Next base: position 6,320,075 of record AP028282.1, read on the forward strand.
ATCGTGGTATTTGTTTCAAAAATATAACAACGCCGAATTTGGATCTCGTTTTCGGCTATCAAAAGAAACTGTGCAGTATCTTGACTCAGTAATTGGTCAATCTATAAAACCTGCGACTAAACGTAATAGAGTAATAGAATCAATTGACCAAATTTTGATTACTCTACGCTTCTACACCACTGGAAGTTACCAAAAAGTAGTTGGTGATATATTCCATGTGAAACAACCCACTGTACAACATGTAGTCCACAGGGTGACTAAAAAATTGGCAAGTTTGAAAAGCAGATATATTAATATGCCAACAAGTGAAGAACATCGAACTGTGGCCAACGAATTTTATGCAATTGCTGGATTTCCAAGAGTTCTGGGAGCATTAGACTGCACACAAATTAAAATAAATTCTCCTGGTATGTACTGTTCATTCTGTTGTGTACTTTTATCTTAAACTTCTTTAATCTTAATCATTATTTAAAAACACATATTTTTATAAAATATAATGATAATATTTTAAATATTTAGATATTATTATGCTTTGATTGAGGAACAATAAACTTTTAATTCTGTACTTTTTATTATTAAAATAGTAGTCTTTGTCAAAATCATAATTGGTAAATGCTTAAACATTCAATAATATGCAATTTATAACAACAGTGAAGGAAAAAATTTAGTAATTAACATTTTAATTTTAATTTTAGGAGGTTCCCAAGCTGACATGTATTGCAACAGAAAGACATATTTTTCACATAATGTCATGCTACCTTGAGGATTAGTAATGTAGTTACCAGATGGCCAGGCTTTGTTCGTGTTAGCACTGTATTCAATGACTCAACCCTTTGTGCACAACCTGATCGTGGTGACATTGAGAACATGGTTATTCTGGAGACCCTGTAGTATCTGCAACGTTACACTCGTACAAAACAATGTATGGGATGAAGAAACCTTACATCAAGAGGAGCTCTCCCCTGTACAACGGGATTTAATGATCATTAATTCTCATTTTTCTCCTTAATAAATTGTTGACAACAAATTCTTTTGTTTGCTTTAATACTATAATAATTGCAGATGAGCAATCATACCTTTAAAATTAGGTCTTCACAAATGATAACAACACTATATTTTTTAAAGTTATTTAATCCTAATACAGTCTAACGTCGATAAGTTAAAGTCCAAGGGAAACACAAAATATTTCAAATTATAGAGGTTTAAGTTATCAAGGGTCTATGTTAGGGCTCTGATGGGAAGGGAACATATTATTTTTTGAAGTTGTAGAGGTTTTTAAGTTACCAAAAGTTAAGGTTTGAGTTATGGAGGTTCGACTGTATTATCATTATTTATTTCCAACATGCATACATATTAAACAAACAAACATGAAATAAATTAAAAACTTACACTCTAATACATAAGATCATGTTGGTATTGACATTACTGAAGTTTAACAGTGGTACTCACACTAGGCAAGCACACACATACCCATATATTTTCCATATTTATTTAAATATTCAGATAATATTATGCTTTTATTAAGAATCTCAGAAAAGTCAGATGCATATTTAGATTTACCACTATCAAACTTAAAAACCAACAATTTGAACTTTAAAATACAAACTTTAATTTTTCATTAAAATATAATGCTTTAATTTACACTCACAGATTTTAACACAATGATTACATTCTATATTAATAAACACATAATGTAATTTCAACTTTAAATCAAAATTTTTACTTTGGTTTCAATTTTAACCACTCAACCGGGATCGGCATCCACAGTTCTAAAACTTGTTCTGTGTACATTTTTTTATTAAATCATATTATTTAGATTACAACTAGCATAATTTACTTAACAAATAATATTAATATTATTTATTTTAAATTAATTGTCGACACAAATTAGTTACATTTGTGATTTTTCATATAAACTTATGATAAAATTCAGTCACAAAATGTTCACAAATAAATTATTTAGCACAATAATTATAATCATCAAAACAAAATTATAATTATGAAATTATACAATGTATGTGATGGGAACGGCTTGCCACTATTATTTGTTTCAGATTCTCCAATGATCCATCAACACAATGATTATCTGAAAAAACAATAATTATTATTATATGATCCACAATTACCTACATTAATTTTAATCTAAATTAACATTTTTTGTTTTCATATTAGTGATTTTAGCAGGTAATGCGTTTGAAAATAAATAAAAAAGACTTGATTTTTTATTTAAGCTTAATAAGATTTTCAAGTGTAAAGTTTTTCAAATTTCAAATTTATTTATTTCACTCAGCATGCATAACAATAATTACAATTAAATAAAACATAATAAACGGTATTACAGGCTAGAAGCATGTTGATTACGACATAACAATAATGCTTAACTATAGTACTCACACTAGGCAAGCCTGTATCGTGAGTACCATAATACGATTACTTCAGGTTGTCACTCCGGTTCACTCAGTTCCCGTTCTATTAATTATTGTTACAAATTTATTAGTTTATTACTTAAAAGTTTATTACTTATATTTATATACTTACCTTTTTATTCAATAAAACTTCCTTATTATTTTCCTTTTCTTGTTGTTTGCCATGAATTACATATATGAATTACATATGGCGCCAAATAAACAAAGGTTATTTTGCTGACAGCTGTTTAGCTTTAACAACTTAACTGGTATTCACAAACAAAAATTAGATATTTCAGTATGGTGTCAGCTAAAGTCCAGTTAGTTGGTATGTTCAGTTTTACGCAAGCCTAATTTAAATAAACATGATTATTAAACATAAAAATCACGCGTCAAATATATCAAAATTTAAAGAAAATGCATCCATTTACGAAAGAAACTTATTTTCAATGTTTTATTCAAAATGATGACTATACAGGGTGGATCTGTAACCTTGGACATACCGAAGCGGGGTGAATGTCCTATCGAAATACAACCCGGGAAAAATGTAAAAAAAAATATCGGTTAAACTTTTTTTTTAAGTATTAAATATTAGCCCGCAGTACAAATAGTACAAAACGCAGGAATCGCCGCGCAATGCAGCGCGCGCGATTGCAGTGGCTCGTTTAAAAAAGCTAATATGGCGGCCGTGACCTTAATTGACCTCTTTTTAATCAGTACAACGACACGACAAGGTGGTTGATATGTTTTACACACTTTTATTAGGTAACAATACAATACAACAAAGTGTATGTTAAGGAAAATAACTCACCATAGTAAGATTGTCGATCCGATTCGAAATCCAGTTGAATAGCACTTATAAAATAAGTTAATGTAATAAGTTACTACCATTAGTTTCAGCAGAAAATGTTTCTTTTATCTAAATGGTAATAACATTGAACACCTTGACACTTGAACACTTGAACTTTGAATACAATCAACTCATTTTGTTTTAAAGCCCATTGAATTAAAACAAGTTTTGTCTAGTTAACACAAACAAATGCAACGTTTGTTTTGCATCTAACGAGTATGTGTTTGGCATGTTTGTACATTAATTAAGAAGAGATGAAAAAAAACAAACTAACAAGAATATTATAAAAGAAACAAAATGAACACTTAAACTAATAACTGAAACACAAACAAACACTGACACACACAATCAAACTAACACAAATAAAAACTAACTTAAACACAAAACAAAAAACTAAACAATTTTAATTAACAAAGATTTCTTTTGACTAAAACGACGAAACGCGCCGAAAATTTTCATTTGATCAAACCGAATTTGCGTTTATGGTGCCGACACTTCCTAATTCCTGTGATTGGCTCAGTTTCTCTCTACTTCCAGTCGTACCAACGCAAGAGAAAAGTATTTTTTTAAACCGGGAGATTTCAAATTTCACCGAACATTACAAGACAAAGTAAGAAAGTAATGGATTCCTAAAATAGATCAAACCGTTTCATAAATAGGGTACTTCATTGCTACTTAATTTTTAGTTAGTTAACTCGAGAAGAATTGAATTAGAGGATAGATAAAACTTTTTAAAAACGTGCTCGAAATGTAAATTATTCAGTGATATTTTTCCGCCAGATGGCAAAAATTAATGCAATTGCTTCACAGTCGGATAGATGGCATTGTCTTTAAAATTGTTTTTTATCTTATTACTTTCATTATGTTGACCATCAATAACAAGTAATTATTAAAGTAAAACAAACTTTTCTTTAAACTTTTGTTTGTTTAGGAAATCAGAAATTTCATTGCAATAATAAAAAAGGGAAGTTAACATTAGCACGAACGATAGATGGCGTAAAAATTATAAATTTATGAACTTAGATTTACTAATAAAATGCTTTTAGTTTCACGTCTTTCGGATAGATGGCATTGTGTTCAGAAACTTCAATACTTTCTAATTAATTTACTCAATCAGAAAAAGTGTCATTACAAGAAAGTTCCATAGTTTTCATAATTAACAAGTAATTATTAAAGTAAAACAAACTTTTCTTTAAACTTTCGTTTGTTTAGGAAATCAGAAATTTCATTGCAAAAATAAAAAAGGGAAGTTAACATTAGCACGAACGATAGATGGCGTAAAAATTATAAATTTATGAACTTAGATTTACTAATAAAATCCTTTTAGTTTCACGTCTTTCGGATAGATGGCATTGTGTTCATAAAATGTTTAGGAAATTTTATTTTTTTAATCAGAGAAATAAAGGAAACTTCAATACTTTCTAATTATAAATATTGTTATGTACGGATAATAATTTTAAATTATCTAGGTATTTCATAAAACTTATCAAAGACATTACATTTCTTTTCGAAGTATGATATTTCTTTCTACTTCCGTGTGGGGCCGGAAGGGATCGCGGGGCGAGGAGGCGACTGCGTCTGTCTTACTATTTAATTCAGTTTCGTCTAAATAGTCATATTAAAAGGTTTACTTGAGATCACTAGTTGCGCTGTCGCGTTAGTTCGCGTGTGTTGTGATGACTTGTGGAAAACAGATGTTATTTTGCATATTTGCTGTGTTAACTAGACAAAACTTGTTTTAATTCAATGGGCTTTAAAACAAAATGAGTTGATTGTATTCAAAGTTCAAGTGTTCAAGTGTCAAGGTGTTCAATGTTATTACCATTTAGATAAAAGAAACATTTTCTGCTGAAACTAATGGTAGTAACTTATTACATTAACTTATTTTATAAGTGCTATTAACTGGATTTCGAATCGGATCGACAATCTTACTTATGGTGAGTTATTTTCCTTAACATACACTTTGTTGTATTGTATTGTTACCTAATAAAAGTGTGTAAAACATATCAACCACCTTGTCGTGTCGTTGTACTGATTAAAAAGAGGTCAATCAAGGTCACGGCCGCCATATTCTTTTTTTTAAACGAGCCACTGCAATCGCGCGCGCTGCATTGCGCGGCGATTCCTGCGTTTTGTACTATTTGTACTGCGGGCTAATATTTAATACTTAAAAAAAAAAAGTTTAACCGATATTTTTTTTTACATTTTTCCCGGGTTGTATTTTGATAGGACATTCACCCCGCTTCGGTATGTCCAAGGTCACAGATCCACCCTGTATATAATACTACACAATAACTGAATTAATATTTTATGTTGCACGTAATATTACGTAAAATGGATCTCAACAACTACTTCAATATTGACATGTGATTTTTTAAAAAAAGCAAGAAAGTATACAGCTGTACGCACAATTAAGCGCGCCGCAACGCAACGTATCGGCTGTCTGCATAATGGATGGATGAAATTCAGCATTATCAACGACCACTTAATAAATACCATGTTCATTTGACGCTGAATATTAAACGTTCCGTTTTAAAAATTCAAAGTTGTAGGCGATATTAACTACTCAAATAATCACCAAACTACTAATCTCATAGATAATGAACCTCACGACCTTACTCAAAAATTGTAGCGTTTGACAACTGTTTGAGAGCTCGGTAAAATTAAGAAGCGTTTGAGTATACGGATAAGTAGAAGATTTAAAATCGCATTCAAGTCAGAGGTGAGATACATTTCACGCATCATTTAACTTTACATTGAAACCAAGAGATAACCTTTTTTAATCAAGTATTTAATAATAAACATTGGAGTTGTAAAAAATATATACTATTTCTTAATTAAATAATATTTTTTTATAGTTTTTGTATGTTTAAACACATTTTTACATAAAGTATTACATTTATTTTGAACACGCTTACGTAAAATGGAATGTGTAAAACTCAAATCTCTTAATTTACGTTTGTGTATACCATTGAAATTGTAAGATTTCTGAACTTTAAGTAGCCGTGAGTAAAGTATCGGACTTAAGATGCGTACGAGTATTCGGGCCTTAACTTGTTTAACGTTAGGTAACGTAAATTTTATGCATTTAGTTTTTTTACTATTTAATAACAAATTATTAACACTAAACCAATGAACTACACGCGAGATGTTATCATTCACATCGTCATAGTCAAGTTCTTGACGTTTAAGTCTAAATAATAAAGATGTATCATCTGCAAACAATACAATCTAGTGAAGAGCTTCTACAAAGCTAGGTAAATCATTTATATAAACTAAGAACAAGAAGGGACCCAAGATAGATCCTTGAGGGACACCCATTTTAAGCATGACACCGCCGGATCTCTTTCCATTAACATCGACTTTTTGTATCCGTCCTGATAAATAAGAGGTTATAAGATCTAACGAAGCGTCCCTTATACCATAAAAGTGTAACTTCCTTAATAATGTATCATGATCAACACAGTCGAAGGCTTTGGATAGATCACAAAACACACCAAGTGCATCACGTGATTTCTCCCATGCCTGAAATATATTTTTAACTAAATGTACACCCGCATCAGTAGTGGAACAACCCCTAGTAAAACCAAATTGGTGTTTCATTAAGTCCGGAAATACACCAGTTTTAATACATTCATTGAAGATTTCAGTGAAAAACGGTGCAATTACGTCTATAATATGATTAATGACCTTAATTGATATTCCCCATAAGTCAGGAGTTTTTTTAACATTAATAGTTTTAAAACTTTTTATGATATATGATATCACTTGTATTAATCTGGCTAAAATTAAAATTGACTTTTCATTTATCAACATGATTTTCTAATAGTGATTCAGCGATGGCAGGAGACGAAATCAAGGACTTGGTTGTGGAAGATGGAATATCTGCAAAAAAGTCTTCAAAAGTACTAGCTATCTCTTGTTGAGAATTTATAACTTTATTATTAATTTGCAGTGTAAATTCAGAGTCATTATGTATTACTCTTCCAGCCTCATGTTCCAAGTCATTTTAATTTTGTCTGGTGCATTTTTTATTTGCTAGATAAGTGTAGTGATTTTGCCGCAGCACAGACTTTTTTGAATATTTTTGAATACTTTCGGACATACTGTTGGAATGATTCACTATGATTGTATGATTTTTCATAATACAAGTCGTAAAGTCTTTCCCTGCTTCTATAAATTCCAATAGTAGCCCATTCACAAAAACTCTTTTTATTTTTTAACTTGAATAACTTAGGCACAAATACATCATTAAATTCTTTATTAATCAAGTCAAAAAAATCGTTATACAAGGTATTGGGGTCCTTGCTGCTGCTCAAATTACACACTTTTGTTGATACATTTCTCCTGAACTTTTCTATATGGTTACAGTTTATAGGAACAAACTCAAGTATTTTTACATTATTATAATCTGATTTACTTTTAAAAGATAAAAATTGACCACAGTGATCAGAAGGTAAATTATTAATAATGTATTTTTGCAAAGGTTTAGTGTATGTGAAAATATTGTCAATACATGTTGCCGTGAGTAATTCTTGCCGATTGAGTAATTCTTGTTGGTTCATTGAATACATTAACAAAATTATATGATTTGAACAATGTTCTGAGTCTAATAGTGGTGTTACTATTTTCTAATAAGTTGATATTGAAATCACCACAGATAAAAATAGGTTTATTAGATTCAGAAAGTCTTATTAAAACATTCTCCATTATTTCTTCAAATAAATCATATAATGAATTTGGGGGTCTGCAAAGACTTACCACAATGAAGCGCTCTAGTTCTACGGACGCAATTTCAATAGTCCTTTCCGCCGAGAGTTCCACTATATCCTTGCGAACTTTACATTTCAAACTTTTATTTACAAGGATTAGTGAACCTCCATGAATCGCTATCTCTCTGCAAAAAGAACTTAACATTTGATGATCCTTAAAATTAAACATCAATTGTGAACTTTTAAGCCAGTGCTCAGTCACACATAAAATATCAACATTGTGAGACTGTAAGAATAATTCTACTATTAGTTCTTTACCCAACATTCCTTGTAAGTTTTGGTGTACTATATTAATAACATTATTTTTACCATTTTGTGTTGGGTTTTTATCAATTATTTTATTACTTTTATTGATGCAAGAGTCTAACTCTTTTGTCTTAAAGTTTAATTTAAATAATGGCTTGGAACGGATTCCAAATTATTGTACAATGTTATATTTGTTTTCTGCTCAATAGAAGCAGTAGGTATTCTAGCTAATTTCAACATAGCTAATTGTAAACAATAATGTAGCGAATGTGCTACTTGTCTAAAGTCAGATTTAATTAATTTATACATATCATATTTTATTGTTATCAAATATCTATTTTTAACAAATTTATTAACATCAATTAGTTTAAATTGTATGTTTGAAGATGTTAAAATACTATTATTATTATCAAACATATTGTATAAACAGTTATTGATGTTAAATCTTATTTTATTTTCTGCTGGCAAACTGTTAATATATGGAAAAGTAAACATAATAGTATTTTTTATATTTAACGAAGTGAATCTTTCAATATAGTTTACTATTTGTTTTTGACTTAAACCATCTCTCCTCCCAATCATAATAACTAGGATTGTTTTTTCACAATGACTTGTGGTCAGGATCTTGTCGAATATTAATGCAGGGTTAACACCTGGCATACAATGATTTATCACGGTCTGTCCCAAACACAAGTCATGTAAGGCTACACCCATATCTTTTCCGAACTCATCACTGTATATTTTTATTACATATTTAGTAGTAGAGGAAGCGGATGGCTTTGCAGTGATCAGAGGTATGGGGGCAGTCACCGATACTGACTTCATAATATCATCATTACCAAGGTTATTTTGTTTTATCTCAGAGGGATTGGATGTAATACTTTGAGCATGTGGTAACACTGGAAAACCTGATGCAGAGCATTTGCAATCAGCATACTGCATTGTCAACGATTCAAAGCGCTGTCGATTAAAATCACAGGCACCAATCAAGTTGTCCATTGCCAAGACATGCTCACTTATATCCCTGTGTGTCATAATTTAATGTTATTTTTTCTAAACTTAACTTTAAAGTGTTTATCTGATTCGTTAAATATTCTATCTCTTCATTGTGCTTCTGATGAACTTGTTCACTATCTTTAGTCATTGAGGCTAGCTTATGCGACAATGAACTTCTTTGTTTACAGATAGATTTAATGTGGCTCTCAGACTTGTAGTTCCTTAACTTTTGTTGTGTCTTATGTATTAATTTACTAACTTTTACATATTTTTTAAGCTTATTCTTGCTAAATACTAACTGAGAGTGAGCTGTAGCATCTGCATCACTACCAGTCAGATCAATTGTAGTTATGTCAAGGTTAAAGGCAGTTGTTGTAGGTACCAAAGCCGGTTCACTCTCAATCAGTTCCAAGTACAATGATTGTGTTTGCCGAGCCTCAAGATTAGATATCTCTGACCGCAGGTGAGAGACACAATCCTCAGCCTCAGCCAACCTTCGTTTCAGCATTGTGATCTACCAAATCAAAATACTCACTGCTGCATTGAGAGAAGGTGTCAACGGTACTCTGCAATTGTTTATTTGTCAAGAACTTCATTATGCTCAATGAAGAGCTGAGACAACTGTTTTTCAAGCTGTGTGTTATTTTTAATGACTTGTAGTATTTCAACTTCGTTTTCTTTTAATTCTGTTTCTAGTTGATCGCATTTTTCGCGTGAAATTTTTAATTGTTGAAGAGTCAGTTGGAGCTGATCTTCAACCTGACGGCTTTTGATACTGCGAGTCATCATTTTGTTTGTGTAAAATATGTAAAATACGAAATAACAATTAAAGTTTCGTCGGTTAGCTTACCCGCTATTTACAAAAAAAATTAAAACACTCACCGACCAGAAAGACTACTAAAACAAAGTTTATCACACTATTTAATAATAACACTTAACTAACACACTTAACTAACACACTTAATACACTACTTAAATGTATATTTGATGACATTATGAAGTTTTCGTTTATTTTTATTATTTAAATATTTACGGGAGCAGAGAATTTGACGTTTAAGCGCTAGGAGTGTTGCCAGCATTTAGTTTATAAATTTAAATTATTCACAAAGTGTGAACTCACGGTACAACATTACCGCGTTCACCCGCCGGTCGCGAGCGCATTCCAATCGACCGGTCTTCAGTCAGTACTAGATACTCGCCCGTGCAACCCGTGTCGCTTGACTCATCGCTTTTTTTACGTAGCTTCGTGTTTCGTAACCTTCTGTTTATGCCTTTCTTTCTTCGCTCCTTCTTATTCATAACTACATAGTCGTGTGTGTTTGTATATGTGGTGAATAAACTATTAAACAAATACCCAGCTTCTTATTCCTACCGACGAAACTTTGCAAGCCTATGGATTACGACGACTCCTCTACAAATATAACCGAGTTCTTCAGTATCGAATGAAAGTGAGCCGCGAAAAGGCCATAGAATGTATTCGCCAAAGCAAGGAACAATCTAAAAGAAATTACGACGCGTCTACTAGTAAACAGGTGACATGGTATATCTTAAATGCCGCCACAGACTTCGTAAAGCTTTATCACCTATCTGGAAAGGTCCTTACAAAATCGTAAAAACTAACGGAAAACATAATGTAACTTTAGTCGTGAACCGAAAACACGTTAAGTATCTTACAAATATTCTTAAACCCGCACACTCTTAATTAATCTAAATTCTTCTTTTACGAAATACTTTTATCTATTTTTTTCAGATTAATCTTACATTGAGTCACATCGGAATCAGAAATAACTCCTATCGTTCATAGTCCCGGATTATATTTCGATCAAACAACAATCATTTATTTTTATAATGATTATTGGAATGTTATAACACATGTTAATGTGAAATCTCTTGAACTTCAACTAGAAAAAATAAATAAGCTTATGATAAAAACATCCCTTTTATGTGAAAAATCACGTCTTGAAAGTTATTCTAATTGTATAGATGTTTTCAGCCCACTCGAAGTGATCTTAGAAAGTAATTTTATCAAATCTCGTTCTCTTTCGCATGTTATATCAAATGATGCCCCAAATCGTTATAAAAGATCTTTAGAATTTGGTGGTGAAATCTTACAATTCTTTTTCGGAACTCTTGACGCAGACGATGCTCGAAAGTATAACGCCGCTATCGACGCGTGTCAGAATAATGAAAATGAAATATTTAATTTAATGAAAGATAACATTCATACAGTAATATCAACAATAAATTCATTTAATTCCACAATTTCAAAGTTAAATCAAAACTTAATAAAATAAACTCTCAAATACAAAATCTTAACGATGTATGTTTAATGAATATTATCGAAGGATCTCTATTGACAATTTCTAATCTTCTTGACTCTATTACAAATTCTATTTTATTTTCTAAAGTAAATATTTTGCATCCATCCATTCTAAGCCCTGCTAATCTTTTTAAGGAACTTTCTAAACGTAGTAGTTCTATTAGTAATAAAGTAGATTTTACCGTTTCTCTTATTTTAGATAATATTCATATTTTATTAGACGTTTCTAAACTAGTAACATATTTTTATAAAGATAAGATAATATTTGTCCTTGAAATTCCTCTTATAGTTCCTATTCTCTATCTATCGTCCAAAACGTGTTTGAGTGCAGACGTGCATTTAGTGCAACTAAGATTACCCCCTACGCATCTTCTTCACCTCCGCAAGAAGCATACAGTTGACATAATTGCCATCTCTGTCTACGCGAGTTTGAACGTGACGTACAACTTGCTCAGCCCCGCAATTGCTACAACACGGATATAAAGCCAACGGAAGAGGTACTTTTTTTCAAACATTTATTATTGGATTACCAACTTTAAAATGCCGTTAAATCGTAGCCCTACAAGAAAATCGGGATCAGAGTGTAACTTGAAGGACATGGTTCTTGATGCCACTCAGTCTCCGGGATTAGAAGCACAAACTTATATAAATATGCAGAGACAAAAGCGAAAGCGTGATGGTATAGAATCTGAGGATATACTGAAGGAAATGCAAAAACTTTTTAACGAGTTTGTGGAAATACAGAACGCTAAATTATCTCATTTACAAAGCGGTATCGAAGGGATCAGAAATCAAAATGATTCAAATCAATTCAAATCAAATCAAAAAACATTTATTCTGTGCACATAAAAAATCTTATAACTATTAACGGCTTAAACTAAAACAAAAGTGCCCAGAAATGGTTTCCGGCTCAGAAATGCCACAGTAGTCATAAAATGACGGCACTGCGACGCTGTTCTTCCGCCGGCACCAGACGTACACGCTCGTACTGTGCTAACCAGCACACATATTAAATATTATAATATACTTATCAATAACATCGTGTGCATTACGTACACACTTACACAATCACAAAACAAAAATGCGCAAAACAAAATAAAATAAAAAAGTAATAATAAAAACTTAAAGTAATACTAACACAAGACACGGAAATGTACAATATGCAGAGGTATGTTAAGAGGATGTAGCAAAATATATATTAAAGAATTGAATAATTGTAATTAATATTTTCAAATTTGATTCAATTTCGTCATCAATTCAATTGCTGTCTGACAAATATGATGATATACAAAAAGAATTGGATATACTTCAAAAGTGTAAGAATGAAAATATGCTTTATATAAAAAAACCTTGAATATAAAATTGAGGCCTTGGAAAAAAATACAAATTCTACAAAAATTTAAATTAGGAATTTACCTAAAAATGATGGTGAAACTAAAGGATCTGTAACTAATCTTAAGTGTGATTTGGGTCAAACTCTGAGAATAAGTATTAAACCAGCAGAAATCAAAAACATATATCGAGGTTTTGCAAAATCAGAGGTTTTCAAGCCCCTTGTAGTAGAGTTTACTACGGTTATAATGAAGGAAGGAAGGATTTTTTGGGATAGGAGGAATCGCTGTTGGCCCTCAGGCCTTTACAGCTTTAGAGTTTGACAATATAATTGTAAATCATCTGCATATAAATGGTGTAAAGATAAAAGCTTTGAGGAAATGGAATTAATGAAAATGGAAAAGAGAAGAGGAGAAAGGACGCCCCCCTGAGGTACGCCAGATGCTATGGTGCACCACGAAGAGTTGGATTCCTCCAACCGTACTCTTTGCCGGCAGCCATGCAGGTAATCACGAAACCAGTCAACTACTTTATTAAATATGTTAATGGAGTGCAAAATAGAAAGAATGATTTCAAAGTCAACATTATCAAAAGCATTACTAAAGTCCAAGAGCACTAGAACAGTAACCTGGCCATTATCCATCCCTAGACGAATGTCGTCGGTTATTTTTACAAGTGCTGTCACTGTGCTGTGCCCCGGACGAAAGCCTGATTGGAAATTACTTAAAATATTGTGGTTTGTAACATATGCAGCGATTTGATTATGAACCAGGCGTTCGAAAACTTTTGATAAAAACGGCAAGATGGAGATGGGTCGAAAATCAGAAGATACTGAGTCTAATAATGTGCGCGCGCGGTAAGTTCCTTTTTCACAAATAATATTAACTACAACTGTACATAACATACTTATACTTGGCCTGTGCAGACTGCTGAAAGCGACACCGGTAATGCGGACTGCACTTCATCACTAGGTATAGAACTAGAATCGGATATATCGTCCTTATGCACTAACGTGTTATGCCTCTTCTTACAAATACGCCAGGAGCCACGTAACCTACACTGTGCCGGCGCATGGCCGTTGCGAAGACAAATATCACACAAAGATAATTTATTTACGTTCTTAATTCTATCATCGATACTCATGTTTTTGAATTTAGAACACTCGTACACTAAATGATTTTGATTACAAATAAGACATAATATTTTATTATTTAATGTAGAAACAACTAATGAGTTAGACCCTCCTTGATTCGACGATTTAAATGTAGAAATAGGTTTATATTCACGTTTAAAATTCTCAGTCGTTTCTAATACATTGGCGCGGTTACGAAGAAAATTATTGAATTCCTCTAAAGTAGGTAACTCGCTTAAATTATTTTTATATTCTTCCCATTTACGGCTCGTCTGGGAGTCTAACTTTGTGGAGACCATATAAATTATTAGAGTATCCCACTTGTCAGTAGGTTGACCCAGTGTATTGAGAGCGCGTAAATTTTTAGAAATATGATCAATTATAAAACGTAATGATTTATAGGATTCTCTGGAAAGATGTTCTATGCTAAGTAAAGCCTTTAAATGGTTATTAATCAACAATATTTTATTATCAAACCTTTCACATAATATGTTCCAGGCAATCTTATAATTTTCAGAAGTAAACTCAATCGATTTTATTACGACACTGGCAAAGCCCTCTAGCGACGACCTTAGATAATGAAATTTATTTATATTTGGGATGACATCGTTACCATTTATTAAAGAATTAAAAGTATCTTTAAACTCGAGCCATTTTAGATAATTTCCATCAAAATGAGGTAATGTAATTGTAAGCAATTTTAGAGAATACAATTGGGTATTAGTAGAACCAACATTATCATTTACTTGATTTATAGTCTTTGTATGGAAAGAATCTATAAATTGTTGAGCAGTGCAAATGAGGTTGTAGAACTAAGATTCAGTAGCATCCCGTTCTATGAGTTGTTCGTCAATCTCACTTGATAATGACTCAATATCAGTTTGTAGGCTATCAAATTTAACAAGTAATTCTTGAACGGTCGTAGTACGCATAGACAACTCTTTAATATCTAAATCTGTTACTTGCGATTGATCGATTTGCTCAAAATTCACTAAATAATCTTTAAAACGCGTCAGACGTCCTCGAATTATGCTTCTCTTTTTTATTAAGTCTTTTAAGCTACTTTCCTCTTTTGCACTGATCTTTGACCCCGCTTGAGACATTGCGGCAGTGATATTAAATGCAATTATCACAAATAGGCAAAGTAATACGGAATAGTCTGACCTTATATTATGTAGGATCACCCGTAACTGCGATGATAACTCGGCGTACACGTAAGCAGGTTATAAACTCAAAAATTCACTTCTTCTATATAAATTCTTTCCTTGTATCCGTGAAAGGCTAAAAATGAAGTGGATCGAAATAGATCATTGCGTCTCGCAGTTTCTAACGGGACATGGCAATTTTAAACAAAAGTTATTTTCTTTTAAATTAGTAGATTCACCGTTTTGCGATTGTTCAACTGATCAATGCAAGTATGAACAGACAGCCCATCACATCCTCTGGGAGTGCAATCTATGGCATATGGAACGCGTAACTATGTTAAACTCCTTACACGTTGAGTCTAAAGTCGTTTATTACACAGATCTTGTAGCATCTAGCGCAAATTTCCGTGCATTCAGACGTTTTTGCCATAACTATTATTGGCATCCAAAATAGTACAACAGCTCACCACATAGGTCCAATCAATTTAATAAAATCAATGTCCGTGGTGCTTTTCTCAATTCTGGCATAATGCTTTTTCAATCTTATTTTATTGTCTCCCGCTTTGCGAGAAGGGAAGTCGAAACTCATGTTTTCCTACTCCTTCTATTATCTTCTGATTAAATTCGTTTCGTTGCGGGGCCCAAGACAAGTTAGCTTTCCCTCGGGTTCCTGGGCTTCACTGCTCAGAGTCATTGCGATGGTCGCCGTTGTGGATCCTGGGCAACACAGGAGTTACAGTGGTGGGAGTGAGAGGTGGGCAAATACCCGAATTATAGCTTGTCCACTAGACCAAACGAATATAGGTAAATAATTACGGTTTCGTTTGGTAGGACGAATACTGCAAAAGATAAAAAATTTTAATACTTTAGTTGTAAAGAAAATGTATTTTATGGAAAATAGTTAATATTTTCAGTAACGAACTTTATAGAAGTTCGACAAAATAATTTTATTAGGGAACTTATAACAAAAAGAAACAATCACTATTCACACAAATTGTAAGGCAAAGAAAATTTTGGCAAATGGATTATAGAGCAAAATATATTAAATGTGAATGTATACGAAATAACACAGAACGATAGTACTCCGCTCCAAACTCGGGACACTTTTAATTCTATCTTTGTTTTGCACATCCAGCTTCATCCAGATATTTGCTTATCCAATTGTTTTCTTCGGTTCCGTAAATTTACGGTAACTTTGTTGAACGCTTGCTTCTTTTTTCCACAAAAATGTCCCTGTTCGGGCGCCACTTTTCAATGTACGTGATTTGGGTACATTGAAACTTCATAGAAAGTAATAAACAAATTGGGTTTATTACAATAATGATATACAAACATATAGACCGAAAAACATTGTATGGAACGTGTTCGATTAGTAAAAAAAATCTTGTCATCTAATGGCGCGGAAAAGATGGCTGCTGATTCTCTATGCGAGGAGCGGGGTGACTCTCTTCCGCGCGTCGCATCCCGGCATTGCCGGCCACTGTCAGTGGTGAACGGCGTGAACAATCAGACCTTGACATTCATCCTCTACGCAAAGATCTCATTAGGACGCTTCATTAGAGCCTAAACACGATGAGTATTCGGGACTAAGAGTGTTACAGTGCCAGTACGTGTGGAACAGTGACCTTATGTTGTGATCTATTATTACGTAAAATATTAATGTTTGTATGTAACTAGTAAGAAAAGTATCAATATAACATTGTAACAGATTGATCCTTGACTGTTGACTTGAAAGAGCGAGAGCGCTAGCGGCATCGTTCCCGCGTACGACATATAAAGAGGCGCGTTTTAGCGCAAATCATCGCAGTCCGGCCGATCTCGGCCGGAGTCCCGCAGGGAAGTGTCCTATCTCCACTTCTCTACGCTCTCTACACCGATGACATTCCCACGCTTGAGGGGCGCCTCCGCGAGTGGGAATCAAACGTAACGTTGGCGCTGTTTGCCGACGACAGCGCTTACTTTGCGTCTTCACACCTCCTCAATGCCGCCTTTGTACGTATGCAAAGGGTCTTGGATGTTCTGCCTCAATGGTTGGATGAAATGAAATGAAATGAAATACTTTGAAATGAAATACTTTATTTTCAACTTTGATGATATGCTCATTCTTGTTGACGTCAATATTTAAAAGCTACCACCAGTTCGGACACAAAAAATAATAATTATAGCCACCGTCCTGAGAAGAACTGGCAAGAAACTCAGCGGGCATGTCTTTTTTTTTTTAATTATTATTATGAGCATTAACCTTTTTTTAAATATTTTAACATTTTTTTACAAAAGATGAAATAGACAAAATATATATATATATATATAAAAACACGATTATTATAATGAAACGACCTTGGCGAGCAACTCATTCCCACTTAGTGCAATCGTCCAAGTAATCATTGACCTTATAGTAGGCTTTCTTGCACAGACGTTCTTTAATAGTTTTCTTAAACCTATGTATAGGTAGGTTTTGAACATCTTGTGGGATTTTGTTGTACATGCATACAGACAAACACCTGAAAGAATTTCTTATTTTATGCAATCGACTAATCGGCAAGTCAAGTTTATGTTTGTTCCTGGTGTTTCTATTATGTAGGTCAGACTTTTTAGGAAATTCCTCAATATACTTTCTAACATACATTAAATTTTCAAAAATGTATTGGGATGGTAGAGTGAGAACTTTAATTTCTTTAAATTTTTCCCTCAGGGATTCCCTTGAGTGCATATTATAAATAGCGCGTATAGCTCTTTTCTGTAAGATAAAGATCGTTTCTACATCGGCTGCATTGCCCCATAGCAAAATGCCATAGGACATAACACTATGAAAATAACTAAAATAAACTAAACGAGCCGTGTCTACATTAGTAATGAGTCTAATTTTTTTTACCGCGTATGCCGCAGAGCTGAGCTTACTCGCTAATTTATTAATGTGGGGTCCATTGTTATACCAAGAAATACAGTTGACTCAACAAGCTCCATTGACTCCCCACCAACAATTATATTACTATGTACCTGTTTTACATTTGGTAAACTAAACTTAATACATTTGGTTTTTTTTGCGTTTAATAAGAGATTATTAACACGAAACCAATGGACCACACAAGAAATCGCATCATTCACTTCGTCATAAATGATCATTCGTCGTTTAATTTTAAATAATAAAGAAGTATCATCTGCGAATAATACGACGTCGTGTCGGGTCTCAATAAAACTAGGTAAATCATTGATATATATTAGAAATAAAAAAGGACCCAAGATGGAACCCTGAGGTACACCCATACTTAATTCGGCACCCGATGATCGGTTTCCTTTAACATCGACTATTTGTGTCCTGCCCGATAAATAGGATTTAATAAGCGCTAACGTACCATCCCTAATACCATAGTGATGTAGTTTCCTCACCAATGTTTCATGGTCAACACAAATGCTTTAGATAAATCACAAAATACTCCGAGAGCATCATGAGACTCCTCCCAAGCTTTGAAAATATTTTTGACTAAATAAACACCTGCATCAGTAGTAGAACGACCCCTCGTGAACCCGAATTGTTTATTGTGTAGCAGGTTATTTGACTTAAAATGGTCTAATAGTTGTTCTAATATAAAGGGGTCATCAGTATTACCTGATTAGGATTAGGATCGTTGGAGGACGGCGGTCAATGTGGGGAAAACGACCGCTGTCCTCTTAGGTCCGGCCTGCAACACGGTCGTCAAGAGGAAGCTCAGCCTCCGCGGAATCGAACTCGGGCTTCAGTCTCACGCTAGGTACCTGGGTGTCGACGTCGATCGCAGGCTGTCAGACACGTCAACCGTTTGGTTGGTCTGGCCAGGTCGGCCAGCTTTTTGCTGCGACCGATCCTCGCATCCAGATTGCCGGTGAGAACGAAGCTCGCAGTCTATAAGACGTACGTTCGTTCCCGCTTGACATACGCAGCGGGGGCCTGGTATCAGCTCCTCTCGCCTCCACAGCGGGAGAGGCTCCAGGTCCGCCAAAATGTGGCCCTCCGAACTATTGTCGGAGCAGGCATTTACGTCAGAAATGACGTGATAGCCCGGGACCTGGAGGTGGAATCGATTGAGGACTTCGTCCGGAGGCTCGCTCGAAACATGTTCGAGAGAGCCGACCGGGGGCCTCACGACCACCTCCACGGTATAGCTCCGCTGCACGCTCGGCCGCCTGACGGACGAGCGTTGCCGCGCGAGCTGTTAAGTCCCCCAACGTAGTTCGGAGCAGAAGTCGGCCAGCATGCGAGTCGCGGGAGGGAACTTACGAGTGCCCCCCCCCGCGGTGCTGGCTTCCTATTCTATCGCGGTTTCACCCCACTCCCCCCTCAGGGGTTAGTTCCCCCTCAGGGACCCCCACATTTTTAGTGGGGCTTTCTTCGCCTTTCTCGTTTTGAGGAGGTGGGTCTGCCTGCCCCCTCCTCACTTCCCCTCCTTATGAGGGTTAGTCAATCAGCCCCCTACGAACACGAACATCGTCGCAACACTTCGCGCACTGAAACGTGTACACTACCTGTACAACCCGGAACTCACGAAGTTAACAGTGGATAAGTTGACACCGACGCTTCGCAATCGATGGTTGGACTTTGCAGCCGCACAACCTGAAGATGAAGCCGACCTACTGAAGCTCGCTCGCTTCCTAGAAAGAGAAGTGGACTTGTGGGCGCCGTATGCAGAACCAGAGAGCATACCTACGAGTTCACAGTATGAAGGTCGCGCATATAAACCACCACGACGTGTACATGCTTATAGTACGTATGTCGTTCAGGAGAAAAAGCCGCAGAAATGTATTATTTGTGATCAAGACGGACATTCTATTACACAATGCACTAAATTCCGTGATTATAACAACGACGCTCGCTGGGATCTCGCAAAGAAACATCGTCTATGCTTCGGATGCCTTCGGTTCCGCAACAAATTACACCACTGCCGAATATCAAAGTGTGGAGTCGACAGGTGTTCATATAAGCATCATAGTTTGCTGCATAATAAGAGAGAAGAAGAACATAATATCCAAGAAGAAACCGTTTCCTCGGCATGGCAACCACATCGAACAGAAAGTTATTTGAAAGTACTACCTGTCACAGTTCGCGGACCGGCGGGAGAAGTTAATACATACGCACTGTTGGACGACGGATCCACGGTCACCCTCATCGACGCTGATCTAGCAGAATCTATCGGAGCACAAGGACCGAGCCAGCCGATGCACATTAAAGTTGTTGGTGGAACAGACTTAGCCGGCACTTCATCACAGAAAGTGAAATTAAGTATAAAAGGAGCCACAGTAGAATATGAGATTCGCGCTAGAACAATCAAAAACTTACGAGTATCGAGACAGACTGTCGTCGACAGAGATTTGGAACAGTGCATACACTTGTGCGACATAGTGAACACACTAAAATATAAAGATGCAAAGCCGAAGATTTTAATTGGCCAAGATAACTGGGACTTGCTTCTTACTGCTGAAGTACGAAAAGGTAGAAAAAACCAACCGATAGCTTCACTTACACCACTAGGATGGGTACTTCATGGCGCACATACAAGAGAATTGGATGAGAAAGTTAACTACGTACATCATAAGACGAAGGAACTGAACATGGGTCCAGAACCACGCCCATCTAAGGTAGAACACCGGCGGGAGCCTTATAAGCGATACCCAAAGCATCACCACCAGAGACGTCGTGCTGGTGGTCGACAACAATCTGCTGCACAATACT
Source organism: Trilocha varians (assembly GCA_030269945.2). Taxonomy (NCBI): domain Eukaryota; kingdom Metazoa; phylum Arthropoda; class Insecta; order Lepidoptera; family Bombycidae; genus Trilocha; species Trilocha varians. The sequence continues at coordinate 6,340,977 of AP028282.1, forward strand.
CGGCCACGCGATATGGTCGAGACGATCTACCCTGGGCCAAACGGCAACGTGCGCACAGTGGACGTCGGCACTCAAGGTGGACTACTCCGCAGAGCGACGGGAAGGCTGGTCATCATACTTACGCAGCAAGGAGTCCCGAGAACAGAACTTCTTCGACTACGGCGTCAAAGAACGGCGGGAGGATATTCGGGACTAAGAGTGTTACAGTGCCAGTACGTGTGGAACAGTGACCTTATGTTGTGATCTATTATTACGTAAAATATTAATGTTTGTATGTAACTAGTAAGATAAGTATCAATATAACATTGTAACAGATTGATCCTTGACTGTTGACTTGAAAGAGCGAGAGCGCTAGCGGCAACGTTCCCGCGTACGACATATAAAGAGGCGCGTTTTAGCGCAAATCATCCGGTCATCAAGAACGCCCGGTCAGCCGACGAGTCGACAGGAAAACGAATACGCATACGAAAACGAAGCCGAAAACCGAAGCCGTAACCGTAACCCTGCCGACCTGCTCACCGCGCTCGGGCCCGCCAACTACAAGCGTCCAGGAGCGTCACTTCGGATCCACACATCGTTTCTGCCGACTTAGTCTCCCGGTCTGCCACCAGCGGCAAGCCCCGGGGGACGGGTCGGTGGATCCCAGTGTGCCGGGTGACGCCCCTTGGGCCGCGCTGGCTAACCGCCCCTCCACACCGCCGAGAAGCAACACCACCATCTAAGCGCAGCAAGCGAATCATGGTGCCCTGTTAAGGATGCCGTCAAAGCCACAGCGACATCCAACCCGACCGCAACCGTACGGACACCGTCGACGTGTGTTTGTGCGCGCACGGACCGGAGCTGACACCGCATCCTTCGAAGCGGGACTGGAGGCGGTGCTTGCGGTGGGTCAGGCCACACTGGTCTCCCGCGCCCGCTCCTGGCCCGTTCCAGAGGACGCTACAGCGGGAACCGAGGCCGGCGAGGAACGCTTCACCGCCAGCCCGTACCCGCTCACCCCTACACCGACGCCAAGCGAGCACACCCTGCTTGGCACCGTCGAGATGGACGCCGCCCAACAACCGGCCGCCGCCCGCCCAGGCGAGGACACCTGCCCTAACACCTCAGGTTCAGGAGCAGGGACTCGCTTGTCGGGATCGGCCCACGCTGCAGAGGCCACCCGCCTACCTGGATCTGCCCGCCCTACTGCGGCCGCTCGCTTTAATGCGCCGGCCCGCTCAACCTTGCCCATCTGCCCAACTGCGATCGCCTGTTCGGCTCAGGCCCGCCCAATTCGAACGAATCGCCCGGTCGAGACTAAGCTTCCCGCTTGGTCACTGCGGCCAATCGAAATTGCAGCTCGTCCCACCGAGGCCGCGACAACCACGGACCGAACATTGGTCCCTAGGGATCCGCGAAAGAGACCACAATCTCCCTCGCTCCCGCAACCACAGCCGCACATCATAGCGGCGCGTTTCCCATCACCGCCCAAGCCGATTAGTAACCTGCCGCCCTGTAGACCGAGGGCGCCGTCCATGCCATCACTGTTTGATGCGACCCCGATGGAAGTGGCTCAGTTGTCCCCAGCCCGTCAGGATGCCGCACTCTCCTTTGCTGCCGTGGCGGCAACATCAACGTCGCCATCGACATCGACAGCACGAGCAACTGCCGCCGGTACCAGCACGGCCACCCCAATCGCTCCTACCAAGAGGACGCAGCAACTGCCTCCCCTTGTAATAGAGAACTGGCCAGATTGGCCTGCCCATTTCCGGCGCCTAAAAGAAGTCCTCGGCCATGCCCCTAATGGTCGACCATTTCGGAAGGGAGTGAGATTCCTGCCGAAGACCGAAGCTGAGTTCCGGGCCATCCAGCGTTATCTGGTGCAGCTGGAGACGGATTCCGGTCTCAGCTGGTACACATACTCACTCCCTTCGGAACGAAGCCTGAAAGTTGCCATTAGGGGCCTTCCCTACGGCACCGACCCAGAGGCCGTCGCCATGGAGCTGCGCGAGCTCGGATTCCAGCCCGAATATGTCCGACCCATACCGGCCCGGCCTGGACGCGCGGGATGTCTAATGTTCGCGCAGCTACAGAGAACGCCGGACCTTACGCCGGGCATCTACGAGGTGCGGGAGCTCCTATGTATGCCTGGCGTTATCATCGAGCAGTGGCGGGGCAGGAAGGGGCCGGCGCAATGTCATAGATGCCAAACCTTCCGGCACTCCTCCCACAACTGCCACCGACCAGCTGTCTGTGTGCGTTGTGGAGGAAATCACCCGGCCCAAGACTGCCCCCGCCCACGCGACCAGCCGCCAACCTGCGCGAACTGCGGAGGAGACCATACGGCGAACAACGCCAGCTGCCCCGTCTTCCGAAGGGAGACGAGAAATAAGAGGGCGGGCACCATAGCCCTCTCGCAACCCCGGAAGACTGGACAGGTTGCTGACATCGCTGTGCGACCCTCCGTTCAGGACGCCGGAAAGGAGGCCGACGCTCCCGGTTCGCTTATGGCTGCAGCCAACCAGCCTAAACAACCGGGAGCGCGCGATGCGGCCACGAAGAAACGTCGGGCGAAACGCGGTGGTGGTCGCCGTGACCGCACTGTATCGGCCCCCGACGCCAACCCCGCTGGCACGATGACGACAACGCCAGCGCCCCAACACACACCGGCAAAGGCGCCAGCTCGAGCATTGGTTCCAGCTCAGGTCCAGACTTCGACCTCGATCTTGGCCTCGACCAGTGCGCGAGCCCATCGCTCCTCAACCACGACAGCGGACCAAGGAACGACAAAGAAGACCAGGAAAGCGAGGGAGACACCCCGGCAGGAGGTGACAGCCCCCGAGCTGACCGCGGCGGAACGCATGCGGGTCGCGTGCATCCGCGTCTTGCAGCAGGTGCTAATTGCGTTACAGGAGGGACGGGATCCTCTCCCGGCTCTCCTGGACGGGATGGCAGACCTCTGCAGATACACGTGAACCCGCCTGCTGACAACACCTTCGCCGCCAACGTCGTTCACTGGAACGCCGACGGCCTTTCACCCCAAAAGGCCCGTCTTCTTAAGCTGCTGCTAGCCGAGCGTCACGTGGACATCGGCCTGATCAGCGAGACTCACCTCAGACCGGCGGACCGGTTGAAGATCCCTGGATACCAGGTCTACCGGGATGATCACAGCTCGCCGATCGGGACCGCATATAGGGGATTAGCGGTTCTGGTGCGTCGGAACATCATCCACCAACTGCTGCCAGTACCACAGCTGCAGACGTCGTACGCCCTGGGCGTGGAGGTCTGCATCGAGAGCCAACCCACACGTGTCTTCGCGTTTTACATGCATAACACCTCCTTTCCGACAACGAAGAGCACACAGCAGCTATCCAGCAGCACCTGGAAGACTACTTCCGGCAACCGCTAGCCCCGACAGATGACCCCGTGGTGTTCTCCCCTGGTCAGGTCCAGCGGATGATCCCGCGGACCAAACTTCGCAAGGCCCCCGGTGCGGATGGTGTCTCGAACGAGGCGCTGCGTCACCTACCGCCGCGCGCTATCGCGGCGATGACCCGCCTCTTCAACGGCATACTTCGCACCGGCCACTTTCCTTCCTCGTGGAAACTTGGGCGGATCATCATGCTGCCGAAACAGGGGAAGAACATCCTGCTGCCGGGTAGCTACCGGCCGATCACTTTGCTGCCGACGATCTCGAAGGTGTTCGAGAAGCTGCTGTTGCTACACCTGTCACCCCACCTCCAGCCGCGTGACGAGCAGTTCGGTTTCAGGGCCGAACATTCTACGACGCTGCAGATCGCGCGTGTGCTGCACCATCTGGCTGCAGCACAAAACAAGAAGGAGAGAGCCGTCGCCGTGTTCCTCGACATGGAGAAGGCGTTCGACCGCGTCTGGCACGAGGGCCTGTTGTATAAGCTGTCTACATCCACTACTCCTCGTAGAGTAGTTAGGGTCGTGGACAGCTTTCTCCAGGACAGGCGCTTCCAGGTCGCGGTCGACGGAGTCCTGTCCTCCGAACATGTCGTAGGAGCCGGCGTCCCCAGGGTAGCTGCCTATCACCGGTGTGCTACGCGTGGTACACCGACGACATCCCAGTCGCCGGAGGTGCCATGCTGGCACTGTACGCCGACGACGCCGCCATGATCACCACGTCGTTGTCGTCCCCCCACGCAGCGGTGAAAATGCAGCGTGCCCTGGATGCCCTTCCCGTTTGGCTGGAGGACTGGAGACTGAAGGTCAACGTGGCAAAGACTCAGGCAATCTCCGTGGGAGGCGTCAGGCTCCCGCCCCCACTGGTGCTGGCTGGCGAGACGGTCGAATGGGCTCCGAAGGCTAAATACCTCGGAGTCACCATCGATCGCCGCCTCAGCATGTGCTCCCACGTGAGCAATGTGGTCGGACAGTCGCGCGCAGTGCGCGCCATCCTGCACCCCGTGCTCTCGTCTACTCTGCCTCTCCGCGCGAAGCTGGGCGTGTACAAGCTGTACGTGCGCTCGCGCCTCACTTACGCTGCCCCGGCATGGTACGCGCTTGTTAGCGACCATGGCCGAAACAGATTGCGTGTCGAGCAATCGCGAGCGCTGCGTACCATTGTTGGTAACCCACGCTTCGTGCGGAACGACGTCATTCTGCGAGACCTGCAGATGGAGAGCCTGGACGACCACATTAGACGCCTGACTGCCTCGATGTTTGCGCGAGCCGACGGAGCGAAGTCCCAGCACCTGCATGGGATAGCGCCATACCGTCGGCCACCATCGCATCGACGAGGACTGCCACGGGACCTTCTCCTCCCACCTGGACCAGACCGCTCCTCACCGCTGGCGGACGGATGATCATCGGGACCAGTTGTCCCGATGGTTTCGACCTCGCCATAAAGCGGTGAGTTGAAGCCACCACCGGATTCGACGCATCAACCCGGAATATTCACCACTGGGGCGGCTCGCCGATCACCGGCAGGACACCCGCCCTGTAGGTTAGATCGCGCCTCTCCAGCGGGCATCCTCTCCTATAAGGAGAATCGCACGAGGAGCCGCAAGGCCCGAACCCCCGTGCCCCACCTGTAGTTGCAGGTGGCGAAAGAAGCCACCGACGTAGGCCGTTGCCTAGAGCGGTTACTTCGGGGCCAGCTGCGCTGGCCCGTGAGACGTCCAGTTGAGCAAATCATCGCAGTCCGGCGCTCGCTCTCAAACAGAACAGACATACGGAACGAACTCAAGCATCATTCTGGAACCGCCATAATAATAGTGTATTTATGGACGAATAAATCAAGATTTATAATCATCCGGATTTTTATTGGAGCCACGCCGTGAAGTACAAGGGCACTTGAACTGCTTGCTACAGCGTCGAAATTCTGCAATCCAACGACTCGGGAAGGAACGCTGTCGTCGTCCCGAACAATGAGGTTATCTTGCTTAATGACGGAGTTCCCATAGCCACCTTCCAGCTTCATCATTAGACCTTGACATTCATCCTCTACACAAAGATCTCATCAGGACGCTTCATTAGAGCCTAAACACGATGAAATTATTTTGCTTATTGACGGAGTTTCCATAGCCACCTTCCAGCTCCATCACCAGACCTTGACATTCATCCTCTACGCAAAGAACTCATCTAAATGTAAGAACAATATTAAATGTAGGTTGTCGCATCTGTTGCATACGCCCGGTCAATACAAATTGCTCAATATGACTGGTTCCACCGCGCCATTGCGGGTGAAGGGGCGATACGTGAGCGACAATCGCGAACGCGTCCTGTCACCCCTACCAGCCTCGTGCCGGGTTCTGTCCCGGCCGGGGATCGGACGTCGAGCGTGAGTTTTTATCATAATTCTCTCACGTCATTCGCTCCCCAGAAGGGTCGAGCGCCTGCCACCCCCACCAACCGAACTACGATGCGGGCGGTGGCAGAAGCTCCCCAGAAGGGTAGAGCGCCTGCCACCCCCACCCACCGGACTACGACCACGGCCTGGACGACTGCGCCACCAAGGAGGAGGTGGCCGCGGCTATCGCGGCCCAGGGCGGATGTGCCCCGGAGAACATCGTCGTGGGTGAACCCTGCCCCGGCTACTCCGGGGCCAACTCTGTGTGGGCGCGATGCCCCATTAAGACGGCCACCTCCCTGGCCACTCCCACGCCGGGCAGACCGGCAGAACATCCTGTCAGGCTGCGCGTGGGCTGGATTGTGGCCAACGTGCGCCTGCTGGAGTCGCGCGCCTGGCGGTGCCTCCGGTGCTTCGGCACTGGTCATAGCATCGCCAGGTGCACAAGTACAGTTGACCGCAGGGAACTCTGTTTCCGCTGCGGTCGGCATTTCGGCCGGCATTTCGGCCCCCGCTGTGGCGCCACAGGCGTCCGATAGCGGGGGCGATGGAGGAAGGGAGGAGGCGATGGATGTGGTTCGATCGTAATGGACCACACCATCCGCCTCCTCCAAGGCAACTTGAACCACTCCGCCAGGGCTCAGGACATGTTGCTCCAAAGCATGGCGGAGTGGTCAATCGATATTGCTGTGGTCGCCGAGCCGTATTTCGTTCCCCCAGCCGACGATTGTTGGTTCAGGGACGACTGCGGCTTGACGGCCATACATGTGAGGAGATCTGCGGCGATCCCGCCCTTGGTAATGGTGGCCAAGGGTTCTGGGTTCGTCGCGGTATTGTTGTTAGACACCGTCGTGATCGGGGCGTATTTCTCTCCGAGCCGGCCAATTGTCGAGTTTGAGCAGTTCCTGGACGGGTTCGAAGCGATTACTCACCGCTTCGCCCCCCGTCCAGTGATACTCGCGGGGGACCTCAATGCGAAATCTGTCGCTTGGGGCTCCCCCCGCTCTACAGCTCGCGGTAGGCTGCTGGAGGAGTAAGTATTAAAATGTAATTATTGAAACTTAAATTACAGTAAATCTTGGTGAATTCATTAAATTCATAAATAAATACACAAAATAACCTTACTTTACAGAATACTGATGAATTGATTCTGTTTCGACTTTTCGCCAGTAATTAGCTTGGAAAATCGGCTAAAACGCAAAACAGACTTACGACGAATTACGATCTAGCGGACCAATTTCTCTTTAAAAAATGGAGTTTATACGTCTACTAAACAATATACTCTGAACCCGTGTGACGAGTGAAAACCAATGTTAAAGGAGTCTGCAAACTTGACTGATGTATCAATAAGAGAAAAGGTAACTGTTCGCGACGACGACAGCGTTCCTTCCCGAGTCGTTAGATTGCAGAATTTCGACGCTGTAGCAAGCAGTTCAAGTGCCCTTGTACTTCACGGCGTCGTTTCAATAAATATCCGGATCAGTCTAAATCTTCATTTATTCGTCCATAAATACACTGTTATTATGGCGGTTCCAGATTGATGCTTGACTTGTTCCGTATGTCTGTTCCGTTTGAGAGCGAGCGCCGGACTGCGATGATTTGCGCTAAAACGCGCCTCTTTATATGTCGTACGCGGGAACGATGCCGTTAGCGCTCTCGTTCTTTCAAGCCAATAGTCAAGAATCAATCTGGTACAATGTTATATTTACGCTTATCTTACTAGTTACAACCATAGTATACAAACATTAATATTTTACCTAATAATAGACCACAACATAAGGTCACTGTTCTTTAATTAACACTTATATTATTCACTTCACATGGTTTCGCATACAGGCACTGTAACATTCACTGTTAGTCCCGAATAGTAACAATTTAAATATATCCACTAGTTTTTTTAAATATTATTTAGCAAAAAACTTTCCAAGGTGTTCCACAATATGGATACTGCATCAATATTATAAAGCTGCAGAGTTTTTTATTTGTTTGAACGCGCTAATCTCAGGAATTACTGGTCCGATTTGAAAAATTCTTCAACTGATGGAAAGTCCATTTATCGAGGAAGGCTATGTTGTATCTCTCTGTGATGCAGACAAAGTTGCGCAGGTCACCTAGTCTTAAAATAATACTAAAAAAACAAGTTTACATTATTCAAAAACAACTTTATTAACATGTTTTCATTTGTCTCATTTGTATTAATGCTATTGACATAGTTACTGAACGACAAGTAGGTAATACAAATTGTAATAATTCAAGTTACTCAACGTAAATAACATGTTAACATTAATTACAAACGAAATGTACAAAATATGTTCTCTATGTTCTTATTATTTTAATATTTATGGACCTTCCACAGATTCGTCTCTATATCTTCTAAGAAGATATAATATGATGACGTGCATAGTGAAGATGCCACAGGCACATCAGATTGACGCTGGCATGTATCTCAGACCCGGAATATAATTGAGAAGATGACTTTCCACCAGGGCTGCTTTGATAAGGAACCTAAAAAATTTGTTATAATATTTTTATTGTTAATCTAATTTAAGATTTGTCTAATGTAATATATTATAAATATTTAAGTAACCTTAACTCAAAACTTGTTTTGTTATTGTTTCAGTAGAATTAAATAATATAGAATTAAATAATATTTAATTTCAAGTACCTTGATTTGAACACTTCTTTCATTTTATTTCTCTCATTCTTCCTTCGACTGCTATTTCCTCTCATATTCTGATTAATGGTCGTCGAGCTCAGTTCATAGTGAGTGGTAATAATGACAGTAAGATTAAAGTAGGTGAAGGCACATGCAGTTGGTGACGGCTGTTTGGAGTTTGGAATATTCACTATTAAACTTTGCAAAGAGCATTCCCAGACCGCTCTAACTAGATTTATTTTATCATGATGAATCACGATGTTCTGCTAACATCATTTAAAACTTATAAAAGCTTTGCAATTATTTGTCACGGTAAATATGTCTTGTCATTTAGAAACGAAGCAATCTCCAAAAATGTAGAAACCCTGATAAAATATACATTAAATCCAATAGAAAATAACAATATTTGATTAAACTTTTTAATAGAAAGATATGATCCACGCTTCCCTCATCCAGGACACACTTACATAAAGAGTTGTCCCGAATTCTAAGTTTATGGAGGAATATTGACGAGCAACAGTGTCCCAGGCGGACTCTACACAACACAGATATGGTATGCCTAGTAGATTTTTTAAAATTTAAGAACCACGGTTTCCTTGTTATGACCGGCTGAATCGTGGCATAGAAGCTACCCTTGGTTTTGCTAGACTCCGACTAGTAAGACTACCACGAATTAGCAAGATCAGCTCCCGCTATATCAAGAAGATCGCATGTTTGTACATAATCGTGTTTTAGGTCTGCTGAACTGGAAGTGATAGCAGATTTAGCATTTACGTCGGCTATCTCATTTCCAGAGATACCGGAGTGGCTAGGAATCCACACTAAAGACACCTCAGTTTCTTTGCTATAGCAGCGGAATAAGCAGCTTCGAATTTGATAGATTATAGGGCTGTGCAGTTTGTCCCTGAAGGGGTTTTTACAAATGGTCTCTAGGGCTCTTCTAGAATCAGAAAAAATTACGGCCTTCTGGTTTGAATCGTGTGCAAGAATAAATTCACATGCCTCTAAAATACCAATACACTCCCCACAAAAAACCGAAGTTTGGGGAGGACACTGGAACTGGAGAAGGATGCGGGAGTTTTGGTAGTAGACTGCACAATCCGTTTTGCTATTTGGTGATTGCTTGGAAGCATCAGTGAAAAACATGTGAGAGTCACTCCATCTGGTTTCAACCATGTAGAGGAACTGGGCATTGGCTTGGGTAGAATTCTTGGCCAGGCCAGTTGACAGAATAACATTGGGTGAGAAATGTAGAACTTCGTAAGGAGAATCAAATAAAGGTTATTTATCATACTGTAGGACGCAGGTCGATTCCTTAACTGTATATATTTTTTTAAGCGATTTGATGACCAAGGGAGGGACTTTGTGTGACCAGTATTCTGAATTCCTAGTCAGGTGGTCAAGACGTTGAAGGCTTGACCAAAGCCTATGGTTTTTGTTTATAAAAGCCTTGACAACGAACCTGTCAGCTAAGTACCTTCTGCGGAGGTTCAATGGAAGCTCGACAGCTTCCACCTGTAGTGCATTAATAGGTGAGAATCTCATACATCCAAGAACAATGCGGAGTGACTTCGATTGTATTTTATCGAGCTTAGCTAAGGCTGTTTTGTTGCACGGTTCCAAGAGAAAGGTGCCATAATCCATTAAACTCCTGATAATAGCATTATAGACCAGTTTCAAAGTGAAGGGATGCGCTCCCCACCAAACGCCCGCTAGGGTTCGGAGGATATTGCAATTTTTTTCACACTTGGCGGAAATATAATTTAGGTGAGGACTACCAGATAGTTTTGAATCTAGGATGATACCCAAAAACTCAGCTCTGTCATCTGTTCTGACAGCAGATCCATCCAGTTGGAGATGGACATCGGGATTAGTTCGTTTGCGTGAGTAAACCACCACAGAACTCTTCTGTGCAGACAGGTAAAGACCGTGCGATGAAAGCCAGCTGTTGAGGGAATTCAGAGAAATCTGCATAGACATTCTGCAGCATTCCAGATCAGGTGAGCTCGAGTAGACGCCGAAATCGCTAGCATATTGTAGGATACTGCAATCGACATTTATAGATCGGTGGAGGTCTGATGTGTAGATGCTATATAAAAGAGTACTCAGGACCGAACCCTGCGGGAGGCCCCGCCAGACTGTTCTGGTGACTTTCACATCATCCCCAGGGATAGATATACTAACCGCACGACCCGCCAAAAAGTTTCCTATGCAGCTTCGCATCTTACTCGGAATACTCAGCTGGCGTAATTTACTTCTGAGTATTGAAAGAAGTACGCTGTCATAGGCAGATGATATATCCAAGAAACAAGCAAGTACGGAGTGACTCTCACTGAAGGCATTTCGTGTATCCGCAACAAAAGTACTTATGCTGTTCATACTGGAGCCCATGCGGAATCCGAACTGGGAATCAGCCAGTAGCCCCTTACTTTCCATAAACCATTCTAATCTGTTCTTTATCAGGTGTTCGAGTATTTTTCCTGTAGCAGGAGAAAGTGCAATTGGTCTGAAGTTATCAGGATGTCTCCTAGAATCTATTTGTTTAGATACTGCAATAAGAACACCTCCTCCGGTTTTATCTGCTGATAATGTTGTACACCGATCACGTCTATAGATTACAAATTTGGAATTAAATATTTCATTATCATGGATAGTACCATCCAACCAAGTTTTCGTGGCCACTATAACATCATAGGAATGAGCATGAGACATCAATTTGATATCTTGTAATTTAGTTTTCATGCCACGAAAATTTTGATAATAGATTGTGAATGTTAAAGCCAATCCTAAGGTTTCATGTTGGCGGTGGCTTAAAGCAAGTTGAGATCTTCCATGTTTCTGATATGTTTTGGAGGAGATTCATCATTTTTTTTAGTATATATCCGTCCATTGCGAATCCAAACATATTTTATTGATTTTTCTCGGGCTATCAGTCTTGTCTGAGCATGGAGTGCTTTTAGGTGTGGTGACAGATGTTCACTTACAAATATAGGAGAATTCTTTGCATCGTATCCCAGATGACCGGAGTGTAGTTTATCCTTAAAATTCTTATTATTAAACTTCGAAACGGCAGCAATAAAGCCATCTCTTATTATTGTGCTCGGAAATCTTACGATGATACTACGAGGTCTTATTTTGGATGGATCCAGCTTCCTCACTCGTGTTGAGTTTAGAACCCAGGAGTCGTCGATTTGGTAAGATATGATTGATCCCAGCTTCTTCACTATTGTTAAAATGTTTTCACCTTTTTTTTCTGGCACGCCATTTATTTCTATATTATTTTGCCTCGAATATTGCTCCATTAATTCTAACCTTGTTGAGAGATGTGTAATATTTGTACGTAATGCCTCGTTTTCCTTTTCAACGTTCTTGATTATTTCACTTGATTGAGTATAATTAGTTCTCATTAAATCGTATTCCGCACTAAGAAACTCAATTGTAGTTTTTATATCTTTTAGGTTCGTTAGTTCTTTTCTCAGAGAGGCGAACTCGCCAGCAAAGTAAGTTTCAGCGACTGTCCTAACGGATTCAAGCACTGCTGTGCGTATCTCAGATTGTATGTATAACATTACGTTATGGTCGAAAGTAGAGCTTGAGTTGACTATGTCTTGTGAAGATGAAGATTTCTTACGTTGAGTTACATTTTGATTTTCCATTGTTAATGAATTGTCTTGACGAACCGGCGTATTGCTGTTGTCACCTTTTGGTTGCCTGCTGTGGCAGCTGGGGCACCTCCAATTTTCCTTTGTCAGCGCCGTCATCGATTTAAAGCGATTCTCAGAGATGTTCGGACACAAAAGATCAAATATCGATTCACATTTAGAACATTGTAGAGAATCTTTAATTTTGCCATTGTTCATGCAGCCAGCACATTTAAATGTAGCCATTTTAGAAGTGGCTTCAGATTCGTAAATTGCAACCGAAACCACGCCACGCGGTGCACAGTATTTATAACCACGATTTCAACAGTAGGTTGTCGAATTTGATCGCACTGTCTTATTTTTCGAGAATTTAACTGAAAAGCTTTGTAATTTGAATTGGATTGAACTGAATAGCTTGGTATTGTGGTAATAAACAGTTTTTAATTAAGGAGCGAGCAAAATCACGTCTTAGCTCGCCGCCATTTTTTTTTTTTTTGTATCAATTATTTCTTTGGCAACGTGGTCTGGTAGATTAATATAAGTGAGAACTGGAGTAAGCAATTTAATGAGTGTAACAATTTCGGAGTGATTTTCATCTTGAGATGAAGCAGGGTTATTGGAGAGAGCGCAGCCATTGGTGGATGGAACAAAAGAATAGTTGTTGAAGCAGCACAGGTCTTCCTCAGAACAATTTTCTGCAGAGTGGTCTCCACCACATCTATAGCATTTCGGTTTCGATCTATATTGTGTTTTTATGTGACCGTATTTACAACATGCGAAACATTGAATTGTGGGATAAATATACAAGTTAACCAGGAGGGAGTTGTAACAACAAAAGACACACTTTGGGAGGGTCTGACCGTCGAACGTAAGGACTACAGAGGATGTAGGTTTCCACTCTGAAATACCATCAGTTGTCACTTTATAATTTATTCTTCTTACTTTTAATATTGGCCCATATCCTGAAGGGGTTTTAACATTTTCGGCCACTTCTTCTTCAGACCAATCATTTGGAATGCCTTTGACAATGCCTATTCTAGTAATGTTAAAAGAGGGGATGGACATTGAAAACCCTCGACTGGCCAGGTCCGAATTTGTAAGTAGGGCATTTGCATCTTCGGGCGTTTTTAATTCGACGCAAATCCTATTGCGACCTACTTTCTTAACCCCGTCTAGTCTGATGTTTTTGACATCTAATTTGTTCAAAAGTTGACCTTAACTGGATGTAGGGTATTTGCCGGAGTTCGTTTCTGCTTCGATCCGTGATAAGTGAACAATGAAAGGCGCTACGTCTCTCGCGGAGTACCGTTCGCGGCTATAGCGAACAGGGGCTAAATGAAGAAGTTGTTTAGCGGTAGAAATTGGATTTTCATCATTGACTTCACGAACACGCTTTCTACGTTCTAATGTTTCAAACTTGCTCAGCGGAGCAGACCGTACGGATGTCAATGGAAAGTCCGCCTGGGTATTAACTTTACTAGATGAGGGTAGATTATTTTCTGGGGGTCGACCTGGAATGTCGTCCTCCATGTTTGCCGGAGAACATTAAAATGCACACAAATATATATAAGATCAGGTATTCTTATAAAGCATAACACAGTGTGATTCATCTAAAACAGAGTTTATTTATTAAACACAAATCAGTTTCACATAAAACAATTACTTCTAAAGTAAAATAATGAAAATGTGACTAACCTAAAACAGAGAATCGACAATTAAATGTTCATGCCTTACTCTTCTTATTATATCACTTTAATCGTCTTTTGCATATTAAACTTTATTAAACCTTTATTTAGACTAGACTAGACTTTATATTTTAAACAAAAATAAACGACAACGTTTTTTACATGACTTGGTATATCTTCCATTTTCTCTTCCTTGTGGCTCCCTCTTGTGTCCGCAAGAAAATTCAAATGATTAGTGTCAATGTCAATGTCATTAATTGTCATTGTCATCGTCACAAAGCTTTCATCACCCCCCCTAGGGTGTGCAATTTTTTTAAAAGTCATAAAAAAAAATTGTGAGCAAAACTTTTTAATCAAACAAGTAAAGGAATGAGCTTTGTGATATGATACAGTCCAAGAGATCTTGAACCTCGACCGGTATTGATCTTAAAAACAGAATCTGATATTTTCTCTTCAATTACAAAGGGACCAATTCTAATTTCATCCAACTTTTTCTTGTTTAATTTGTTTCCATAATCAACATATACCTTATCTCCTTTTTTAAAATCATGTTGTACTCTATTTTTGGCAAATAAAGTCTTATTATATTCATGTGATTTTATTGACCTTTTTAGTGCTACTTTCCTGTCTTCTTCCAAACTTCCAACTTTTGTTAATAGTTGTCTTTCTTTCAATTCATTTGGTAGCAAGTCTGTGGACTCACCAGATAGCAAGTATTTAGTTAAAATCCTGTAACGGAATGGTTAGTTTCATTGTATCTATTTATACATTCTGCTACTTTTGACCAATTTCCTTTTCTATTAGATTCATTCATTTTGCATCTTATTTTATTTACAATCGTCTGGTTTAACCTTTCGTTTAAACCATTCGAGAATGGCGAATCTACCGCAGTAAGTATTAATTGAATATTTCGATTCTTAAGGTAATCTTTAAACTCAACCGAATTAAAAGCAGGATATTGATCAGAGAGTAAGATGTCTATTGTTTCCTCTTGAGGAATTTTTCCTATGAGTTTAATAAAATCTCGAGCATGTTGATTCTTAGAACATAGGATATATGCATACCTCGTGAAGTGGTCTACTAGTAGATGTAGATATCTTTTAGTTGATCTTTGACCCCCAAATCCTCCTATTGTATCCAATGAAATTATTTGAAAGGGTCTAGTCGCTGGACCTAATTGTGACATAAAACCATATTTTCTATTTAATCTTGTTTTATTTTTTATGCATATTTCGCAGTTTTTGCATATATGTTTAATATTTTCTGATATATTGGGTGCAGTATAAAATGGTTTTATTTTAGATTCTATTTGATTTATTCCAGCATGACAATATTTTTCATGGGTCATTTTTATTATAGTTTTGCTGTAATCTTCACTAAGTATTATTTTTTTCCTATTATTCTTACGTTTTTTATAATAAATTCCATCTTCCAAAATAATATTATTTTTAAGTTTTTTTATTTGCAAATTTTGTGTTTGATCATACTTTATGTCTTGAATATCAATAATATTTGGGTCATTCCATGTCAAATCGACAAATAGTTGGACGCGATCCCCACCGATTCGGATGATTTTTGGTGGAGAGTTTTGTCTCATTATAAAACGAAGTTCTGCCAAAGGAAAAAAAAATTAAAAATTTTTCCTAAGAGATATTCAATATCAAAAATTTCATTGTTTTTCCGATTTTATGAGTTTAGTTGTTTAATATTTCAGAGACTACTGAGTATTAAAAAAAAAACTCTGGTATATTTTCAGAGGATACATAGAGGTATGAGAAAAAAATTTTTTTGAAAAAAAATTTTGAAACTGATCAAATTTAAAAAATTTTGAATTTTTCAAAATCGTGAAAAGTACCCATCGCGGGAAAATTTTGGCCTGAAAATTTTTTCTATTATACTTATAACATATCTAAAGATATTCTGAAATTTTTAGAGGGGTGTTATTTTTCGTTTCATAGATATGAATTTTTGAATTTTGAAAAAAAAAATTTTTTCAAAATTCATTTCTATTTTTCATTCATTTCTATTTTTATAATTTTTTTTTGTTAAATATCATTATTCTACTACATGATTACTAAAATTTGAGGTCTAAAATATATTTTTTTATGTTAATAGGATGTGAAAACAAAAATATTTCAAAATTGTATGTAATTATCTGTTTATTGAGAATACTATTTAACATTTAAGGCTTCCGTGATCAAATGAAAGGATTAAAAGCATAAAGGAAGTATTTCATTTTTAAGACTGTAATTCCTCTTGTCCTTTCAGAGTTTGCTGCAGTTTATTTCGTACGACGTTTTTTGGTCTCTTCCTTTTCTGAGGTTGATGTCTCAGACCTTTTTCTCAATCTTGAAGAAAGAAATGCCATCAAGTAAAAAACTCGAAATTCTGATTTTCCTACCTGGTTTTCATTGGTGATTCATCGATGATATCATAAACATCAGTGTTTTTTAGGCGGCAGAGTGTGACACTTTTAACATTATTTAAGTTTTGATTTAAAGTTGAATCTATAACATATTTTGAAATATTTTTGTTTTCACATCCCATTAACATAAAAAAAATATTTTAGACCTCAAATTTTAGTAATCATGTAGTAGAATAATGATATTTAACAAAAAAAAATTATAAAAATAGAAAAAAATTTTTTTTTTCAAAATTCAAAAATTCATATCTATGAAACGAAAAATAACACCCCTCTAAAAATTTCAGAATATCTTTAGATATGTTATAAGTATAATTTAAAAAAATTTCAGACCAAAATTTTCCCGCGATGGGTACTTTTCACGATTTTGAAAAATTCAATTTTTTTTTAATTTTGATCAGTTTCAAAATTTTTTTTCAAAAATTTTTTTTTCTCATACCTCTAAGTATCCTCTGAAAATATACCAGAGTTTTTTTTTTAATACTCAGTAGTCTCTGAAATATTAAACAACTAAACTCATAAAATCGGAAAAACAATGAAATTTTTGATATTGAATATCTCTTAGGAAAAATTTTTATTTTTTTTTTCCTTTGGCAGAACTTCGTTTTATAATGAGACAAAACTCTCCACCAAAAATCATCCGAATCGGTGGGGGTCGCGTCCAACTATTTGTCGATTTGACATGGAATGACCCATTTACCATTCTTATGTTGTCTTCCTTATTTGTATCAATGTCCATTACTGGGTTTCTGCTAAGACAGTCTGCTTCTGTATTATTTTTTCCGGGAAAATATTTTATTTCACAATTATACTGTGACAGGTAAAGTGACATATCGCCTAATTCGTCATCAGGTCTGTTTTTTATGTTGAGGTTTTCTAAAGGCTTGTGATCTGTGTAAACAGTAAAATGGTTTCCAATTAACCAATGTTGCCAAAATTTTATACTCTCTTTTATGGCTAAGCATTCCAAAAATATAGCTTTTTTATTTTTTTGTGAATTATTTATTTTTTTTGAAAAATATGCTACTGGCTTTTCTTGACCATCGTGCTGAATTTGTTTTAAAACTGCTCCTATTCCTACGACACTAGCATCTGTATAAATTAATATTGGGGCTTGTGGATTATAAATAGCTAGTATTGGCTTGGAACATAAATAGTTTTTAACTTTTTGGAATGCATCCTCACACTGTTCTGTCCAAGTAAATTTCTGATCTTTTTTTAGCAATGTATGTAATGGGTTAAGAACTATTGATACATTTGGAATGTATTTTCCGTAAAAATTGATTTTTCCTAAAAATTGGCGTATTTGTTTTCTATTTTGAGGAGCAGGGAAATCTTTTATTGATTTTAAATTGTCTTTTAAAGGTGTAATCGTATTTCTTTGTATTATATGACCTAAGTACTTAACAGAATCACATGCAAATTTACATTTTGTTAATTTTAGCCTAAAACCTTCTTCTTGAATGGCATCTAGCAATTTTCTTAAATGTGTTATATGTTCATCAAATGTCTTAGAAAAAATCAATATATCGTCAATAAAATTCACTGCAAATCCTGTCAGACCATTCTTCCTTATAATATTTCCCAAAATCCGTTGAAATATGGCTGGTGATGTCTTAAGACCGAAGGGTAAACAAGTCCATTGGTAATGTCGGTCTTGGGTAACAAAGGCAGTTTTGTGTCGGTCTGTAATTCTTAAAGGAATGGACCAAAAAGCTGAATTTATATCAAGAGTTGTATAATACTTACAATTTATTGTTCTTGTTATTAAATCTTCTATGAGAGGAAATGGTTGTGATTGAGGTATTATTATTTTATTTAAGTCTCTGAAGTCTATGCATAGTCTGCTTTTTTTTACCTTCATCCCTCTTAAAAGCTAACGTAACAGGTGCTGCAAAAGGACTGCAAGATTCTTCAATTAATTCATGTTTTAACAGTTGTACAATTTGATCTTCTATTTCTATCTTGTCTTGAAGTGAACATCTATATGGTCTTTTATAGCAATATTTTTCTACTTGCAAATCTATACAGGCTTCATGCTTCTTCACTTTTCCAGTATCATATTTATTTTTAGCAAAAATTTCTGTGTAGCTATTCAATAATATGTTTATCTGTTTTCTTTGGTCAATGTTTAAGTATTCTGTATCTATACTAAATTTGTTTGTATCTATCCCTTCATTAAAGTTTACTTCATATTCTCTATCTTCCATATTTGTTTCCATATTTTTAATCTCTTTGCTTTCATTTTTATCATTCATTGTGAAGTTATGTAATTTCTGTACATGAATATTCAAATTCTCATCATGAGTTAATCCAAATTTATGTATTGAATCTAGTCCTAGTATTAGATCATACTCAAAATTTTAATTTTCAAAGATAAATGCATTTATTTTAGTCTTCTTGTGTAATAATTCTGCATCTAGTGTAATAAAACCTTTAGTTTTACCCCCTCCACTTATTGTTTTTATTCTGTTATAACAGTAATTTGGTTTCATATCTGTCACCTGAACTAATTTTGAGTTTATTAAAGATATGCGTGAACCAGGGTCATATAACCCCTTAACTTCTAATGTATTGTTTAACAATACCGCAATCTCAATTAGTGGAGGGAATTTTAGTTTTTTGGATCTTCATCACTTAGTTCAACTTGTAATATTGAATTAGAATTAAGGTTTTTATCATTATTTGTCTTCTTCTCATAGCTATACTAGCAAACATTCTCTGGATGAAATCTATTTAATTTTCCTTTATTTTCACAAATCCTGCATGCTGTTTTGTCACTTCTCTTAATTTCCTGTTTGTAGTATTTTTTTTCTGTGCTAAAGTTTTTCTTTGTCTCAATTTTTCTTGTTAGACTTTCTAGTCCTCTTATGCAGTTATATAAGTCATTTACTTCTTGAAGATCTTCTCGGTCTATTCTATCCATAATGAAGTTGGGTAGACCAACGGCAATCAAAAAATCAGGGTTTGTGTATCTATTGATTTGTTTATCTCTAGTAGGAGTCTCTCTTTTTTAAGAGCATATTCCAACATTGATCCTTGTATGTATTTAAAATTCATAGCGTACCTTATTGGTGACCAGCTTTTATCGACAAATGTTTCAATTAAACTTTTCTTCCATACAAGCCAATCTGAATCTATAGTATATTTGATAATCATTGAAGTGTACCAATCGGTGCAACTATCTTCCAAAAGTAATCTTAAAATTTCTATTTTTTGTAAGTCTGTATCTATTTGTAAACGTGAACATTCACTTTCAAAATTATCTAACCATTGTTTAACATTCGTTGTATTTCTTGAAAATTTCTGTATTGTAAATTCTGTAGCCAATTTTGTCTTATTTTCTGTTTTTCTTGGCAATGTTGGTTCCGTTGATGAAGACTCATAACTTTGATCTAATTTTTCAAGTAAAAATCCATCAAATTGTAGGTTATCATCATCTAAATATGTGGATTTCATTTCCTTGGTTAATGTTATCCAAACCTGTCTCTTGTCATGCCTTTTCTGGAGAGATTTTTTTATTTTTTCAAATATTTCATGTTTTATTATTTCTTTGTGTAAATGCACTGCTTGATATTCTCTAGGCACCACAAAAGTTTGGTTTTGTGTATCCGTAATAGAGGTTATAGCATAAATATTTGTCTTATTATCTTCTGGTTTTGCTTTTACAATAAACTCAAATCGTAATTTGTCCATTTTATAGGTTAACCGCGTGTTTGTTTCTGCACGTGCGTAAATTGTCGATTTATAAGATCAGGTATTCTTATAAAGCATAACACAGTGTGATTCATCTAAAACAGAGTTTATTTATTAAACACAAATCAGTTTCACATAAAACAATTACAACTAAAATAAAATAATGAAAATGTGACTAACCTAAAACAGAGAATCGACAATTAAATGTTCATGCCTTACTCTTCTTATTATATCACTTTAATCGTCTTTTGCATATTAAACTTTATTAAACCTTTATTTAGACTAGACTAGACTTTATATTTTAAACAAAAATAAACGACAACGTTTTTTACATGACTTGGTATATCTTCCATTTTCTCTTCCTTGTGGCTCCCTCTTGTGTCCGCAAGAAAATTCAAATGATTAGTGTCAATGTCAATGTCATTAATTGTCATTGTCATCGTCACAAAGCTTTCATATATATGTAACCGCACCGGGTAATAATCTGTGTGTGTGTTGAGGTGCAATGACGCTGCA
The DNA here is from genome assembly GCA_030269945.2 of Trilocha varians. Classification (NCBI taxonomy): domain Eukaryota; kingdom Metazoa; phylum Arthropoda; class Insecta; order Lepidoptera; family Bombycidae; genus Trilocha; species Trilocha varians. The sequence goes on from AP028282.1 coordinate 6,361,390, forward strand.
ATCAGTCGATCCACACTTGGTCTGTCAGGAATGAAGCCACAATGTCCACTCGAACACTCGATGATCCGTGAAAGCGCAGTAATGGTGTGTTGAGATGTAATGACGCTGCCAGTAGTCGATCCTCATTTGGTTTGTCAGGAATGACGTCACAACGTCCACTGGAACACCCGACGATCCATACTCCTGAATAGAAGCTTCAAAAGAACGAACTCCAACAGTTTATTACTTCCACGTCCGAGAGGTCCGCTCGCCTCGACAGTTCGAACACGAATCCCCCATAACAGCGGCCAACGCCCGTATTTATAGCAAGTCTCCACTTCCAACTACCCGCACGGTGATTGTCGGTGAATAGGTTGGTTTCCCTTGTCATTACCCCGTCAACTCCGCTATAGTAACCATGATAATTGTCTCTCTTGTTTATGTCATTCTTCATACGCGCCTACATATAGAAAAACTCACCGTATGACAGCACAAATATATCCACCACCTTTCCAGGACAAACACAAACAAATACAGGTTACCAGTAATGTGTGACTGGGAGCACGTAAAACGGGAGAAATTTACACAAAAATGTACCACCATGCGCTCACCACAAACACTTGCCGGGTCACTCTAGATAAAACTTAAATCACGAAAATAAACAAGATTGGCCTTGACAGTTGACGTTGACATATCAAATCCAAACAAAGAATGTTCAAAAATATTTTCAGCCGTGTTTTATTTTAACGAAATTTTACAAGAAACTTTTTATTTTTGTTGAATGAATTGCAAATAAACGAAATAACGTTGATTTTTATTTAAAGTGATATAATTGATTATGTTTTGTTATAATTTTGTACTAAGAAGTTATATTTAGCATGTTTTCAAAAACCGGTAAAGTTAAAAGTGTAAACTATCCCTAATGCATGTTGATTTTTGAACGAAACCAGCTGTCATGTGAGAACGAGACAAACTTATACGGTAGTGTATAGCGCTGTCACTTTTACACAACAAGCGCCTTTTTATGCAACTCAAAGACGAACATCGGTCTATCATTCACTAATAGCAATTCAAATTCCGTTCAACTTTAAACACGTCATGGTACGAAACGAAGCGATTCGGTATAGGTACCTATACTGAACTACCTCGCATTTGAATAGTTATAGTAAAGGCGGTGGTAAGGCCCCTGACCCTGAAAGTGAGTTTATAGTTGACACAGACGCGAGTAATATTGGAATCGGAGGTGTGTTGTCTCAGCGTAAAGGTGATCAGGAATATGCTGTTGCGTACTTCAGCAAGTCTCTGTCTAAACCAGAGAGAAATTACTGCGTCACCAGAAGAGAGTTACTTGCAGTAGTCAAGACGTTACAGCATTTCAGTAACTATCTACTCGGACGGAAATTCCATCTGCGGACTGATCATGCAGCCTTGAAGTGGTTGTTACAGTTTAAGAATCCAGAAGGTCAACTAGCAAGATGGATTGAACAATTACAAGAATTTGATTTCACGATTGAACATCTTAGCGGAAGGTTACATGGTAATGCCGACGCATTATCCAGGAGACCTTGCGACGAGGATTGCAAAACCTGTACAAGGCAAGAGAGTAAAAAAGCCGTGCCAGTAAAGATGATAAGAACGGTTTTAAGTGCAGAGTAGAAAGAAACCCTATAGGAAGCTCAGAAGAATGACAGGGATATCAAACCGATCTTGGAGTGGGTTCAAACCAATGCTAGTAAACCTAGCTGGCAGCAATGAGCTCAATCACTAAGAGCTATTGGGCTCAATGGGACAGTCTCACTATACAAGATGGATGCCGAAAGTGGGAGAACGCTTGTGGAGACAAGTGCCACTTGCAGATTGTAGTACCAAAGGCTAAGGTGCCGGAAGTTCTTCAGATGTACTATGATGGATGCTCTGGAGGTCATTTGGGAGTGAAAAGGACTCTATTAAAAGTCAGGGAAAGGTTCTACTGGGTTCACTGCCGAGACGATGTCGATGACTGGTGTCCGAAATGTACCAGCTGTGCAGCAGTGAAAGGTCCTCAAACTCGCGGTAGAGGAGCACTAAAGCTGTACAATAATAATAATAATAATAATTTATTTATTTCTCTTCACACAGTAACCATTGTTTTACAAAAAATAAATATTACCTTACAGTTTGTGAAGAGCTGGTGTCTGTGAAAGGTAAACCTGTGTTACAGATCACCAGGTCCCCACCCCTGTTTACAAAGACAATGAAAACTGTAAATAAGAAATAGCACTTAAAATTATACTTAAAAATTAAACTTTAAATTTATTAGTAGCAAAAAACAGGTTTATTATTTTAACAGGATATGATTATGGAACAATTTAAAAAATGTAAAAATAAAACTATTACAAATGTTCCAATTATAGAAAGACAAAGAGTGTGAATTGAAGTGTATGTGTTGTTGTGTGGACAGTGCATCAGTGTGTGTATGTGGAAATGAGTGTAGTGTGCATGACACACGATGTTTTACAATAAAAAACAAAGAACACAAAAAATACCACCTATGCTAATGCATCAAGTTTTCAGTTGAATTATAGTCCATCCCCCTCAGCCACTCACGCAAAACCCTACCACTAGAATTTCTGGAGAGAGTGTAGAATTTAAGTTCGTTGTTTATTTTGTTATACGTTTACAACCTTGATATGGATAGAAACGATGTGCAAAACGCGTATTGAAGCCTGACTGACTACAAACTTTATTCCTTCTTCTTTTCCCACGTCTCAAATCAGGATCAAAGATGATGTTGGAGTGATGTCTCAGAACGGTATTATAGATAAAAAGCTGTCGAACTGTTAGCACCTCGCATTTCATATACAAATTCTTTGTGGAATAGTCAAAAGGAAGGAAATTACTAACCTTTAGAATCGCTCGTTGTGCTCTCTCCAGTTTTAAAAGATGACTTTTGTTAGTTCCGCCCCAAGTTGTAATAGCTGAGAAGCGATTGACACAAAGCAAAATATACAGATTTTAAAAGTTTTTCATTCGAAATGTTTCTTAGATTTTTAAATATTACAATCAATTTTCTGATTCTAGTTGAGAGTAGGTCAACGTGTTTATGAAAGTTTAGTCTATCATCCAAGACAACCCCCAAGTATGTAATAGTATCAGTTTGTAGAAGTTTAGGACATTCACACAAAGTATCAGAGTTATCAGCACATCTATGCGATATCAATTTGCCAATATCGGTAGGTGGAGTTTTAATAGAAAAAGTCATATTTTTGTCTTATTTGTATTGAGAGTGAGAATATTATTTTTTAGCTACGAACTAACCATATTAAATCCAATCTGAGCACTAGCAAAAACCTCTTCCCATGAGTCACCCGAGAACAACAACGCGGTATCGTCTGCAAAAGCCACGATCCTGCCACAAGGAAGCGACAGTTGACATAAATCGTTTATATTATAGATTAGAAACAATGTCGGACCCAATACACTGCCTTGGGGAACACCAAATGTGACAGGAAGATCTTCACTGACGTAATCCTCAATTTGAACACATTGCGTACGATTCATCAAAAAATCCGAAAAGAGACTCAGCTGAGTGCCCCTAACTCTGAACCTCTCCAATTTATCAATCAGTAATGGAATTGAGACCGTGTCAAAAGCCCTTGCCAAATCAAGAAAGATGGCTATGACCTTTTTCTTCTGATCAAGGTTCACGGCTATGTAGTTGGTAAGATCAAGAACTGCATCCGCCGTTGATTTTTTTGCTCTAAAGCCATACTGACGTTCAGATAGTAAGTTATAATGATTAATAAATTTAACGAGTCTATTATTTAGCACGCGTTCCAAAATCTTTGAAATTGTAGGCAAAATTGAAATAGGTCGGTAGTTATTGACGCAATCTTTGTTGCCACCCTTAAAATAGGTCGTACTCTTGACTTCTTCAATATGGAAGGAAAAACTCCTGTCTGCATTGCAAGATTACATATGTGTGAGAGTGGGGAAACTAAAAGTTCGCTAAACTGTTTAAGTAGATTAGAAGATATCATGTCCACTCCAACAGCACAATCTCCTTTCAAATTACTGATTAATGTCTTTATTTCTCTCTGATCTGTAGGTAGAAGAACCAAAGAATGAGGTAATATACAACTTAGCGAATGGGGAGTTACGACAAAATTTACAATATGCTCCTGGGCTAAGTTTTTACCGACATTAACAAAATAGTTATTAATGAAATTAAAAGAAGCTAATGGGTCACCTTTAAGTTATAATAAATTTATTGAACTATCTTGACTTTTTTGCGTGTAGGTTATTTCTTTTATTATTTTCCAGATTTTTTTAGTATCACTTTGTATCTGCATATCTGCATCCAGCATTTTGTATCTGAAATCTATCGTAGTTATTTTTGGCTGTTTTTAATAGTTCACCACAGTAATTCCTATACCGCTTATAAGTGATTCGCAATATATCATTTTTGGGGTCCCTTTTCAATTTCTTATTTAAATTGTTACGATTTTTGATACATTTTAATACACTTACAGTTATCCACGGTTTTAATATTCTTTTTCGATTTGAGATTTTAATTAAATTGGTGTTCGCTTGAACAATGGATTGTATCCGATCGATCAAAGTAGTAGCCGCGAGGTTGGCTTCAGTAATTTCATTAATATTGCTTAGGTCGAGTTGGTCAAAATCATGTTCCAAATTCTTTTTATTTAAGCGCCTGACCATTGTACAACATTGTGATTTTATAGAAGTCTCAAGAAACAAAACGACACTCTGGTGATCAGTAATATCAGAATGAAGAACCAGACACCGAGCCGGTAGTCCTGATCTGATCAGTACATGATCCAGACATGTTTTACCGTGAGTTGGAAACTTATGAGCTGGTAAGACCCCGTGATATGCCAACAACTCCAGATACTCAATGCCGTTACTACTGATAGCATTTTCATTATTAATATCTATGTTGATATCACCAACTATTATTAAATTTTTATAGTTAGAAATATCTGATAATAAATTTTCAAGAGACCGAAAAAAGTTATTCAAGTCCTTAAAACCGGCGGGGCGATAATTTTTTTTTTTTTTTTAATAAATAAAATAAATATATTAAAAGATAAAAACACATATTTTAAATTCAATTTAACTTTAAAACTACATTTACATTTGTAGATAAGTGTAATAATCGTAAATTCATTCTTCACTCAGCATCATAATGTTGCAATATCTACCAAATTGACTCAATTGGGCATCCAGAACCGGAAATATCGATGGTTTGATCAATTTAAAGAGTGTGTCAGCACTCTAATCCAACATTGTATGCGATAACCTTTAATTTTGAAGAGGAATCTTCACTTTTAAAAGGAAAGATTTGTAATTTTGTAATCAATAAACTTACAGTTTTCAAGCAACATTATAAAATTTACACCTTTAGGGTAAAGCTAGCTAGGTCCAATTTGGGAAAAATATCTCACAATTGTTAATGAGTGGGTCAAAGTTTTTGTATTCCTAATCTCTCTTCTGAGGAGACCTGAGCCCAACAGTGGGCAGTAATGGGTTGGTACGGTACAGTAGTCTGTTTCTTTACAAATTTACTATTATTTATTTATTTATTGTTTACACACTTATTATAGAGAAAGTTACCAGTGGCCCTCACACTAGGCCTAGCCTGTATCGTGAGGACCTGATGGGTTCATAATATCGATTATAATATACATATATTTTTGTTTCTTAACTAGAGTAGTATGATGACAATAATAATAATAATACAGGAACAAAAAGGATATAAATTACTTTAGTGTTACTAATGAAGTGAGCTATTATTAGTATGAATAAGACCCCGAAATTATGAATCGGATTCCAATCACTGTGACGACTCAAATATCCTCTCAGTATCGTTGTAAGAAAGTTCCATCAACCACTCCCTAACTTTCTTTTTGGCTCCCCAAAATGTCAGATTTTTGGTGGAACAACACAACTGGACTTTATTAAATATTAAGGGACCGCTATAACGAGGAAAACGGCGCGCAAATTTAGAGTTTATCCTTGGCAGTGAAAAACGAAGTGCTCTCTACCTTAAATGACCCTCAGAAACCACCACATCAGCGAGCCGTCTCAACTGGGTACATACTAAACGCCATATGTAAGTTTTTCTGACACTCAGAAATTTGGTGTCTGAGAAAAGACGATGAGTTGGTAACCTCGTTGGCTTTTTATATAAAATTTTTAAAACCGATCGTTGTGAGCGTTCAATCTGAAGCATAGCGGTTTTTCCTGCACCACCCCAGATAGTAATGCAATACGAAATTATGAAATCGCACAGAGAGAGGTACACCAGTCTTTTTGTGGGGATATCAGCAATGTTTCGTAAACAATACATGACATGGTTTAACTTGCGAAGTCTGCTACACAACATGGAAATTTGGCTTTTAAATGACAAATTCTCATCAATCATGACCCCCAAGTACTTTAAACAAGAAGACTGTTCTATAGAAGTGCAAGAACATGAGCCTGGATCATCGCAAGTGTGGATTGGAAGAGACAAAGGATGCCGAGGTCTACCGGCTTTGGTTTTGTGGAAACAAATAAATTTAGATTTAGCAACATTTAACGTTAAAATGTTTCCGTTCAACCACCTAAACACCTCTGATACACCTTTCCGAACACCATCCATAGCACTAGACCAGGAGGCACCACTGTACAACAAAACGGTGTCATCAGCGTAGCAAATAATTTCCGAGTTACCGTCGTCGGACTGTTCAAGTAAATCGTTCACATAGATTATGAATAATGTCGGACCCAAGACGCTACCCTGCGGAACCCCAAAGTTAACTGGAAGTTCAGAACTGATAAACTCCCCAATTTTAACCCTTTGACGTCTACCAAGTAAATAACTTTGGAACCATGCAAGAGGAACACCTCTGACACCAACAGACTCCAACTTTTTTAACATAATTGGAATAGATACTGTGTCAAATGCTTTGGCCAGATCGAGAAAGACACAAACGCACTTCCGATTTTTGTCAGTAAGCTTCGAGATCAGATCGACGAGGCGTGTGACGGCATCTTCTGTAGACACTCCAGGCCTAAAGCCATATTGACGACAGGATAAATGGCAGTCAATGAAATTCATCAGCCGTTTGTTAACAATCTTCTCCAAGACTTCAGATAAATTTGGCAATAGTGAAATGGGCCTGAAATGTTCAATTGACGATTTATCGCCACCTTTATGCACGGGGACAACGTATGCCAATTTCCAGGTAGATGGGAAAGTGCCACTGCTGATGCTCAAATTAAATATGTGAACTAAAGACTCTAAGATATAGGGTTTTATAGCCTTTAACAAGACCGGATTTACCTCATCATATCCGGGAGCACTGTGATTACTGAAACTAGAAATGATCGAACCAACTTCAAGTGAGTCAGTAGGATGCAGAAACAGAGATTTTGGGTTGATATTATTAAAGTTAAGTTTATCCACAAAATCATGCTCGGAACTACCTGATTGTGACAAAATAGAATTCGCTAGACTAGAGCCAAGGCCAGCAAAATATTCATTGCAATGATTAGATGATGCAGAAGGATTTGATTTTATATTAAGCAGTTCCAGAGGAGCTGGAGACTTACTCTTAAGGTCACAGATATTTTTTATAGATTTCCAAAGTAGTTTGGAGTCATGACTATTTTGAGTTAGCTCCTGTGACTTGTGAGCGAGCTTCAGTCGATGGAGCAGATCATTACAGTAGTTTTTGTAGCGATAGTATATCAACTTTTTTATTGGATCATTAGGATGCTTACAAAAATCTAGGTGTAGTCTGTCGCGGTTCCTCATGCATCTTAGTAGAACTGGCGTAATCCAAGGCTTCATAATAAATTTAGAACGACTCACTTGACGTAGACTAGAGTTTTTATGCAGGCAGTTAGCCAAAATACGATTGAAGGTGTCTACAGCGTAGTTTACGTCATCCGATGAGAGTACTGAAGACCAGCTAGTATTTCTTAGTTCTTCAGATATAGACTGGTAGTCGACCTTGGAAACGGCCCGAGACTGACGCGGAGATGAGGAGGAGCACCCATGAGATGAAACCCCAAGCATGACCAACCGATGATCAGTAACATCAGAGTCACATGCAACCAGTCCTACCATGCAATCAGGTTTTGCCTTAACGAAGATGTGGTCTAGGCAAGAAGTTAGACGAGTGGGTCTGTCAATGACAGCAAATAAACCTATCTCAGCCATTGCGTCGAGATAAATAGATGTAGATATATCAAGCGAGTCAAGGATGTTAATATTCATGTCACCCACAAGAATTAGGGACTTTTTTTTTTTTTTGGACGGGAGGAAATCGCCGGACTTCCACTCGCCCGGCGAGTGGGGTATGTGGGTGTCGAACCGCACCAAAACCTCCCACCTCTCACGCTCGACATCCGATGTAGTAGGGGTGACAGGACGCGTTCGCGATTGTCGCTCACGTATCGCCCCGTCACCCCCGGACGTCGAACCGGCAGCCGTCGGTGAAACGACCACCGGCTCACTCGGTGGACGGGCCAATTAAAGCCCGCCAAGATGGGGCCGTGTGATGCAGGGTCTCCTTCGGCCCGGGTCGGGGAGCACGGCTTACCATCCCCCGTATAGATGGCACGGAGGGTGCGCGCTGATGTCTAGCGCAGCACCCCTCGGGTCCGATGTTGGTGGACCCGGTACTCTTAGGGGGCCAGATACCGGGACAGCTCCCGGGGCCGACCCCCCGTCCGACGTCGGCGGCGACGGGGTTGGCCGGGGAGGGGAGAGCTCTCCCTCTCCCGCCCCGCCGCCTCCTTCTGCGAGATGGTGGACTCGCAGAAGTCGAGCATAGCTTTCCAGGACTCGTCGTCGCCGAGCATCGATGCCACGACGCCCGGCAACGACAAGTCCTGCCCTACTTGTGCGACCAGGACACGGCGCTGCTACTCCCATGCGGGGCAGACAGCGAGCGTATGCTCTGCCGTGTCCAGGTCGCTTGTGCAATGATGGCACCTCGTCGTCGGCTCAACCTGTATCCGGTGCAGGTACTTCCCGAAGCAACCATGCCCGATCAGCACCTGCACCAGACGGAAGGTGAGACGTCTCTCGCCACGACTCACCCAGTCCTCCAGGACAGGGCGAATCGCCTCGACGGTCCTTAGACCCCAGCTGGGGTTGGCCAAGCGTCTTGACCACGCCTCCAGCACGGACCGTCGAGATTGGGCCTTCCGGTCCCGTACCGCGGCTCTGAGGGGACGCACAACACCCAGAGCACGGAGGTCGCAGCGCCAACGATAGTCGTCGGCGAGCGCCTCCGCCTCCAGATCCCAAGGTGGCGTCCCCGCCAGCACGCACGCCGCAAAGAAGACGGTGCGGATGACCCTGATAGCTACGACGCGCTGCGGCCGGTACAGGATGAGGCGAATTCTTGGTTAACATACTCACAACCATTATCTGTATGTAGTATGTGTAAATCACGTTGAAATTTATTTTTCACTATTGCATTATACTTCAGAAAACATTGAAATACTTCACTCTTATGCTTTATGAAGTAAACATGGCGATAACTCGTAGCTCCATCTTTGAACAAGACAAAATACTTCATACCTGACACAGAAGGTTCTTCTATAGGGCCACATACATCACTATACACAATTTCACCAGGCTGTATTGGACCTCGAGTAGATTTCAAAAAGGGGCGTTTCGCTTGCTTCCCATATTGGCATGCTTCACAAACAAATTCTGGGTTCCCGCTCAGTGTAACAGGAATCACACCAGTCTTACACATATTTTGAAGCTCTTTACATTTAAATGTCCTAGTCTTTCAAGCCAAACTTTGATATCTGTTTGGACAAAATTACATGTTTCTTGTGTGACTGTTTTGACATCTAATTTATATAAGTTATTTTCTGTTAGATGCGCACTCATAACAACAGTGTTATTTTTTATAATCTCTGCTTTTTCACAATTCTTCATTATCATAATATATCCTCTCCTAGTGGCAGCACCTTCTGAAAACAAATTTCTTCGCAAATCTGGTACATACAAAACATGCTCAAGCTTACTTTGCTCCCATAAACCATTAACCTTTCTATTTATCAGTACAGTTCCTTCACCACATACTTTGATACTCTGTTTGTTACCCAATTTGACAGAATTGTTGTATTGAGACTCGTTCAATTCCCAGAAGTAGTCTCTCTTGAAGGTCATGTGCATTGAGGCTCCACTATCAAGTATCCATGCCTCTTCGTCATGTTCGTTCAATGCAGCGCTGAACGCCAACATGTTGTTAGGTTTCTTATCATATTTCTTCTTTGGCATTCTGCAATCCCTAGCAAAATGTCCTCTTTTATTGAAATTGTAGCACACAAATCTGTGGCTTAATGTACTTTGAGCATTTGAAGTGTTCTTCTTAATTCCATTTTTTGATTTAAAATTTTCTTTTGATGTCACCAGCGCAGTCTCACCATTAACTGTATCATTGGCAAGGCTGGCTTCTTCATCAACTAGGCGAGAGGTGAGGTTCTGAATTGTTTGACTTTCTTCATCAAGTGACAACCATGCTTGTCTTAGTGAACGGTATGTTGATGGTAATGTACTTAGAATTTTAGTCATTACTGCTGTGTCACTGATTTTCTCACCAGTCTCCCGTAACTGTTTTGCTAAGCTTTCACCTTGAACACATGCTGTGCCATTGTATCACTGGCACTGTATGAATATTGATAAAATTTTTCATGAATTAACATTTTGTTATATTCTGATTTCTGTTCATAGACGGTTTCTAACTTTGTCATGGCCTGTTTAGCAGTCTCGCAGTTTTTTATAAGAGATATTTGGTTCAAATCCATTGAAGATGTTAAAATGAACATGGCCATGCCGTCGTCTTTATCCCACTGCACTTGCGAACTGGTTTCCGCCGGTCTTACCTTTTCTATGTTTAATCCTTTTGCTGTTAATGCGCATTTCACTTGAAATTTCCATTGTTTAAAATTCCTGCCATCAAATTTCTCAATTTTCATGGCTTTCGTAACCTCCATTGTAGGTTAGATTTACACCGGTTGTTATCTTGCTCTTAACTATAGTTATTTATTGAAATATTTAATTACTTTTGTGCCTGTGCCCATAACCTATTGGAATTAGGCAGTATTGCAATAAAACTAGTTAGATTTCTTATAACAAGAGAATATTTAAGTAAAACACGTCTGACATTACTTTCTTTTTATTAAGAGTACGAAAGCGCCCCAAGCGGCGAGAGACTTAAACTTAAATTACATTTTTTTATGGCAAAGGCTGCTTGCAGCAAAACGCCTAAAGACAACTTAAAATCTACCTTATACATTTATCTATTCAACAACTCATTTAATCGAACAGTAAAATTACTTATGACTGCTCGACGGGTGGAGTGAGGGATGGCTGCCATTTCGTGACGGATATTTTCTTTCAAATGCGCCAGTGAAGTTGATTTATTGGCGTTAACTTTAGATTTAAGATAACCCCATAGGAAAAAGTTCATAGGGGTTGAATCTGGGCTACGTGGAGGCCAATTTATGTCACCTCTCCGGGAGATCAATTTTCCTGAGAAAATTTCACGAACACGTGGCAGAGATATATTGGACGTGTGTGAAGTTGCTCCGTCCTGTTGAAACCAAGTTCTTTGGTTATAGCCAGGAAAGTTTTGCAGTTCAGGTACCAAGAAGTTGTCTAACATCTCCACATAACGCTCTGAATTCACTGTAACTGTACGCCCCATTTCGTCTTCAAAAAAGTAAGGGCCGATAATTCCTCGCGCCGACATGGCAGCCCATACGGTCACTTTAGGCGAGTGTAGGGGTTTCTGATGTTTGCGTTTCGGATTGGCTGAACTCCAGTAGCGGCAGTTTTGCTTATTAACGTGGCCATTAAGATGAAAATGAGCTTCATCCGAAAACAAAATGTTGGTAAACGTTGAAAATCGCTCAATCATCTGATTTACGAAATTAAGCCTCTGACCGGCATCTTGGGGCTTTAATTCTTGCACCAATTGATTTTTGTAGGGGTGCAGCTTTAGATCTTTATGCATAATGCGATGTAATGATGATCTATGCACATTTAAAGCACTCGCGCGCTTCCGAATTGAAAGGCTCGGGTCGTCACGTACAGATTGATTAACACTCTCCACGTTTTCTACCGTTCTTGATGACCTAGGTCGCCCGGATTTTGATTTATCCAGCGTTGATCCAGTCTCTTGAAACTTTTTAACCCAATGTCGAATGAGAGGAAGGCTTGGCGCATCATTTAAGTGGCGAAAACCTCGAATACTGCAGAATTTTCTACGCGCGACAGTTGTCGAATCACCGTTCTTGTAAAACTCTCGCACGCACAACGCGTGGTCTGCTCCCGAGAAACGCTCCATAGCGACTGAATCCTCAAGAGCCAAGCTACCAATTGACATAACCCCCGCACCCCTCAAGTACGCAGCGTTCACACAGTAAGCCAAACAAATATAAAATTTCTTTTGAGACACCTTGTATTTACCTAACTTAGATTGTTTTTTCTTTTATTTTTTGTCCTCAAATTAACTTAGAGACATTAGGGTCTCTCAGGGTCAAAACATGCATGATCTAGGGCTGAAATATATTAATCCGCGTGTATTTAGGTTAGTTCTAGCTTATAATGATAGTTTGAAGTAAATATATAACGTAGTTTTTGTTTAAATGAGCAATAATGTTTGTGATTTTATAAGATTTATGTTTGAAACTAGTCTTATTAGTAAGGTTTATGTAAAATCTAACTAGAATAAGCATTGGAATTATATAGAAGCAAGTAAATAGAGAAATATTAACATAACTATGTATAGAGCATACTAGTTTCGTCATACGCGGCGGCCCAAGCGCGACTGAGCGCAGTGCTACTATTCGGGTCTTCTTTTGGGCCGGTGGGTGGCCCCGAGGTAACCGGACCAGACGATGGTCTGTTGCGGTGGTTGCGTACGCCGACTGCAACAACAGCCGGGGACGGGGAGAGGCCTCTCGGCCAGGTGATGGTGTCTCCTCGACGTCGAGGCGGGGGGCCCCACGAAGTGAAGCGATCGAGCCCGCAGGAAGGCACGCCGGCGGGCGATCAGCTGGTCACTCCAGGGGTTGTCAGTCCGGTGAGTGCTGCAACCCACCGCTCGGCGAGGTCGAACCCACCGAGACAAAAGGCGTCCCGGCGGGCATCCGTCCGCCAGCGGTGAGGAGCGTCGTATTCTTCTTACTGGAGAAGAAGGTCACGTGGCAGTTCCCTCATGTCCGCAGCTGGCCGACGGTATGGCGCTATCCCACGAAGGTGGTGAGATTGCGCTCCATCGGCTCGCGCGAACATGTTGGAGCTCAGGCGTCGAACGAAGTCGTCCAGGGTCTCCATGCGCAAGTCTCGCAGGATGACGTCGTTCCGCACGAAGCGTGTTGCGCCGACAATTGTACGCAACGCTTGCGACTGCTGCGAGCGGAGGCGTTGCCGACGTGGTTCGCTGGCTAGCTGAAACCAGGCCGGGGCAGCATAAGTGAGCCGCGAGCGCACGTACAACTTGTACACGCCGAGCTTCGCGCGGATCGGAATTGCGGACTCGAACACGGGACGGAGGAGGCTGCGCGCCGCGCGCGCCTGTCCGACGACGATCGTCTTTTGGAACGCCGACGGGCTTTCACCTCAAAAGGCCCGCCTCCTGAAGCTGCTGCTCTCTCAGCGCCGTGTGGACATCGGCCTGATCAGCGAGACTCACCTCAGGCCGGAGAACAGGTTGAAGGTTCCCGGATACCTGGTTTACCGGACTGACCACAGCTCGCCGTTCGGGGTCGCCTACCGGGGATTGGCGATCCTGGTGCGTCGGAACATCATTCACCAACTGCTGCCAGTACCACAACTGCTGACGTCGTACGCCCTGGGCGTGGAGGTCTGCATCGACGGCCAACCCACACGTGTCTTCGCGTACTACAAGCCGCCGCAGAACCGTCTGGCGGTGTCCGACATCCACACGCTTGTGGACTCGGACCTGCCGACGGTCATCGCTGGCGACTTCAACGCGAAGCACACGGCGTGGAACTCCCTCACAATTTCCCCAGATGGCAGACGCCTCCTGGATGATGCAGACCGCCACGGCTATAGGGTTTTAGGACCAGAGGTCCCGACTCACTACCCGTACTGTGCAGCCCACGCTCCGGACGTCATCGACATCGCCGTGCTCCGCGGCAACATTGCCGCCGCGTCGATCGACGTCTTGGACGACCACTTGATTTCCGACCACCAGGCAGTCCACATGGTGCTGACGCTTCCCATCACCGTGAGGAAGCTCCCTCCTCCTCGACACCGGCAGGATTGGCGAAAGTTCGCCAACAGCGTGGAGTCTCGGGTGCCGTCCTTCCGGGTGGAGAACCCAGCGGACGTCGAACGATTGGCTCTGGACCTCGGCGCCGTCATTACGTCTGCGCTCGAGGAGTCCAGGATCGACGCCGCTGCCCCCCGAAGTCGACCGCCCCAGCTCGCCGCCCGCATCCTGAAGATGATCGAGGAGAAGAGGAAACTGCGAAGACAGTGGCAACGCACCAGGTGCCCAACCATGAAGTCCCGGCTGAACGCTCTGGCCGCCAAGATCTCGTCTGCACTGGAGACGGTTGCGACAGAATCTTGGCAACGGACCATCGAGACAGCCGGCGAAGATTGGACGGGCATCCACCGCCTCTGCCGCCGTCTCTCCGGGAAGCCGCCGCCGGTCCGGCCCCTGCTCGCCAGTGACGGGAACCCCCGCTACCGTGCTGAGGACAGGGCCGAGATATTCGCCGACTTCCTGGAGACGCAGTTCACACCGAACCCGACTACGAGTATGCAACACGCAGCAGTGGAGCAGCACGTGCTCGAATACCTCGAGCCGCCGTTAGCTCCGACAGAAGACCCCGTGGTGTTCTCCCCTGGTCAGGTCCAGCGGATGATCCTCCGGACTAAACTGCGAAAAGCCCCCGGCGCGGACGGTGTCACGAATGAAGCGCTGCGTCATCTGCCTTCGCGAGCCATCGCGACGATGACGCGCCTCTTCAACGGCATCCTCCGCACCGGGCATTTCCCGTCTTCGTGGAAGCTCGGACGGGTCATCATGCTGCCGAAACCCAGGAAGAACATCCTGCTGCCGGGAAGCTACCGGCCGATAACGCTGCTGCCCACTACCTCGAAAGTCTTCGAGAAGTTGCTGCTGTTGCACATGACGCCTCACCTCCAGCCACGCGACGAGCAGTTCGGCTTCAGAGCCGAACACTCAACGTCGCTCCAGGTGACTCGCGTGCTGCATCACATCACTGCAGCGCGCAACAAGAAGGAGAGAGTCATCGCCGTGTTCCTGGACATGGAGTAGGCGTTCGACCGCGTCTGGCATGACGGCCTGTTGTAGAGACCGGGAGAAAATGGGGTTAAGCGTAAGCCACCCTACGTTAGGAGAAGTGGCATCAATCTCAAAATGGAGATTATTCTCCCAAAGGGGGAGTAGGGCCTGGTGACGCGGAACGGGGTCCCGGACAAGTCCGTGGCTCCGCTCCGCGACCCCAGACCACAATAATAGTGATCCCCAAACTTGGTTTGGGCGACCCAATCCCCTGAGGGGGGTTTAAAGCCCCATAAGGGGGCTTGCAAAGGTAAGAAAACCCCCACTAAAGCGTGGGGGGTCCCCAGAAGGAGGAACAGCTCCCGTAAGGGGAGCGGGGTCGCGCTTCCCATATCGGAAGGGTGATGGTAGCCCCCGTGGGCTTCATCATGGGGCAGAAAAACGTGCGGGACGGACGATACAAGAGTCTCAGTCCAGTAGAGGGGATCGCCTATATCCTATCACGCTGTTACGCCGTAGGATAGTTAACTCCGAGGAATCTCGGGGGACCCAGTAGCTCCCTAGGCAACGCCGCGCCTTCGGGCGGCCTGGCGAGCCGGACGATGAACTCCTCGAGCGACTCCATCTCAAGATCCCGGGCAATTACGTCGTTACGCACGTAACGGCCTGCTCCGACGATGACTCGGAGGGAAATGTTCTGCTGGGCCTGCAACCTTTTCCGCTAGGACGGCAGTATGAGGTGATACCAGGCCTCAGCAGCGTACGTAATACGTGGACGGATATAAGTCTTGTAGATAGTGAGCTTAGTCCTGATCGGCAGCCCGGACGCGAGAACCGGTCGCAGGACGAATTGCGCCGCACGAGCCAGGTTAATCGCTCGATCGACCTGTGGCTTCATGCGGAGCGAGCGGTCTATCTCGCATCCGAGATACCGAACGCTGGATTTAAACTCAACATCCACACCACGAAGACTGAGACGGGGGACGACTCTGATGCGGGTCAGACCGCTGAGTAGAGCCTGGGTCTTACCCGCATTGACCGAGACTCTCCACCGGTCCAACCATGGAGGCAGAACATCCAGGAGCCTCTGCATCCTGGAGATGGCGAGTTTAATACTTCTGGAGGATGCAAAAGAAGCCGCGCGCGCCCCGGCAGGCTGCAGTGGTTATTACGCTGCTGCCGGCCGGCCAGGCGAAGGGGTTGTCATACCCCGACGTCATGGCCAAGGCGCGTGCGGCCGTCAACCTGGCGGAGATCGGGGCGGAGGATGGCCTCCGCATCCGGCACACGGCCAACGGGGCCCGACTGCTGGAGTGTCCCGGCGGTGCCGACAGTGGCAACGTCGCGGACCGTCTGGCGTCGGGTCTCCGGGTAGTGTGGCCGGAGGAAGAGGTGAAGGTGCACAGGCCGGTCAAAATGGCCGAGTTGCGGGTGACCGGCCTGGACGACTGCACCTCCAGGGAGGAGGTGGCGGCCGCCATTGCCGCCCAGGGCAAATGCGCCCCAGAGAACATAGCCATGGGCGAGCTTCGCCGCGGCTATACTGGGGCCAGCTCTGTGTGGGTGCGGTGCCCGGTCGAGACCGCCAACTCCCTGGCCACCCCTCCGCCCGGAAGGCCGGCGGGAGATCCGGGAAGGCTGCGCGTGGGCTGGGTAGCAGCCCACGTGCGGCTGCTGGAGCCACGCGCCTGGCGATGCCTCAAGTGCTTCGGCACGGGGCATAGCGTCGCCAGGTGCACCAGCACGGTGGACCGCAGCGGTCTATGCTTCCGCTGCGGTCAAAATGGACATAAAGCGGACATAAATAAAATTCAAGATCAATCTCATTTTGTAAAATTTGCTAGCTATTATTCATCTTTAACCATAATATCGCTTATCCTAATATTTCTTTACATAAGTTATAAATTTTATAAACACTGTTGTAGAAACAACAATAATTCAAGTGCATATTGTATTCAAATATTCAACCGATGTAATACTAAGAAGAACTTTAGACGCGGACTGCCCGAGGCCTCGGGATGCAGCACCGACCTGTGCCAACTGTGGCAAAGGCCACGCCGCAAACGACCGGCGCTGTCCGGTCTTTGTGCGGAGGGCACGGGCCACCGGGGCGGTCATCCCGCCACGCATTCCTGAGCCGCCGCGCTCCGAGGACCCCCGCTTGAGGCCTCAGCCTCAGCTGCAGCCGCGGTCATCCAGACCACAGCCCACGCCCCGGTCAGTACCGGGTACTTCTGCACCCGGGCAGCAACCTGAGGGTGCAACTAAGAGGTGGAAAGGCAAGGGGAAGGGAAAGTCTTCCCGACCCGCTCCTCCACCTCCCCCAACTCCGACCCCATCGGTCCCTGCAGACCCGCAGGTGACCACGCTCATGGCGGAGACTAACGCCCTCCGTGAGCAAAGGCCGCCCAAGCCCAGACCCCGCGAGAAGGTGACGGCCGGCCACCTCGCGCTGGAGAGAGGCAAATGCTGGAGGCTGTAGCCCCTCCACAGTCCCTCCAACACGAACCCATGGAAGTAGGGTCCGTGCAGACTCCGACGGGGGCTCCGTCGGCTGCCATCCCATCCCTCCACACGACGGTCCATCCTCATGTCCGCCCACGGCCTCAGCAGCGCGACGGAGGGATAGCCCCAGGGCATCCCCTCTCCGCCGCAACGCTGCTGGAGTTGTGGGAGAGAGTGTCGGAGGCGATCCGCGAATTTATTTATATTGAGATGCGGATTTATGCCGCATATCGTCACCCGGGCCCGAACCTCGCGCCGGCAGATATTAGACGGGTCTTGGACTATGACCGTCAACCGACGCTGATTCTGGGAGACCTCAACGCGAAACATACCACGTGGGGCTCTCGGAGTATATCGGCGGCGGGGAGGCGGTTGATCGATGATGCCGAAAAGGGGGACTACTGTGTGGTCGGCCCCAACGAACCAACGCACATCCCGGGCACGGCGAGTCATCGTCCGGATGTTCTGGATGTGTGCGTTCACAAGAGGTTACGGCGTCCGATTAACATCACTGCAGGTTTGGGGATCACTCGTGTCGCGGCCCCCCCCTTCGAGGCCCAGGGTCGACTGGGAGGCGTTTTAGTCCTCGCTAGTCGATCGTTTCAGCCCTCGCTAGACCAATCACCGTTTGACGCGGCCGTCCGCCTCACTGATTTCATTAGGGGAGCCATAGACCAAGCGACGACCATGGTGCCCAGCAGCGGGCCCAGATGCAAACTCCCGGCGTCGATTGAGGCGTTAATACGTCGCTAACGACGTCTGCGGAAGCTCTGGGCGACCACCAGGTGTCCCAGGATCAAGCGCGAGCTTAATGCGTTGGAAGAGGAGGTGAAGACGAAGGTCCGTGCCTTCCGGGGAGAGTCCTGGGAGTTCGTGAGGGAGGCAGGTTATGACCGCACCATGTCCTCCCTTCACAGGATCTGTCGTCGCCTCTCCTCCGTACCTAGCCCTGCTTATCCACTAGTGGATGAACAGGGCAAAAGGTGCTTTACGCCGCAGGCTCGCGCCAAAGTCCTGGCTGGCTCGCTGGAAAGGCAGTTCACTCCGAACGCCTCGGTCCCGGAGATGGCTCACTTCCACCGTGTCTTGGAAGAGGGGGTTACCCAATCCCTAGACCCTCGTCTCCCGATGCCACCGCTTGAGGAGGATCAACTGATCACCCCTAGGGAGGTGTATCAGGCGATCAAGACCCTCAAGCGCCGTAAGGCTCCCGGGGACGATGGTATCCCTCCCATGGCACTACAATCTATCCCTTCCAACGTTCTGGCAAACTTGTCAGAACTTTTTAATTCCATTTTCCGCACGGGTCACTACCAACGGACCTGGAAAATGGGCAAGATCATAGTCTTGCCCAAGCTTGGCAAAGATAGGCGTCAAGCTTCCAGCTACAGGCCCATCACCCTGCTCTCGCACGTCGGCAAGTTGTTTGAGCGGCTTTTCCTGAGACGGATATCTCTGCATATCCACCTCAGACCGGAGTAGTTCGATTTTAGAGCTGGCCACTCGACGACTCTACAGCTAGTCCGTGTATTGCATCATCTTGCGGACCAACGCAACTCCGATCGGTACACGGTCGCAGTCTTTCTCGACATCGAGAAGGCCTTCGACCGGGTATGGCACGGGGGGTTGGTCAGTAAGTTGCAATCCACCGGCCTACCTCATGCCTACTGGCGACTGCTGGGGTCTTGGCTGGAGGGGAGATCCTTCTTTGTCGCGGTCGAGGGGTGCAAGTCGTCTGTGCGCCCCATAACGGCCGGGGTACCACAGGGTAGTGTCCTGTCCCCGATCCTATACGCCCTCTATACCAACGACATTCCCACCCTGGAGGGGCATCTCCGTTGGTGGGATGAGGCCTATTTTGCATCCTCCAGAAGTATTAAACTCGCCATCTCCAGGATGCAGAGGCTCCTGGATGTTCTGCCTCCATGGTTGGACCGGTGGAGAGTCTCGGTCAATGCGGGTAAGACCCAGGCTCTACTCAGCGGTCCGACCCGCATCAGAGTCGTCCCCCGTCTCAGTCTTCGTGGTGTGGATGTTGAGTTTAAATCCAGCGTTCGGTATCTCGGATGCGAGATAGACCGCTCGCTCCGCATGAAGCCACAGGTCGATCGAGCGATTAACCTGGCTCGTGCGGCGCAATTCGTCCTGCGACCGGTTCTCGGCACGGACCTTCGTCTTCACCTCCTCTTCCAACGCATTAAGCTCGCGCTTGATCCTGGGACACCTGGTGGTCGCCCAGAGCTTCCGCAGACGTCGTTAGCGACGTATTAACGCCTCAATCGACGCCGGGAGTTTGCATCTGGGCCCGCTGCTGGGCACCATGGTCGTCGCTTGGTCTATGGCTCCCCTAATGAAATCAGTGAGGCGGACGGCCGCGTCAAACGGTGATTGGTCTAGCGAGGGCTGAAACGATCGACTAGCGAGGACTAAAACGCCTCCCAGTCGACCCTGGGCCTCGAAGGGGGGGGCCGCGACACGAGTGATCCCCAAACCTGCAGTGATGTTAATCGGACGCCGTAACCTCTTGTGAACGCACACATCCAGAACATCCGGACGATGACTCGCCGTGCCCGGGATGTGCGTTGGTTCGTTGGGGCCGACCACACAGTAGTCCCCCTTTTCGGCATCATCGATCAACCGCCTCCCCGCCGCCGATATACTCCGAGAGCCCCACGTGGTATGTTTCGCGTTGAGGTCTCCCAGAATCAGCGTCGGTTGACGGTCATAGTCCAAGACCCGTCTAATATCTGCCGGCGCGAGGTTCGGGCCCGGGTGACGATATGCGGCATAAATCCGCATCTCAACCCCCAGTACCTGCACTCTCACTTCCACCGTTCTGGTGTCAGTGAAGCTCAGTAGCTCTAATTCATCGTGCACAACATCCCTCCTGACGAGAGCCGCCGTTCCCCTGAACGGGATCCCTTCAGGGGTCAGTTCGTCCCTTCGGTACACGATGTAGTTAGGCACTACAAACCTCGTAGTCGGTCTAAGTTTTATTTCTCCCAGGAGCAAGACATGCGGTCTGTACTCCTGGGCCAAACGGATGAGGTCCATCCTGTGAGTAAGGACCCCCTCGGGGTTCCAGTAGATGATCCGCAGCTCCTCCCTATCCATGCTGCGGGGCGAATGGGCTGAGTCCCGATACTAGTCCCGCGAGTAGGGCTATGAGGGAGGAGATCGCGCGAATAAATTCGCGGATCGCCTCCGACACTCTCTCCCACAACTCCAGCAGCGTTGCGGCGGAGAGGGGATGCCCTGGGGCTATCCCTCCGTCGCGCTGCTGAGGCCGTGGGCGGACATGAGGATGGACCGTCGTGTGGAGGGATGGGATGGCAGCCGACGGAGCCCCCGTCGGAGTCTGCACGGACCCTACTTCCATGGGTTCGTGTTGGAGGGACTGTGGAGGGGCTACAGCCTCCAGCATTTGCCTCTCTCCAGCGCGAGGTGGCCGGCCGTCACCTTCTCGCGGGGTCTGGGCTTAGGCGGCCTTTGCTCACGGAGGGCGTTAGTCTCCGCCATGAGCGTGGTCACCTGCGGGTCTGCAGGGACCGATGGGGTCGGAGTTGGGGGAGGTGGAGGAGCGGGTCGGGAAGACTTTCCCTTCCCCTTGCCTTTCCACCTCTTAGTTGCACCCTCAGGTTGCTGCCCGGGTGCAGAAGTACCCGGTACTGACCGGGGCGTGGGCTGTGGTCTGGATGACCGCGGCTGCAGCTGAGGCTGAGGCCTCAAGCGGGGGTCCTCGGAGCGCGGCGGCTCAGGAATGCGTGGCGGGATGACCGCCCCGGTGGCCCGTGCCCTCCGCACAAAGACCGGACAGCGCCGGTCGTTTGCGGCGTGGCCTTTGCCACAGTTGGCACAGGTCGGTGCTGCATCCCGAGGCCTCGGGCAGTCCGCGTCTAAAGTTCTTCTTAGTATTACATCGGTTGAATATTTGAATACAATATGCACTTGAATTATTGTTGTTTCTACAGCAGTGTTTATAAAATTTATAACTTATGTAAAGAAATATTAGGATAAGCGATATTATGGTTAAAGATGAATAATAGCTAGCAAATTTTACAAAATGAGATTGATCTTGAATTTTATTTATGTCCGCTTTATGTCCATTTTGACCGCAGCGGAAGCATAGACCGCTGCGGTCCACCGTGCTGGTGCACCTGGCGACGCTATGCCCCGTGCCGAAGCACTTGAGGCATCGCCAGGCGCGTGGCTCCAGCAGCCGCACGTGGGCTGCTACCCAGCCCACGCGCAGCCTTCCCGGATCTCCCGCCGGCCTTCCGGGCGGAGGGGCACCCACACAGAGCTGGCCCCAGTATAGCCGCGGCGAAGCTCGCCCACGGCTATGTTCTCTGGGGCGCATTTGCCTCTGGGCGGCAATGGCGGCCGCCACCTCCTCCCTGGAGGTGCAGTCGTCCAGGCCGGTCACCCGCAACTCGGCCATTTTGACCGGCCTGTGCACCTTCACCTCTTCCTCCGGCCACACTACCCGGAGACCCGACGCCAGACGGTCCGCGACGTTGCCACTGTCGGCGCCGCCGGGACACTCCAGCAGTCGGGCCCCGTTGGCCGTGTGCCGGATGCGGAGGCCATCCTCCGCCCCGATCTCCGCCAGGTTGACGGCCGCACGCGCCTTGGCCATGACGTCGGGGTATGTCAACCCCTTCGCCTGGCCGGCCGGCAGCAGCGTAATAACCACTGCAGCCTGCCGGGGCGCGCGCGGCTTCTTCCTGGCCTTCTCTTTCTTCTTGGCGGCTGCGGGTGCCCTGCTGGGGAGCAGCCGCAGTCGCCGCAGTCGTCTTCTTTTTGGGGGCAGCGGTTGGCGCGCCTCTCGACTGGGAGGTCGCCTGAGACACTGCCCCTGTCTCGGCCTGTGGTGGTTGGGCAGTCACTTTGGCCCTCTTGGCGCCCCGCTTCACCACTTCGTTCCAGCCCTCATCCATATTGGACGGGGGCGGAGGAAGTGGGCGGGGTTGGGGTTGTGGGGGTGGCGCGACAGCTCCGGCACCAGCACCCCCATTCTTTTTCTTCTTCCGGGTCGCATCGGCCGGTGTTGGACCCGGAAGGACTGAACGCGGCGTCGTCGTCGCCGCCGCACCACGTAGAGCCACGAGCTCAGCTCTGAGTTCGGCAATCTGATTGCCGAACTCCGCCGCAAGCTCCTTTCTGATGCGGGCAGCCATCTCGGTTTGAGACTCGGCTGCCTGCCGCACTCTGACTCGCGGAGCCGGCGGCGTCGGCCGCTCAGCCTCGAGAGCCGCCAGCCTCTCCTGGAGGCGCGCCACCTCAGCCGTCGACCTCTGCAACTTGGTCTGCAGATCAGCGTCCCGGCTGATGGCCGCCGAGATAGCAGGCATAATCCTGCTGGTCTCGGCCGCCACCTCGCGCCACTCCCGCGAAGCACCTCGGTTGCCTTTGGTGCTGTATCTGCAGGAGGCAGTGGCAGCACGCCTCCTCAGGCCCTCGAGGACGGCGACGGGGCTCTCCGTGAGGACGACGACGGGGCTCTCCGAGAGCTCCCCGTCAGTCGTCCGAGCCGAGGCGAACGACGTCGCCGATCGCGCCGGCGAGACGACGGTCCTCGTTTTTGGGGCGGGCATCGCATCGCCGCGGCAGAAATAGCCGCCTTGGGTTGCCCTCCCATTGTCCTTCCAGTGGTGGTGGTGGCGGCAGCCTTGGCGGCCACCCGCCGGGCGTGTCTCGCCCCCAACGACGTCTCGTCGTCGGAGGCAGACGACGAATCGCCCGTCTCTGAGCTCCGGCGTGCTGCGGACTTCCGCTTGCGCCGGAATCTCCCAAACGAATCCCTGGATCCTGGTCCTGCGTCAGTAATATTTCCCGACACAGGGGCCTGAACGCCAACCCCTGTACGGACTCCAGTGTTGGACTCTTCGTCCATCACTCTCCGCGAGACTGGGCGTGATCGCATTAATGCGATCATCCCCTTGCTCACCCGTCACTATTTTTGCACCACCCGGGGGCCACGTGTGGGGTCAGTCTCCTAGGGAGGTGGTAAACCCACGGACGCTAGCGACGGAGGCCCCCACTGACGTCCATTTGGCAATACAACAACTAAAAGCAAAAAATACAGCTGGTCCAGGTGGTATTCCACCCTTCTTTTAAAAGGGTTGTAAATTCTTGGTGGGTAGTCCATTACTGCATATTTACAATCTCTGCCTGGAAAACGTTGCCTTTCCTAAGAAATGGAAGCTGACGAGAGTAGTTCCAGTTCCAAAAGGAGAAAATGGAGACAAGGTACAGGGATATAGATCAGTAGCCGTGTTGTCGGCTCCAGCAAAAGTTTTGGAATCTATATTACACCGGAAAATACAGTCGCAAGTTAGTGGACAGCTCTCAAATGCACAGCATGGATTTAGGCCCGCTAGAAGTACCACAAGTAATCTGCTTAATTATATGGTAGATATAATTCCTGTAGTGGACAGTGGCGGACAGGTGGATGCTGCTTATTTTAATTTAAAAAAAGCATTCGATCTCGTTGACAATGATGTCTTACTAACGAAGTTGGCAACTGTTGGTTTCACTCCTCATTTGTTATCTTTTTTTGCAACTTACATGAGCGATAGACGTCAGTACGTGGAAGTGGCGGGTCATACATCCAAGCCTTACTATACGAGATCAGGCGTTAGTTAGGGTAGTAACCTTGGACCCTTATAATAATGATAAATGATTTACTAATTGTAGTTAAACATGCAAGGTCTTTTCGCTGATGACTTAACGCTTTATGGGCTCTTTTCATATTTGTGGCGCCGATTGATTTATTTTGCCCCGTTTAAAAAGTTTTATTTTCAGACTTTTTTTGATGTTATTCTATTAACATTATCATAATTATAATACATAGAAACAAACTATTTTCTGAAAGAATAAACAATGTAATCGTAGAAGTTATCACTTAGTATACAGGTTGTTGTGTTAACAATGAAATTTCGGGACGTTTCTCGTTATTAACCTGCAATTTCTTCAAATTGAGAAGTTTAAAGAAAGAAAAAATAATCATTTCAATTACTTTTTTTGTAGCACTCCTGAATACTTTTATATTATAATGTTGCGAATTAGCGAGACAAAACAAATTAGTTCCCACGAAAGATCAGAGGCGGCTTTCTAATATTGTTGCAAATGGTCAAAGCAATAAAAAGCCAGCAAACAATAGGACATAAACAATACCAAATTAGTTCACACGGTAATAAAATCGCTTCACTATTTATTTGCAGACAAACAATATAGACATAAACAATACAAAATTAGTTCCCACGGTTTATTTGCAGAAAACATTTTTTTTTCGTAACGTCTCGAATTTTCCCACGGGCGCAGCTTCCCGCGCACCGTTTTGTACGGGCGCCCCCAAGGGTCGTCGCCGAGCGTCCCCAATAGAGCCTCCATGTTCCTCTCCTTGGCCTGCTTGATGGCCAGCCGCATGGCGTCCCTCGCCTCCGCGTATTCGCCATACAGTCGGGCCTCCTCCTCCGCGAACGCGACGGGATCGTTGCGACGCGCGAGGATACGGCGGCGATGTCGGACGCACCGGCGCCTCGCCCGGACGCATACAGCACGAAGCTGCGCTATCTCGGGCGACCACCAGTACGCCGACTTCCTAGGAGGCCGAGGGCCGACCCGGGGCATCGAAGCATCACTAATGCGATGCATCGTATCCCGGACCCATTGCACCTCGACCTCCACATCCACTGGATGTGGACGCATAGGCGTCCACGCCGCCACCGTAGAGGCTTCCATCAAGCGCTCCTTGTCCAGGAGCTTCAATGCCCACCTGGGGAATGACCGGGGTGCAGTCCCGCGGGCGACCGCGGTTGCCGCGGGGGCGGAGAGATCAAACCGGATATACCGATGATCCGACAAGGTCTCCGCCCCCACCAACACCTCCCAACCGCGGATGCGTTGTGCGATGGCAGGGCTCGCGAACGTGACGTCCACGATGGACTCGCCCTGCCACCGCACGCAAGTCGCGACCGACCCTCTGTTTATAACACAGAGTCCGGCCGCGACCGCCCACTCCTCCAATCGCCTACCCCGATGCTCCGTGCGGGGGCAGCCCCAAGCGACAGATTTCGCATTGAGGTCCCCCGCCAGTATCACAGGACGGTGAGCGGAGCGTTGAGTGATCGCTCCGAGCCCGTCCAGGAACTGTTGGAACTCGAGAATAGGTCGATTTGGAGAGAAGTACACCCCGATCACGACGGTATCTTCCATCCGCGCCGCGACGAACCCTGGTCCCCTGGCCACCATTACCAAGGGCGGGATCGCCGCGGCTCTTCTTATGTGGATGGCCACCGAGCCGCACTCGTCCCCGAACCAGTAGCCCAAGCACGAAAATTTTACGAATTCGTAACGTTAACGTATCGAGCCCTCGATACGACAACGATAGTCCGCAGCACGAACAACATTTTGCAAACTATCGTCAGCTCGATTCGAATACGTTAGTGACGTCATCCTAACGTAACTAGAGACGGTCCTTGTGGAATCAAATGATCACGTATGGAATGAATGATTCGTTCGTAAACTTAACCAAGTTTTAGTTTTATTTTTAAGCAATTGAATTTCCTTATTAATTATTTAAATAAATATCAGTGAATGCATTTAAAGTGCAGTACATGAGAAGAAAAGTATTTAGGAACATGAAATGACATTAAAATCGAAGAAATAAAATAGTGTATTGGATATAACAAAAAAATTAATATTTTTGAACGAATCTACTTGATATCGGCCAAGGTTAAGTTTGTTTATGTTTACTTTAGTTCTAGCTAAGAGCGACAGTATTTCATTGTTTTTTAGTAATTGAGTACTTATTCTTAAGATTTATTTAAATTTGAGAATTAGTTACTAGTCAGCAGTCATCTTAGTTACTTATAGTATTTAACAATGGTGGATCTATGGAAGTGTATGTGCTTTTATCGTTCTAATTATTGGAAAAAAATATTATCTCAAGTATTTCAGTCAATATTTATGTAATTGATTGAAAAATGTTGATGCTCAAGTATGTTTAAAAAAATATAACACGATTGACTGCCTTCTTAACTTCCCTTCCTAAATATTCTTAATTTTCAAGTAAACTTACAGCAATAAAATAATATAAAGGACTACGCTGGTACAACGATGGTCTTTGCATTTTAAGCAATTTATGAAAATAAATTGTATTCAATAACTAACTAAAGGGATAAGAAAACACTATTATTTAGAAAAGTTACCTAAAAGAAACAAAAACACGTTTAAAATTATATTTAAACTCGTTTCGAAACCTTTCTCACCGACAAATTTCAAGTGAATAAAACTCGATACCCAGCCTTCGACAATTTACATTACCGTACGTCAAATCAGTGTTCGTGCTCGCAATTATAACGTTTGATTGTTTATAAGTTTCGAGTATCGTTTACGTGTCGATACGATTACGATACGAATGTTGTTCGTGCTAGCAAATTTAGTTCATTTTACGTACTATAGGGGCGCTGTACAAATCTCATACAAATATAATTCGATAACGATACGATTACATTTTCGCAAGTTATTCGTGCTAGGGCCACTGCAATCATCTGCCGGGGGAACAAAGTACGGCTCAGCGACCACCGCCACGTCGATGGACCACTCCACCATGCTCTGGGCCAGCATGTCCTGAGCCCTGGCGCCGCTGCCTTGGTGTCTCGCCCCCCGCGACGTCTCGTCGTCGGAGGCGGACGATGAGTCGCCCGTCTCTGAGCTCCGGCGCGCTGCGGATTTCCGCTTGCGCCGGAATCTCCCAAATGAATCCCTGGAGCAGTCATCAGACGCCTGCTCCAGTCCTGCGTCAGTAACATTTCCCTGAACGCCAACCCCTGTGCGGTTGCTCGCCCGTCACTATTTTAGCACCATCCGGAGGCCACGTGTGGGGTCAGTCTCCTAGGGAGGTGGTAAACCCACGGACGCTAGCGACGGAGGCCCCCAGACTGACATGGTGGCTTTTTCGTACAGATACTTTGCCTTATTAGCCTTTTTTTTTTTTTGGTTGACGGGAGGAGATCGCCGGACTTCCACTCGCCCCGCGAGTGGGGTATGTGGGGGTTGAACCGCACCAAAACCTCCCGCCAATCGCGCTCGACATCCGATGGAATAGGGGTGACAGGACGCGTTCGCGATCGACGCTCACGTATCGCCCCGTCACCCCCGGACGCCGAACCGGCAGCCGTCGCGAACGGCGACTACCGACTCACTCGGTAGGCGGGCCGATCAACGCCCGCCGATATGGGGCCGCGTGATGGTGGATCTCCCACGGCTCAGGCCAGCTCAGAACCAGCCCGAGTCGGGGAGCGCGGTTGACCATCCCCCGGTAGATGTTGCGGAGGGTGCGCGCTGATGCCTAGCGCAGCACCAATCGGGTCCGGTGTTAGTGGACCCGGTACACTTAGGGGGCCAGATCCCGGGACACATCCCGAGGCCGGCCCCCCGCTCGAACTCGGCGGCGACGGGGTCGGTCGGGGAGGGAAGAGCTCTCCCTCACCCGCCCCGCCGCCTCCATCTGCGAGATGGTGGACTCGCAGAAGTCGAGCATCGCCTTCCAGGACTCGTCGCTGTCGAGCATCGATGCCACGACGCCCGGCAGCGACAAGTCCCGTCCTACCTGTGCGACCAGGACACGGCGCTGCTCCTCCCATGCGGGGCAGACAGCGAGCGTATGCTCTGCCGTGTCCAGGTCGCTCGTGCAATGATGACACCTCGTCGTCGGCTCAACCTGTATCCGATGCAGGTACTTCCCGAAGCAACCATGCCCGGTCAGCACCTGCACCAGACGAAAGGTGATTGCCTTATTAGCCTAGCACTGTTGAAGGTACTGCAATCCAGCTCAACCTTCGACCTAATCAAGACCTTTTTGTAGTTTTCAAAACTAAACAAAGTGGCAAGTCTTAGATCTACTGTATAATATATTGCAGCGTATGAGTTTAATCTACGATATTAGTCTTTTTAGAAACCAGCTTAATAGAACTAAATATCGTCAACCGTGAATGTGAGACGATTTTTAGGACGCTAGAAAATATAGCTTCAAGACATGTCTCAGAAGCCTAATGGGTGGTTCAGAATGGTATTATCACCCTATTTCAGAAATAATACGACTGAAATTCTCTTCTTGTTTTGCTTTCAGCATTATTTAAAGTAACACTGGAATTTCAGAGGTATTCCATTTCAGACAGTGCTAATTTTGTACACAATGTATGAGGAATACATACAAATTCATTTGGGTACTACTATAATCTTTGATAACAATAAGTACATTATAAAGAACAAGAAAACTATTGTTATCAGGACCTAAGTAACTCAAAATTTTTATTTTTAGGTTTATTTTTATTTTTATTAAATTTTAATTAGTTTAATTTATTTTTAATATTTAAAATTTTATTAAAATGAAAATAAAATATTAAAAATATTTTTATTTTATTAAAATATTAAAAATTTAATTAAAATTAAAATATATAAAATTTAATAAAACTAAAAATAAAAATATTAATTTATATTTTAATTTATTTTTAATATTTAAAATTTTATTAAAATAAAAATAAAATATTTAAAATATTTTTATTAAAATATTTAAAATTTAATTAAAATTAAAATATTTAAAATTTAATTAAAATTAAAATATTTAAAATTTAATTAAAATTAAAATAGATTTATTCCATGTTAAGAATCTTTTGCAAATTAACCGGTTAACCAGTCAGTTAATTTAACCGGTTAATTTGAATAAACTAGCTGGCTGCTGAACTAATTAACCTGGTTAAACTTTATGGCCGGTTTAAACGGCCAAATTGTACAGCACTACTCCTCAGTCGTTCCGTTAAGAGCATAGCGTACGCTTGCGTCCACATTATTGTAATCATATTTGTATATTGTAAAGAGTGACAATAAATGATGATAACTAGAGTCAGTTGTTCATTTTAATTCAGTGGTATCTACTAATTAGATACTCAAGTAATTTATAAAGGGATACTCTTTTCCGATTACAAGAGTAACCCTAAAGTGGTGACCATCCGACAACTGTTCACGGGAGTTTTATTAGTGACGCGTAGGAAGTGACGCGTAGGAAGTGACTCATTATCGTATCCGGTAAATGTACTACAATCAGTGGTAAAAATGACAACCGAGGAGAAGCCAGACTTATTCGCGCTATCCGTCAGCTCTCGCATCCCTGAGTTTTGGGAGGACCAGCCAGCACTATGGTTCGTGCAATTCGAGGCAGCCGTAGTACCGCAGAAGCAGTCCGACGAGAGTCAGTACCAGTTACTCGTGGCAAAGCTAGGAAAAAACGTTTTACAACAGGTAGCGGATATCGTAACATTCCCGCCAGTAGCTGAGAAATACAAAGCTTTAAAAGCCAGACTTCTTAGCGTTTACGAAGAATCTGAAAACCAGCGGATTCAAAAACTGATCGGGTTGGGAGATCAGAAACCATCACAACTCCTGCGACGAATGCAAGGGCTCGCAGGAAACCGGATGTCAACTGTAACAGAAACACTAACCGTTCTATGGCAAAATCATCTGTCGTCAGCGGTAAGAGCAGTATTAGCAGCTTCCGAATTAAAGGACATGGCGAAACTAGCAGCCGTGGCAAATAAAGTGTGGGAGACCACACAACTGCAAGGTAACAATATTGCAGAAGTCAGCAGCAGCAGCAGTAGCAGCGGTTTGGCCGAACAAATTGCCAAGCTTTTGCTTCAAGTAGCAGCACTGCAGAGAGGTCAATGGCAGCGAGGCGCACGCAGACGTGCCAGGTCTCGTTCAGCTAGGACCAGAAGCAGTAGCAGACAACAGAGACGGACACCAGACGATCCAAACTGGTTATGCTTTTATCACTACCGTTACAAAGAAAAAGCATTCAAATGTGTGGAACCGTGCAACTGGAAAGGGACGAAGCCGGAAAACTAAACAAGACGCAGCCTGAGGCGGTTTGCTGTGTCGGGAGCAACAAGAACTACCGCCTATCTATAACAGACAGAAACAGTGGGCTACATTTTTTAATAGACACTGGTGCAAATATTTCCGTAATACCAGTTAATAAATGTGAACGTAGACGTGAGTGCAGTGATTATTTTTTATATGCAGCGAATGGCTCAAAAATTGCAACTTACGGGACAAGAACTGTAGTGTTAGATCTCAATTTGAGACGTGCCTTTCGCTGGACTTTTGTAGTTGCTAACGTTAAACAACCCATTTTAGAAGCAGACTTTTTAAGCCAGTATGAGTTGTTAGTAGATGTAAGTCGCAAACGTTTAATTGATCAACTAACTAAACCACAGGTTATAGCTAGTGTTAAGGAATGTTTAGAAGTATCAATTAAAACTATAGATGTAAGGCATCCGTATACAGAGCTATTGAATGAATTTGCGGAGATAACAAAGCCCGTATCGTTCAAGGACACACCGCAACACGAGGTGTTACATCATATTGAAACCACAGGCCCGCCAATTCATTCAAGAGCCAGACCTTTACCTCCAAATCGATATAAAAGGGTGAAAGAGGAATTTCAAGTTATGCAGGAGCTAGGGATTTGTAGGCCATCAAGTAGCGCGTGGGCAAGTCCTCTCCACGTTGTACCTAAAAAGAATGGGGATATCCGACCTTGTGGTGACTACAGGCAACTCAACGCCATCACCAAACCGGACCGCTACCCCATCCCTAGACTTCACGATTTCACGTATTTGCTTACAGGTAAGTCAGTTTTTTCTCGTATTGATATTCGTAGGGCTTATCACTTTATTCCTATAGCACCGGAGGATATTCCAAAAACAGCGATCATAACTCCTTTCGGTTCATTTGAGTTTTGTAGGATGACTTTCGGTTTACGTAACGCAGCGCAGACCTTCATGAGATTCATGAATCATACAGTACTCAAAGACCTAGATTTTCTCTTTGCGTACATAGATGACGTAATCATAGCTAGTGAAAACGAAGAAGAACATCGAAAGCACCTTCGATTGTTATTCGAGCGTTTACAGAAGTTCGGTATAACGATTAACGTAGAAAAATGTTGTTTTGGTGTTAGTAATCTAGAATTCCTAGGTTTCGAAGTGTCTGCAATCCAGCTCAACCTTCGACCTAATCAAGACCTTTTTGTAGTTTTCAAAACTAAACAAAGTGGCAAGTCTTAGATCTATTGTATAATATATTGCAGCGTATGAGTTTAATCTACGATATTAGTCTTTTTAGAAACCAGCTTGATAGAACTAAATATCGTCAACCGTGAATGTGAGACGATTTTTAGGACGCTAGAAAACATAGCTTCAAGACATGTCTCAGAAGCCTAATGGGTGGTTCAGAATGGTATTATCACCCTATTTCAGAAATAATACGACTGAAATTCTCTTCTTGTTTTGCTTTCAGCATTATTTAAAGTAACACTGGAATTTCAGAGGTATTCCATTTCAGACAGTGCTAATTTTGTACACAATGTATGAGGAATACATACAAATTCATTTGGGTACTACTATAATCTTTGATAACAATAAGTACATTATAAAGAACAAGAAAACTATTGTTATCAGGACCTAAGTAACTCAAAATTTCAAGCTATAGCCACAGAGTATTAAATACACTCTTTGATAACTGTGTAGGGACGCAATGCACTTTTTTATGCTTTTTTATACTAAATC
Source organism: Trilocha varians (assembly GCA_030269945.2). Classification (NCBI taxonomy): domain Eukaryota; kingdom Metazoa; phylum Arthropoda; class Insecta; order Lepidoptera; family Bombycidae; genus Trilocha; species Trilocha varians. Next base: position 6,393,815 of record AP028282.1, read on the forward strand.
GAAAATCGTTCGAGGGTCGCGAATTAGTTATTTTTACGGACCATAAACCTCTTACTCATGTATTTAGCAAATTAGGTACAGATTCAGAAACACCGAGAAGGACAAGACAGATTTTATTTATAAGCGAGTTTACAACGGATATTAGACACATTAGCGGTGATAACAACTGTGTAGCCGATACTCTGTCTCGTGTCGCAACGATTAGACTACGATGAACTTGCAATCGCCCAAAACAGCGATGAGTACATACGTAATCTTTCAACCAACGTCCCAGGTAGCGCCGTGTGCATGCGCAAAATAACGATGCCAGGTAGCAACGCGAACATATTCTGTGAGATATCAACTTCAGTGGCCAGACCTTACCTACCACCAAGTTTCAGGCGTGTAGCATTTAATTTTATTCATAATCTCAGCCATCCTGGTATTTGAGTTACGAGAAAGATAATCTCGAGTAAATTTTACTGGCCAGGGATGAATCGCGATATCGGTATGTGGGCTAGAGCTTGTGTTAATTGTCAACGAGCGAAAATTAACAGACACACAAGAACCGAACATGGCGAATATCCCGAGTCAAGTCGTTTTGAACATTTACATGTTGATATAGTTGGACCGTTACCAATTTCAGAAGACGGTTATCGTTATTGTGTAACAATGATAGACAGATGCACTCGTTGGCCTGAAGCAATACCAATTAAAGATATTACAGCGGAAACCGTAGCTCAAGTACTTTATGAGAACTGGATATGTAGATATGGATGTCCTGTTCGTTTGACAACTGATCAAGGTAGGCAGTTCGAAAGCCAACTATTTACAGAGTTGTTAAAGTTTTTAGGAGTACAAAGAATTCGAACAACAGCTTATCATCCACAGAGTAACGCCCGAGTAGAACGTTTTCATCGAACGATGAAAGCATCGTTGATGGCTAGGTTAAATAATACCTCATGGGTAAGTGAGTTACCAACAGTTCTGTTTGGATTACGAGCAGCATGTCGTATCGATTCAGGTTACAGTGCAGCTCAAATAACTTTCGGTCAGTCATTACGTTTACCTAGTGATTTCTTAGTATCAAGCGATCGTATACAGGGCGAAGGATATGTGTTATTAGAAAAAAATCAACAGGCAATAAGAAAGTTTAAACCGGTTGTAGAATCTCATAATAGTAACACTACCTTTTTCAAATCAAAAGATTTAGATTCTTGCGAATTTGTTTTTGTGCGTGATGACACCGTACTGTTAGGCGGCGGTGGGCGTTAGTTTTAAAAAAAAAAAACACTTTGTGTCCCTAAACACTTTTTATTCTTGAAAACTCACTACACTTTTAAAGGTCTCTGTTTTTATGTCGAGTGACTGGTGTGCACTGATCTGAAGGACTCGTACTGGATAACTGACCGGGTTGACTGAATGACAATGACTAACTGACTTGCTTGGTTGATAATGACTGACTTACTTCCACGCGGTGGCTTCTGTATTTATATTAATTAATGTTGCTTATGTCAGCATATGGGTCATAGAATAAAAGGATATAACATCTCCCCCCTTAAGACGGAGCTTATCCTTAAAGAAAAGCGAAGTTAAAAGAAAAGTTAAAAAACTCGAAAAATAAAAACAGAGATTCACAATCACTTAGAACTAAGATACAAAAGTTAATATTAAAAGATTTTGTTTAAGGATAAAATACATTTAAGGATTTCGACTTACAAACTAAAATAAGATTTAAAAGATTTGACTTAAATAACTAAGACAATAAAAAATTAAAAGTTCAAAATAAAAATTAAAGACATTATATTATTAAAATTATTAATTAGCAAAATTTAAAAGATGTATTTTAAAATTAATTGTTCATTATATTTCTTTTAAAATGAATTGAGTCTGAAATTGATTTTACAGATTTTTTATCTTCATCTGATATTTCTGACATCTCAATTGAATTATGAAATTTCGATTCTTGTCTAAAGTTCTTCTTAGTATTACATTGGTTGAATATTTGAATACAATATGCACTTGAATTATTATTGTTTCTACAACAGTGTTTATATAATTTATAACTTATGTAAAGAAATATTAAGATAAGCGATATTATGGTTAAAGACGAATAATAGCTAGCAAATTTTACAAAATGAGATTGATCTTGAATTTTATTTATTTCGCTTTCTAAATCATCAAGTTGTCTATAAGAATGTTTAAGAGAGTCAAGATCAATATTACTTAAAGTTAAAGGAGACAGTGAAGGTATCGACTGATTCAAGATTTCCGTTTTACAACAATCATCATCGGTGATATCAAAATCCATTTTAAGATTATCGTTAATTACAATATTAGTTGAAATAGAAGGTTCTAGACGAATAGTTTTAGAAAATGCTATACAATTATCTGAAAGGCTTAAGATTCCTGTACCCTGTATTGGGTAATCTTTAATATTATTTTCATCACATTTAATAGTTAACTTAGTAGTCTGTGACTGAACATAGATCCAACGATTATTTTCTAATTTGTGCCAAATATCAATAAGACCATACAAGAGTTGAGAATTACATTCTTTCGGTAGATTTAATATTACTTCCGTTATTAGTTTCGTCTCGCAGGACGGGTTTGTTATGCTAGAAAATACAGTTTGAGATTGACATATAAGACGATTAGAGCTTAACTTAGAACATTGTTGCATGTTATCGAATAAGGTGTAATGTAATCTATCATCCGTTAGTGCGATATAAGATTTTGTAGGAATTATTAATGCAAAGGTTTTAGGAATGGTTCTTTCATGAGGAGTAGGAAGTGGAATAATTTTATACACGTTATACTTAATAGGAACTATAAGAGGAATTTGAAGGACAAATATTATTTTATCTTTATAAAAATATGTTACTAGTTTAGAAACGTCTAATAAAATATGTATATTATCTAAAATAAGAGGAACGGGAAAATCTAGTTTATTACTAATAGAACTACTACGTTTAGAGAGTTCCTTGAAAAGATTAGTAGGGCTTAGAATGGATGGATGCAAAATATTTACTTTAGAAAATAAAATAGAATTCGTAATAGAGTCAAGAAGGTTAGAAATTGTTAGGAGAGATCCTTCGAGGATATTCATTAAAGTATTGAGTTTTGTGTTAATTAATAAATTATTGCTGGTTTTTGTAATTTGAGACAGCACATCATTAAGATCTTGTATTTGAGAGTTTAATTTTATTTCGTTTTGATTTAACTTTGAAATTGTGGAATTGAATGAATTTATTGTTGATTTTACTATATGAATGTTATCTTTCATTAAATTAAATATTTCATTTTCAGATGATGTAAGATTAATCTGAAAAGATGAGATAAAAATATTTCGTAAAATAAGAATTAAGATTGATTAAGAGTGTGCGGGTTTAAGAATATTTGTATGATATTTAACGTGTTTTCGGTTCACGGCTAAAGTTACATTATGTTTTCCGTTAGTTTTTACGATTTTGTAAGGACCTTTCCAGATAGGTGATAAGGCTTTTCGAAGTCTGTGGTGGCATTTGAGATATACCATGTCGCCTGTTTTATATTGAACATTACTAGTAGACGCGTCGTAATTTGTTTTAGATTGTTCTTTGCTTTGACGAATATATTCTAGGGCCTTTTCGCGGCTTACTTTCATTCGATACTGAAGAGCTCGGATATACTCATGGTATGTGACGTTATTATTTGTTTCATATAAAGAACTAGGTAATGTAGGTTTATGACCGTAAAGAAGTTCAAAAGGAGAAAAGTGCGTGGTGGTATGAGGAGTTGTGTTATAAGCGAGAACGGCTGTTGCCAGGTAGCAATGCCAGTCATTCTGGTTTTCATTTACAAAAGATTTTAAATATTCCTTAAGAGTGGCGTGACTTCTTTCAAGCGCGCCGTTGGTTTGTGGATGATAAGGAGTTGAAAATAAGGGTTTTATTTTAAAGATTTCGGTTACTTGTTTGAATAGGTCAGAGGTAAAGCAAGTGCCTAAGTCTGTTAAGATAGTTTTAGGTATACCGAAAAGAGATATGAAGTGGACAAGATTTCGGGCTACTTCGTCGCTAGAGGAAGATATCATAGGATAAACTGAAGTGAATTTAGTTAGATCGTCTTGAAGAGTTAAAATGTATCTGAATCTTTGGAAACCTGCATCAGGCAAAGTGCCTACAATGTCTAGAGCTAGTCGTTCAAAAGGTTTCGTGCTAGTAGATGTTATTTCCATAGGAGCTGTGTTGCAAGATCTAAGGGGTTTGTTTACTTGACATAATTTACAATTTTTTACGTATCTTTCAATATCGGCTCGCATGGATTTCCAATAATAAGATGATTTGATTCTATTTAACATTCTTTTAATACCGGGGTGTCCGGCTACGGGAGAGTCATGATTTTTTTTTAAGATTTTCGGAATTTCAAGAGGGGTAGGATAAATCATTTGATTTTTATAGATATGAATTACAAGATTTGTGTTATGAAAAACGTGTGCAATTATATTATAAACTTTCGTATAAGATATTTTAGTAAAAGGGTCTGTAAAGTCAGATATAGCTAAATCTGTAATATCTGAATGATTATTTAAGATTTCGTTTCGTAATTTCATCAAAGTATCGTAAATTGACCTGTAAGTTGTTTCTTCGTAATGATGTATTTTTATGAAAAGAAAATGATATGTTTTATTATTCTCGGTAACGCTTTGCACGGACTGTGGGACTCGTTCCGATTCCAGTAACTTCGCGGAGTCTTTCATTCGCGATAAGATTTCTTCGCAATGCGGCATAGAATAATCAAAATCTAAAGAGACGGGACAAGCGATAGAGTTTATTTTTGTAAGATGAAGAGCTTCCGAGTGTTCCTCGATTTTTGTATTTGGGGTCGGTAAAGATTTGGTAAATTGTTGTTTAAAGTATTTTTCATAGGTTAATTTATTTAAGTTATCACTATTAAGAATATATATCCTAGACAAGGCATCGGCGTTAGAATTCAGATTACCTTGTTTGTAAATTATTTCATAATCATACTCTTCTAATTTAAGCCGCCAACGTATTAAGCGGCTACCAGGATCTTTTACATTAAAAAGCCAGACAAGAGGACGATGATCCGTCACGATTTTGAATTTGTTACCGTACAAGTAAGGACGAAAAGTTTTCACGGCAAATAAGATGGCAAGAAGTCCTTTCTCGGTTGTAGAGTAGTTTCCTTCTGCTTTGTTAAGGGTTCGAGACGCATAAGCTATAGGTTTGTCTTTGCCTATAAGACCTTGAGATAAGACTGCTCCAACTGCATAATTACTGGCGTCGGTAGTGACGACAAAGGGTTGTGTAAAATCTGGATATTGTAAAAGTGGGGCAGTAGTTAGTTTTTCTTTAAGAATGTTGAAAGCTTGTTCTTGGTCTAATGACCAAGTGAAAGAAATGTCCTTTTTTAGGAGAGAGGTAAGAGGTTTTGTAATTTTTGAGAAGTTTTCAATGAATCGTCGGTAATATCCGACAAGACCTAGAAAGGATTTGATATCTTTTGGGTTTTTAGGAGTTGGAAAATTTGTAACAGCTTTGATTTTATCGGGGTTTGGTGAGACACCTTTATCAGTGATAATATGACCTAGATAAGAGACTTCACGGCGGAGAAATTCGCATTTATCCGGCTGAAGTTTGAGATTATATTCTCTGAAGCGTTGAAAGACGAGTTTTAATTTTTCAATATGAGAGCTAAGATCTGGGCTGTAAATAATACAGTCATCTAGGTAGATGTAACAGTGTAGACCTTGTAGTCCAGAGAGAACTGTATTCATCAGCCTCTGGAAGGTGCTGGGCGCGTTTTTAAGGCCAAATGGCATTCTATTATAGTGGTAATGCCCGGTACTTCCGTTTGTATTTACTACTGTAAAAGCTGTTTTCTGAGCGTCAGCTGGATCGAGACAAATCTGGTGAAAACCAGACACGAGGTCTAAGGTACTGAAGTATTTTGAGTGACCTAACTGGTCTAAGATATCAGTAATTAAAGGGATCGGATAGACCTCAGAGACCGTGACGTCATTAAGGCGTCGGTAGTCAATGACGATACGCCATTTTTTCTTTCCTGACGCATCCATCTTTTTCGGAACTACCCATACGGGAGCATTCCATGGTGAGGTAGATGGTTCAATAATTTTTTGTTCCAGCATCTTTTTTATTTGGGTGTCTACTTCACCCTTATGACACTCTGGGAGGCGATAGGCTTTAACGTTAATTGGGGGTGCATCCCCAGTTTGGATTGAATGTTTAAGAGCGTTAGTATGAGAGAGTGGATCGCCTTCAATATAAAAGATGTCCGAATATTGTGAACAACATTCAAAAAGTGACTTTTTTTCTTCCGCGTTTAAGTGAGAGTGTCTAATAAGATTAAGGACTTTGTCTATACGATTTGAAGGAGAAGGAGAAAAATTAAAGATATTTTTATTTTCAAGATTTGTAGAAACATTATTATTAAGTTCATTAAGATCGACTTCTGTTAAACGTATTTTATAATCTTTGATTTCGATTGACTCGTCTGTGGTATTCAATACCGAGACGTTAACTCTATTGTTCGATTTTAAGCTAACGATGCAGTTTGCAATGTATACGCCGTCACGTATGCAATGGTCTAAAACAAGAGCTTCTTTAAGTTTAGGTAATTCCGAAAGGTCATTAGCGACATTGCATTCTATAACACTTTCAGAGCGAGGTGGAATTATAAATTTAGGGATATTATATATAATAGGAATTGGATAGCCTTGTAAAATTATAGATTGAGTCTGGTAATCGATATTAACTTTGAAAAAATCTAAGAAGTTTGAACCTATGATTCCGTCTACCTTTAAGTTTATCGCGTCGGGGACCACGTCAAATTTGTATGAAAAGGATGAGTCATATAAATTAAATTTTAGTTCAAATGAACCTAAGGTTTCGATATATGTGGCGTTTTCGTTTATTCCCTTAAGTCTTAATTTATCTTGGGAAAGTATTGGACAATATTCAAGGCTGCTATGTTTGACTATGCTAACAGATGCACCCGTGTCGATAAGGAAACAAAGAATTTTAGACGAAGATTTAGTAATTAAATTAATATGAGGTAGCGATGTCTTTTTATTTAAAGCTGACGTTTCGTAAATAATTTCTTTAGTCGTCTCGGAAATCGTAGTTTCCGATTGAGAAGATTTATGATTATTTTCGACCTTAGAGGTATTTGTTTTAGGTTCATTTTTATTAATTAAAGATTTAGAACAAGATTTAGAATTGTCATAAGAGTTAGGATGACAATTTATAAAGGATTTTGTACACGATTTCGCATTAGGGTTGTCGCAAGATTTAGTAATAGATTTAAGATTTTCATAAGGGTTAGGATGACAATTTTTTAAAGATTTTGAATAAGATTTCGTATTAGGGTTGTCACAAGATTTAGGAAAAGATTTAGTAATATGTTCGTGACAACCTTTAGTATAAGATTTTGTATAAGGGTTTGTATTAAGATTTTCGTAAGATTTAGTATAAGGGTTTGTATTAAGATTTTCGTAAGATTTAGTATAAGGGTTTGTATTAAGATTTTCGTAAGATTTAGTATAAGGGTTTGTATTAAGGATTTCTGTGCCTGTGAAGCTATGAGGTTTTAGCCGGCACACGTCTAAGACCTCATTTAGTTTTTTGGAATTGAAGAGATTTGACTCGCGGCTTCTTCGCAAACATTGATAATTTTAGAATTCGAAGCTTGCGACTGATTCATGTTTGTTTCCGAGTTCCGACGTTGGTTGTTGTATTCGCGTCTCCTACACATATTAATATGATGACCTACATTTTTGCAGTAGGCGCACACGATGTTTTGGATAAATTTGTTATTGGAAGGCTGCTGAGATGATGAAGATGATGTCGGTTGAGGAGGTTGGAAATGATAAGCCTTTTGGAAAGGTTCTCTTTTCTTTTTGTAACATTCGTTGGACGAGTGTCCATGCTTACCGCAAGTCGAGCATGCCTTAAAGGATTTGTGAGATGCTCGATTTAGATTAAACAGCTTTTCCTCTTCTACAGCGTGTGTTATCGCTGCATTTAAGTTTGTAGGGTTTCGACATCTTACTATGGTTGAATAACCTGGATTTAATCCTAACATGAACGTATTTAAAGCTAACTCCTCCATTGCGGCTATTTTCCCAGGAAGGAGAGTTTTGTCATTACAAGAATAATGTATGTCAGCTTGAATTCTCGTTAAGCATGACTCCAATCTTAACGCGTATTGCGTGACTGACTCCGTACTGCTTTGTTTGCAAATTTGAAGATCTATGAGCAGATGTGTTGAATGTTTCTTTTCGCCAAAAGTCGATTTGAGAAAGAATTTAAGTTCATCCCATGTGTCGAAGGTTTTTAGGCTGCAAGCTAGCTGAGCCTTTCCCTCTAATTGGGAGATAATGAATTTACAAAGGATGTTTCTTTGTTGTGGCGAAGCAAGAGCGACTGCATTGTCGCAATTTGTTAGAAAAGCGGGTAACGACTCGCGATCTCCGCTGAATGGTCTTATAAATTTAGTTAGGAAGTTGAGGTTTAGTTTTTCACTTCCTGATTCGATTTCTGATTTCGTGTTAGTCATTTTATAAGATTTAAGAATAAAAATAATATATTATAGATAATTCAGGAAGGTTGTGGAAAGGATTCTTAAACTATAATTTCTTACAATTAATAAGGATGATAGATCACTTACAAGATTACGAAGATATTCGGCAGCATCACGAAGAAGAGGTTCTGCGATGAAGAAGTGCGTGCTGCGATGTGGAGTCGTGATCTTGGTCCAAGATGTTGTATTTTGAAGATTTCGGAGATTTTGAAGATTTCGAAGATTTTGAAGATTTGGAGACTGAAGATTTTGGAGATTTTGAAGATTTCGAAGATTTTGAAGATTTCGAAGCTTTGAAGATTTTGGAGATTTTGAAGATTTGGAGACTGAAGATTTTGGAGATTTTGAAGATTTGGAGACTTTGAGTTCAGATCGTGCTTGATGACTTGATAGGGTTCCACCAGTGTCGATTTGCGTTTGGTGCGGGCTCACTTAGCAGGGTGAGACTGACCGTCGACCAGCAAAGTTCGGAGTTGTAGAGAGATGCGTTGTTACTCGGTGCGGGCTCACGAGATGCGATGAGGCTGACCGTCGACCAGGAGTATGTGTCGTGGTTGGGCAGTGTTCCGGTGCGGGCTCGGTTAACGAGGCTTACCGTCGACCAGGACTAACAGGACCGCTGCGGATTCTTTGGATGCTGAGGTCTCTTCCTATGACTCTCTCAGCATCCCACTTCTGACACCAATTTGTTAGGCGGCGGTGGGCGTTAGTCTTTTTAAAAAAAAACACTTTGTGTCCCTAAACATTTTTTATTCTTGAAAACTCACTACACTTTTAAAGGTCTCAGTTTTTATGTCGAGTGACTGGTGTGCACTGATCTGAAGGACTCGTACTGGATAACTGACCGGGTTGACTGAATGACAATGACTAACTGACTTGCTTGGTTGATAATGACTGACTTACTTCCACGCGGTGGCTTCTGTATTTATATTAATTAATGTTGCTTATGTCAGCATATGGGTCATAGAATAAAAGGATATAACAGTACGCAAGCCGTTAAAATCACCTTATGATGGCCCTTTCAAAGTAATTAAAAGGAGGGACAAAACTTTTTTAATTCAGTTAGGTAATAGACAGGTAAACATCTCGATCGATCGCCTAAAAGCCGCATATATAATTAGCGAGGATGTATCAAAAATACCCCGTATCACACCGAAAACTGCAGACGACTTGCCCACACAACAAGTTCAGCAAAGAACGCGAAGTGGTCGATTAATTAGATTACCAGTTCGTTTTCAAACCTAAGTGTTCTTTGTTATTTAAGTGATATATGTTACGAATGTTAGTTATATACACCATTTTTTTTGTGAAACTTTTGCATTATTTTTAGTCTATTTTAATGTTTTGTCATTCATTATATTATTTTATTTTTGTATTTTTATTAATTTGTCACATTTTTATTGGAAATATCAAACTATGTAAAGCATCGTAATACGATTCATAAAGTAATTAAGAAAAGGAATAAAACCATCTTAATTGACTTAGAAATGATTACTAGTTTCAACTTTGTATGAAATAGTGACATGTTTGTAAAGTGAAAATTGTAATAATAATATGTTTTAACAATATTTGAATCATTAATGTTATGTGTAAAAGATTCAATATACTTTGATTCGTATCATTGATTTATGGCAGTGAGAACTACTTAACAAATGTAAATATTTTAAAATGTAAGTGAAATAAGTTATAGTTCTCGTAATATTTCATCACAAAAAGCAATGATTTGTTATAAGTACTTTGTTATAAGTGTGAGAAAACACCGAGTCAACAATTCGAGTGTTCGTTGTATCTCAAGTTTTAAACGATTTAAGATGAAATGATTTCAAGTAGAAAATGATTGATTTAAGAGTAGCGAGTAAAAAACTTCGACTGTTGCTTAACGATAAAGCGCATTCGAAGTATATCTCAAGTACCTACCCTAATACGGTACAGCCGGAAACAAAAGTTTTAACAATACTTAGTTTTATTTTATTTTTTTTTGTTTTGTGAAAAAATTTGCATTGTATAACCAAAATTTGAGGAAGGGTGTACTGTAGGGACGCAATGCACTTTTTTATGCAATCAACAATATATAAGTGCAGTGCGTACCGCGACTCCTCAGTCGTTCCGTTAACGCTTGCGTCCACATTATTGTAATCATATTTGTATATTGTAAAGAGTGACAATAAATGATGATAACTAGAGTCAGTTGTTCATTTTAATTCAGTGGTATCTACTAATTAGATACTCAAGTAATTTATAAAGGGATACTCTTTTCCGATTACAAGAGTAACCCTAAAACTGGATTTTGTTGATTCTCCTTCTAGTTCTCTTATAAATGTTATAATTTTTTTGTTTTCTACATTTCTTCTTAGAAGTTAAAGCAGAAGTAGCAGTAGTAGTGTTTGAACATTACCTTAAAAGTTTAAGTAAGTATGATTAGTTTCATAGCTTTAGCTATCTTTTTAGTATTACTAATGCAAATTTTAGTATTTGTTCTAGATATTGAAGCCTAATTATATCTTTATTCCCTAAGTAACAATGTTTTTTTTCTATAATTAAGGGGAAAATAACTTTAACCTGGCAAAGATCTCTTTAACCTGTGCATTTTAACAGGAGAAAGAGAGACAGGTTAATGAGAAAACGTGGAAAAATATTGATTTAATATTAATAAAATATTAATTTTGCACTCAATATCAAAGTAACTTATTTTTTAGAGTCTAAATTTTTTTTTCCTTTTTTGGGGGTAGGAAAACCCTTTATTTTAAACTACAAAATTAATGAAATATTTACAATTTAAGCTAAATAAACTAAAAACTAGACTATTTACACTAATAATATTAAGGAAAAGATAAAATAATTAAAAAGAGAAAAGGAAAACAAAAATAACAAACAAAAGTAAATAATTGTACTAAATGAAAAGTACAAGGAAGAATTAACGTAGGACAAAGAAGGGTTTAGCGTAAGATAAAGTAAACAACGTAGAACAAAGAAAATTTTAACGCTAAACAAAGAGGTTCTAAAAATGGAAAGTATAAGTAAAAATTAAAGGGTAGGAGGCCCCGCCCAGCCCCCGCCGGCCCCTCCCTCCCACGACAACACCACGAAACGTGGGAAGGGAAGGGCCCGCGCTGAGGTCGGCCGTTCCCTGAAGGGGAACGGAACCACAGACCAAAGTCCGGGTCTAAGGGGACCTCCGATTGGAGGTCCCATCCCCTAAAGGGGGATTTGAGTCCCATAAGGGGACAAAAATAGGGTTAGGAGTTAGCCACCCTCCGTTAGGAGAGGTGGCATCGATCTCTTTAGAGATTTAAGCTCCCAGATGGGGAGTGGGACCCGGAGGTGCGGGACGGAGCCCCGGACTAGTCCGAGATTCCATCCCGCAACCCCAGACCTCAACTGAAGAGGTCCCCAAACCTGGTTTGGGCGACCCAATCCCCTGAGGGGGGATAAAAGCCCCATAAGGGGGCTTAAAAAGATAAAACTACCCCCACTAAAGCGTGGGGGGTCCCCGGAACAGCTCCCGTAATGGGAGCGGGGGTCGTACCTCCCGGGAGGGAGGTCGTACCTGCCGGGAGGGTGATGGTAGCCCCCGTGGGCTCCATCTTGGGGCAGAAAACACGTGCGGGACGGACGACACAAAGATCTCAGTCCCGTAGAGGGGATCGCCTATATCCTACCACGTTATTACGCCGTAGGATAATTTACTCCGAGGAATCTCGGGGGACCCACTAGCTCCCTAGGCAACGCCGCGCCTTCGGGCGGTCGGGCGTGTAAGGGAACTAGACTTGCCTTGAGCTAAGCTAATCATTGGCGTCAAAATTTCCGTACCGTAAGTACACTTGGAGTTCCAACTCTCTTGTTGGAACGGTGTAAGTCCTATTTGAATATTCCTATTCTTATAATAATTTGTAATAGTGTTTTCTTCTGCCCATCGGTAGGTAAGTGATATTTTTATTCTACTATATCGCAATATTTTAACGGATTATCCGTTTGTGATATTTTGTTCAATTATTTCCTTATTGCAGGAAGTTGTTAAAAATGTTGGCTATTCTCAGGTTAACTTTATTTTTAGTGATTTTTGACGATTAACAGATTCGTCATAAGTATTTTATCTAATAATCAGAAAACAGCAGGTAAAATTTCTAGAATTGTACCTACCCTACAGTTGAAGTTACTAATTCTTACCAAAGGATTATTATACGTTTAGTATGTACATAGATGTTGACAAATGTTGGTAAATTGTTCATTATGTATAATAATTCGGATTCGACCTTTGTCGGTATTTCTTATTGCTATTTCAGAAATCAAGGTTTTAGTTAAAGCAAGTGCTGTTTCCTTCTAGCTGCATACCATTGCCAGGCCCAGAAGTATTTACATACAGTTGCAGTGTAACAAAAGTTATCGTAACCATATATTACATAAAATGAAGGTGGAAGAAAATGGTGTGTTTCAAAGGATTTTCTTTTACAAACTGAACCCTCGCAGGGTTTCAGAGTTTTTAATATAGTTAGGCAAGTCATGCGTACTGTTGTAACATCAAAATTTAACATTTTCGAACATTTTCCGAAACCATTCGTAAACCGAATGCGAACCCTTTTCACTACACTAAATTTACAGCCCATCACTAAAATTATTGTAATTGTGGGTAATTTCGATGTAACATCCGACCAAAGACGGGTAAAAGTATGCATGCATCTTTTGTTCGTCTAAAGTACTTAAGCTTGAGCATTTGATCTTATCCTTCATTATAAGGCAAGTTTTAAATTGAAGAACTATCTGGTCTATTTAAGAGACAGTAGTGCAGAATTCAGTAATTGAATGTTAAATCATTCTGTTTATAAGTGCCCAAAGCTTGATACTTTGGTAAGTGATTTTATCATATTTAATTGTGGCTGTATTTAAATGTTAGATTGTTTCTTTATAATGTAACTATAACGTGTAGTACACGTGTTATTTAAATTCATTTTAGGGTCCAAGAGTCCCGTTATACGAGACTATTCCTTGTAATTGTATCACATAACTCAATCCACGGAACGTTCGTGATTTGTCGTCCTGGAATTGGAGTGAACTTGTACCCGAAGGAAGTGGTTGAGGCGCCTTGCCTTATAATCGCAGCAATAAGTTACGTAATCTATTATTGTATTATATAACTTTAATACATTTTACCATCGTACAGCCATCATAGTTTATTGTATCTAGAATCATTTATTAAATATCTCACGTACCTATGTGCTTGAATAAACTCATAATATCTCGTACACATATTTTTATTGACGCCCTGAGTAGTATTTGAGTCTCCTGTTCCAGCTAGCAGCTACTGGTTAGGGTAACATATAGGATTTAATTTTATATGTTACACTGTCAAGTCCCCACAAGGCATTAAGATGGCCTAACTATTAATACGAATCCTACGCAAGGGTTCTCGATCGGCATTATGAAGCGACTCACCGTGGTTATTGGATATAGCGAGCTTTCCGGCTATGACGAGCCTACGCAGCGCTTTTCTCATCAGGATGGCCTCTCTATAAATACGATGTCATGGCCTATCGAACATCATTTGATTAGTGAATGCCTGCGCAAGCAATTACTTACGAACGAAACCCTCGTCGGAGTTATCGGTTATATGTTAATAAGACACTTGAAGCCTCCACAAGGCCCATCGATCTTGGAACATCAATGCGAGGCCGGCATCCCTCGCTGGGTTATCGTTTATAAAATATGTTGGCAGGTTTCTTTCGAGCAATATTAAGCCTCCGCCGGGCTCCTCGATCTGGATTGACTGTTTTACCTTTAATGTGAGGACGAAGGGATGTTCTCCGATGAGTCACACACAGAAAGAAAGCCTTGTCGACGTTATCAAAGTATCAAACCTGGGCGGCTGAAGGTCCCAGCTATGATCATGGAAATAGGACGTTCGTAGAACATTTATGTAATCATTTTGTGCCAGGTGCGCTATTGTGCGTGCTCAATAATGGGCACACAAGGATCGACAAGGCTTTTGCTCTAGCAAGGTCTGTCCGTCATCACCATGAAAAGGTGCGAGATCTGCTTTATAAGTGGCAAGTATGTGATGCACGGCTTGGCCCTCTAATCAGACTTCTATTACCCATAAAAACCTTTCATCTTTGTTAAGGTTGGTATTTATGTGGAAGATGTCGAAAGAAAAGGGTTTGAATTTGTATCGTTTATATTATTGTGAACAATCAAAAATACTAAGCATCATGTATAAATTTCTTTAATTTCTTCGTGGACGACGAAATATACGATGGGTATGACTACCGTTGATTTCATCTGGAAGGTAGAGTGCAGGTGAGGACTGCATCCACTGCCAGCTTCGTTTTTGTGTCACGCCCGACTTCATTCCACAAGTCTGCTGTCCTTGATAAAGGAAGGCGTCTATCATGCTGCACAAATGCCCGGAAATATGCACTGCAGATGCACAGAATTCTTGATTCTATGCTATATGTTCACCGAGATCACATATAAGTAGCGGATTGCTGAGATTGCATTGCTTAGGATTACTGTTCATGAAATGTAAAAATAAGGAAATTGAAAGGATTACAAGTGACTCGGCTAGAGCCGTGGTAGACTTTTTCCAATTCGCGCGTTCTGGCACCTAGTGGCTCGCGTATATGTATGCCAATTTGTAGCCTTGGCTTACAAGTCTAACTGAAACCAGTTAAGATGTTACCGTATGACGTCCGTTACAGTGCCCCCTTGGGGAAGTCAGAGTGCAGCATCAATTCCATGGAGTGCAGTGGGTCTGATTGCTATTCGCGGTGCGCATTATTAGTGCTGAGATAATCCACATTTAGCGTTGTAAGTCTTCAGGCTTGAGGAGGTGATGGACCGCGGGCGATAATTGCCCTTCTGTGCATCCATCGCAAGACATTGAATGATAACACTGTAAGTGTCGCTGTCATTAGTCTATTTAATCGCTGAACAATGATTACACTAAAGCTAATGATTAGTTACACTTCACTTATAATTTTAGTGTAACCATTAATACCTGAAGACACTTGTCTGAGGACATACTAAAGCTAACGGGATTATCATCCCCTTACTAAATGTGTTTCAGTGTTGGATTTCAGATTTAAATAATTCAGACTCCATGTCTCCTTATGTGCTACAGTCTTTTGCTTATGTACGCAACCTATTTGCTCATTAAGTCACAACTGAAAGGTAGAAATCAGTCTATCAATTTTAGTGACTGCATATTTTAGCAGGTTAATTAGGTAATTTAAAGTTTGTCTTTTTATGGGCTCAAATTACAATACAATACATAACTCTTTATTATTCCAATAAAGAGTTATGTATTGAGTTATACAGTTATGTACTTAGTTATGTTACAAAAACTTAAATAGAAGGTATCAATGGACGGCCTTATTGGCGCAAAGCGATCTCTTTCAGGCAACCTTGCATGCAAAGAAAGAAAGTAATAGAAGATGAGCTATTCTATTGGTGCAGTTAGACAATCTATGAATTGTATTTAACAACTTCAATAAATCACAGAATTGTGAATTTTTGTACTGGATTTTAGGGTATCTCTTATAAACAGAGAGAGTATCCCTTTATAAATTACTTGAGTATCTAATTAGTAGATACCATTGAATTAAAATGAACAACTGATTCTAGTTATTATTATTTATTGTCACTCTTTACAATATACTAAAATGAAGATGATTACAATGATGTGGACGCGTCTGTACGCTATGCTCTTAACGGAACAACTGGGGAGTCACGCTACGCACTGCACTTATATATTACTGCTTGCATCAAAAGTGCATGCATGCAATCGCGTCCCTACAGTACACCCTTCCTAAAATTTTGGTTATACAATGCAAAATTTTTCACGAAACAAAAAAAATAAAACTAAGTACTGTTTAAACTTTTGTAAGCGGCTGTACCGTATTAGGGTAAGTACTTGAGATATACTTCGAATGCGCTTTATCGTTAAGCAACAGTCGAAGTGCTGACTTTTTTACTCGCTACACTTAAATCAATCATTTTCTACTTGAAATCATTTCATTTTAAATCATTTAATACTTGAGATACAACGAACACTCGAATTGTTGACTTGGTGTTTTCTCACCACTTATAACAAAGTACTTAACTAATCATTGCATTTTGTGATGAAATATTACCAGAACTCTAACTTACTCCACTTAGATTTTTAAATATTACTTTTGTTACGTGCTTCTCATTGCCATAAATTAATGATACGAATCGAAGTATCTTGAATCTTTTACACATAACATTAATGATTAAAATTTTGTTAAAACATATTACAATTTTCACTTCATAAACATGTCACTATTTCATACAAAGTTGCAACTAGTAGTCATTTCTACGTGAATTAAGTTGGTTTTATCCCTTTACTTAATTACTATAAAGAATCTTATTGCGATGCTGTACATACTGCAATAGTTTGATATTTCCAATAAAAATGTGACAAATTAATAAAAAACACAAAAATACTTGAATGACAAAACAATAAAATAAACAGACTACAAATAATACAAAAGGCAATGCAATAATACAAAACAGGAATGCAAATATCGCTGTCACGTCGCCTCTTAATCGCAAGACGTGAAGTTTGGCATCAATTTACATTCACACGTTATAAGTTGCGGAGAATGAAGTAGAATATTGGACCACGTCTTGACTTGTCCATCGTTTCTACAGCTCTCCTCGATTTCTTCTCGACATAATATCTCTCGACCAATTATGTCTCCCACTATAATATGTGGCGATCTCGACGGCATTTCCTCTGGGTATGCTTTTCTCCCGAAAATCCTTGGGTCCTCTCCCACGTGTCATCTCTTCCGGATCAATGGTAGTGGCTGGTTTTGCTCGTTATGCCATCCGGTGTTCCGATGATTACAATGCTCGAGTTGCGACGTTTCCCTTGGTCTTCGCTTGTTGATTACTATGACTGAATCTCGTTACTTGTCCTCCAATACAGCTGTTATGTAATGCCCTCACACTAGCCCTTAAGACATAATATACTAACTCTTATTCTAACTCATCTAAATCAATGTACTAATTCTTATCCTAACTCTTAGTTCGTAAGTCCTAAATCATTGTTTTAACTCTTGTTAATACATAATGTACTCTAACTCCTAGTTCATAAGATCCATAATGTATTCTAACTCCTAGTTCATAAGATCTAAATCATTGTTACTATTATAATTAAATCTTAGTTATTTCCTTATTGACTAATTTCTAAATCATTGTTTACTTTCACATTCACCAAATCATATTGTTATCATTATTATAAGAAATTAGTTACCATTATTTATTGTTCTCACATTAGATAATGTTCTTGTTTACTACATCGTTCACTTAATGTGTTGTTCTGCTAAATCACACTCGATATCCTAACTATGTTTACCAGTATGGTTCGTAGTCTAAAATTAACTCATTTACTAATTATATTGTAAACAATCAACTATGTATAAATACTCAAGTTCCTTGAGTATCATGGCAGTTCAGTTCAGATAGAGTTACAGTTCAGTCATAGTCACAGTTAGTGACTCCTAAATCTTGTAAATACTAAATCTGTGTAACAAAGTATAATAAATAAATTATTAAATTCAGTGTATATTAAATAAAGTTTTTTTTAAAAGACTTAAACTCCTCACCGCGTAACAAATTTGGCGCAGTCGGTAGGATTCCGCGTATTATATAAACGCCAAAGACGAAGTACAACGTGTATCACCGCATCGAGACGGGACCACATCGTGAAGCAGCAGCAACAACGGGACAAGCATCGCCCAGCAGCAGCATCAACACGACGTGACAACGCACGGTAGCTGAAGGCTTTTAACCTACTTCGCCGAACAGACGTGCTGATATGCAGAATCTATTTTTCATTTTACTGTGGTGAGTTGTGTATATGCTCTGAATCTTTGTTACACATCCTAAATCCTAAATCTTAATTCCTAAATCTTTTTTAAATCCTAAATCTTTACTAAATCACTAAATCCTTTATTACATTCTCCAAATCACTTATATTTTGAAATTATCAAATTCGTCATTTTGGCTGATTTTTTTTTTAGATAGTCTAAATTCCTAAATTTAATAAAAATGTTTAACACAGAAGGTAAAAATATGGCAGTAGAAATCGCAATTGCCACCTTATTACAACTAATTCCAGAATTTAATACGGCATCTCCAAGCCAAGTATATAGATTTATTAGATCATGCGACTCCGCGTTTAGTCTAGCCTCTGTACAACAGCAAATGGTTCTTTTAATTTATGCACTAAATAAAATCACAGGGCCTTTTTTTTTTTTTTTGACGGGAGGAAATCGCCGGACTTCCACTCGCCCCGCGAGTGGGGTATGTGGGTGTCGAACCGCACTAAAACCTCCCGCCAATCACGCTCGACATCCGATTATGTAGGGGTGACAGGACGCGTTCGCGATCGACGCTCACGTGTCGCCCCGCCACCCCCGGACGTCGAACCGGCAGCCGTCGGTGAAGACGACCACCGGCTCACTCGGTAGGCGGGCCTTAAGCAGGCCCGCCGAAATGATACAGAGGGTGCGCGCTGAGCTCTAGCGCGACACCCCTCGGGTCCGGTGGTAGTGGACCCGGTACTCTTTTTAGGGAGCCAGATCTCGGGACACGTCCCGAGGCCGGCCCCCCGCTCGACCTCGGTGGCGACGGGGTCGGTCGGGGAGGGAAGAGCTCTCCCTCTCCCGTCCCGCCGCCTCCTTTTGCGAGATGGTGGACTCGCAAAAGTCGAGCATTGCTTTCCAGGACTCGTCGTCGTCGAGCATCGATGCCACGACGCCCGGCAACGACAAGTCCCGCCCTACTTGTGCGACCAGGATACGGCGCTGCTCCTCCCATGCGGGGCAGACAGCGAGCGTATGCTCTGCCGTGTCCAGGTCGCTCATGCAATGATGGCACCTCGTCGTCGGCTCGACCTGTATCCGGTGCAGGTACTTCCCGAAACAACCATGCCCGGTCAGCACCTGCACCAGACGAAAGGTGAGGCGTCTCTCGCCGCGACTCACCCAGTCCCTGAGGACAGGGCGAATCGCCTCGACGGTCCTTAGGCCCCAGCTGGGGTTGGCCAAGCGTCTTGACCAGGCCTCCAGCACGGACCGCCGAGATTGGGCCTTCCGGTCCCGAACCGCAGCTCTGAGGGGACGCACAACGCCATGAGCACGGAGGTCGCAGCGCCAACGGTAATCGTCGGCGAGCGCCTCCGCCTCCAGATCCCAGGGCGGCGTCCCCGCCAGCACACACGCCGCCTCGAAGGAGACGGTGCGGTATCCGCGGATGACCCTGATAGCTACGACGCGCTGCGGCCGGTGCAGGAGCCGGACAACAGTTGCTGTCCGGTTTCCCGGTCCGGCCCAAACGGGCGCGCCGTACAGGGCCATCGAACGCACCACCCCCGCGTAGAGGCGGCGCACGACACGGTTTGGTCCCCCGATATTGTAGCGTTGCTTTTTTGACTCCCTTAACAGATGGCGACACCAGGACTTCCGATTAAAAATTCAAAAAAAGCCCGCCATTAAGATAGTCATTTTATCATATATCTGACGTCTTCTACGAATGGCGAGGGGCGCCGATAGT
This sequence comes from Trilocha varians, assembly GCA_030269945.2. NCBI lineage: Eukaryota > Metazoa > Arthropoda > Insecta > Lepidoptera > Bombycidae > Trilocha > Trilocha varians. The sequence goes on from AP028282.1 coordinate 6,413,978, forward strand.
GATTGTTTCACCGGCTGGTTTGTCAAATTTCAGAGGGAAACTCCTTCATTACTACTAATTAACCAAACTCATCTACAAAACAGTAGCTTTTCAATTTTTATTGATTGAGACATTGATTTTAATATTGGGCTGTTTGAATGGAATAGCCTTAGCGATAACCTATAGAAAAAATTCAAAGATGGCGTATGGCGGATGACAGATGACATATAAACTGTCACGGATTAGCGGTTGTCAATGTCAAAAAAAATCTTGCTGGATGATTTGGCAAAAAAAGATCGTTGGCTTTTGGAATTTTATGCAGATTTTGCCTCGTAATTGTTGTGATCTACGCTATTTAACTAATTTGGAAGAGCCTGCTCAAGAAAAAACTACTACGCAACATTGTTATTCTTGATAATAATCAGTGTCGGTGGCCTGGAGGCAGAGTAACGGTTTTTTTATGTGAACGTTGTTTTCGTTTGGCAAACTTATTGAAAACTATAGAACAAGAACTGGAAGTGTTTTACATAACATTACGGCATTGAAAAACTCGCAATAACTCGGCTAATAGTGAATGCTAATCGTCCCTTATTCAGTGTTGACTGACAGCTGTTTGCTATCAGTTCGTCTTAACTCCCAGAGAGTTGCAGTAATTGCATTGCATTTAAAAATATTTTTTTCTATTTTCAGTTTGATTTTGCTTCTTTGAGATCGCATTCAGTGCATTGGTGGTGGTGGGGGTTCTGCGAGCTTTTCCGTTCAGCGTATATTATTACAAGTGTATGAAAATAACTTGACACACTTGATGCTGTTGTTTTGTATTTCTTTTTAATAAAAAAGACTGTTGCCTCTGAGAGTTTCTCTTTTCATTATTTTTTTTTTGGCAAATAAGACATATTAGCATAATAATATATATATTTTTTTGTAGTTAGAAGACGCATAGTTTCCTTATTCGCTAGTTGTATTGTTGATTTTGCTTAACATATATAGATTTGCATTAATTTGTTTGCTTTTAAAGTGTATTGCTTGTTTGTTGGGAATAGGAGCTATTCTAGCTCCCATATTTATTTCTTTATATCGTTAGATACAATTTTTATTAGCTTTTAATTAAAGCAAAAGGTCTGATATTCTAATGATAGTATTGTAGCTATCAAGTATTGATTATCATATATTGACAAGATTTCATATCTTGTTTAGAGACAGACCTCTGGGTATAATTTTTATTAGCTGTTAATTAAAGCAGAAGGTCTGATATTCTAATTGTAGTATTGTAGCTATCAAGTATTGTTTATCATACATTGACAAGATTTCATATCTTGTTTAGAGACAGACCTTTTGGTATAATTTTTATTGGCTTTTAATTAAAGTAAAAGGTCTGATATTCTAATGATAGTATTGTGGCTGGCAAGTGTTGGTTTTACTTTCATATCTTGTTTAGAGACAGACCTTTAAATACATTTTTATTGGCTTTTAATTAAAGTAAAAGGTCTGATCTGCTAATGATAGTATTGTATTCATTTAAGCTTGTTAAATTACAAAACAAGGTGAATTTATAGAAGTGTATGATATTTTCTTTTGAGAAACTAGTAGGGAGACTACATTCTAAGTCTTAGCTTTTTATTAATATTGTTTTTTATTTAATATTGTTAATACTGCCAGGCATATTTGGGCTGGCTTCACGTTAGTATACTAGCACTTTTGAGGTGTTTCCTGTTAGTTTATTTTATTAATATTGTTTTTTTAATATTGTTAATGCTGCCAGGCATATTTGGGCTGGCTTCACTTTTGTATGCTAGCACTTTTGAGGTGCTTTCTGTTAGTTTATTTTATTAATATTGTTAATACTGCCAGGTATATTTGGACTGGCTTCACTTTTGTATACTAGCACTTTTCAGGGGTTACCTGTTAGTTTACATGAAATAAAAGATATCTTATAGTGCTACCACTGTATTTATTGAGTAGTTGGATACTTTCTGAAGTTCCAATAAAAAAAAAGAAACTTGTAGTTGATTGTAGAAGCCTGGGTTGGTGCACATAGAAATATACTGTTCCATATTTCAGGAATAAGTTTTCTTTTGGATTTTCTCTGATCCAGGTAGAAATACAGCTACAATATTCGGGAGCAACCGGCTTAATGCGCCGGCTGTCCTCATCAATCGGGGGACGAGCTCCATAAAGTGGGCCCGGAAGGTCCAACGGCTGTCCAGTATGAGGCCGAGGTACTTCAGTCGCACCCCGACCTCTATTGAGACGCCTCCTACCACGATCTGGGCCCCTGCTGGTGGCGTCACCCCAGCCCTGTGGAATCACAGGGTCTGGGATTTATTGAGCGCCACCGCGAGGCCCAATCTCCTAATTCTGCCGACGACGAGGGCCACCCCCGCTGTGGTGAGACGGGCAGCCTCCCTGAAGTCTTCCCCCCGGGCCATGACCAATGTGTCATCAGCGTAACAAATTACGCTCAGGCCCGGGAGCAGGGCGCCCCTCAGCACCCAGTCGTACCCGATGTTCCAAAGGAGGGGTCCGAGGACCGACCCCTGAGGAACACCGCACACGACCGGAAACCGGTACACAGTCCCATCGTGCCCAGTGCACACTACCGACCTGGCCTCCAAGTAGGAGCCGACCAGCCGGCGGAGGTAGATTGGCGATGTCAAGCGACACCGCCAAGGCCACCCCGCCCTGTGATACGGCTTCATTTGAGAGGGCCCGCACGCGAAGGATCGCGTCCACGGTTGAGCGGCCCTCTCTGAAGCCGTACTGCTCCGCCGACAGGTCGGGTCCAACCCCGACCAGGTGCTGGACGATGCGGGCAGCCAGAATACGTTCCAGCAATTTGCCCACCTCGTCCAGCAGCACGATAGGACGGTAACCGGCGGCTGTATCCGCCGGGCGCCCCTCCTTCCTGAGAAGGACGAGTCTACCCTCTCGCCACAGCGAGGGAAACCGTCCCGACTCGAGGCAAGAGTCGTAGAGCCTCAAGAGTCGGTCCCTCAGGGCATTGAGGGCCAAGGCCAGGACCCGGCCATGGATGCCATCCGGTCCGGGTGCCCTGTCTTTGGCACTCATCCTGACTACGGCCACACGAAGCTCCTCCCCGGTGATGTGGGGAACCTCAGCAGGGGCCTCGCCGCCGGTATCCTCCGGCGGCTCGCCCATAGCAGGGGGGATAAATCCCTCCTGCTCCTGCGGGAACAATGTCGTGACAATGTCCCGCAGCTGCTGAGGCGGTAGACGCTCGGTTATGGGGGGCGCCCATGGGCGCAGCTTGCCGCGCACCATCTTGTATGGGCGCCCCCAAGGGTCGTCGTCGAGCGTCTCCAAAAGGCGCTCCGTGTGCTGCTCCTTGGCCATCTTGATGACCAGCCGCATGGCTCCCCTCGCCTCTTTATACAAGCCATGCAGCCGGGCCTCTTCCTCCGCGAAGGCAACGGGGTCGTTGCGACGCGGAAGGCGGCGACGGCGGTGCCGAGCGCACTGGCGCCTCGCCCAGACGCATACAGTTCTAAGCTGCGCTATCTCGGGCGACCACCAGTACGTCGACAAATAATATGTTCCCTTCCCATCAGAACCCTAACATAGACCCTTGATAACTTAAACCTCTATAATTTGAAATATTTTGTGTTTCCCTTGGACTTTAACTTATCGACGTTAGACTGTATTAGGATTAAATAACTTGAAAAATATAGTGTTGTTATCATTTGTGAAGACCTAATTTTAAAGGTATGATTGCTCATCTGCAATTATTATAGTAATAAAGCAAACAAAAGAATTTGTTGTCAACAATTTATTAAGGAGAAAAATGAGAATCAATGATCATTGATCAAATATTAAATCCCGTTGTACAGGGGAGTGCTCCTCTTGATGTAAGGTTTCTTCATCCCATACATTGTTTTGTACGAGTGTAACGTTGTAGATACTACAGGGTCTCCAGAATAACCATGTTGACAATGTCACCACGATCAGGTTGTGCACAAAGGGTTGAGTCATTGAATACAGTGCTAACACGAACAAAGCCTGGCCATCTGGTAACTATATTACTAATCCTCAAGGTAGCATCACATTATGTGAAAAATATGTCTTTCTGTTGCAATACATGTCAGCTTGGGAACCTCCTAAAATTAAAATTAAAATGTTAATTATTAATTTTTTTCCTTCACTGTTGTTATAAATTGCATATTATTGAATGTTTAAGCTAACTTTAACCAATTATGATTTTGACAAAGACTACCATTTTAATAATAAAAAAGTACAGAATTAAAAGTTTATTGTTTCTCAATCAAAGCATAATACTATCTAGATATTTAAAATATTATCATTATATTTTATAAAAATATGTGTTTTTAAATAATGATTAAGATTAAAGAAGTTTAAGATAAAAGTACACAACAGAATGAACAGTACATACCAGGAGAATTTATTTTAATATGTGTGCAGTCTAATGCTCCCAGAACTCTTGGAAATCCAGCAATTGCATAAAATTGAAATGAAATGAAATGAAATTGTTTATTTACCATAACGATATTACATCAATTATTGGTGTACAGTGGATCCCGTACTAAGCAGTAGCTTGTGTTACGGGACCCGTTTACAAAACCATGTTGGACACGTCGGTATGATGAAATGTAACAAATAATGAAATAAAATTATGAATTTAAAACAACTGTCTTCCTACGGAATTATACAAATTAAAAAATATAATTAAGCACAAGGTGAGTTCACAAGTGTAAATTCGCAAAGGATAAAAAATTAAATAAAAATAAAATTAAAAATTAAAATCATGTGAATTTTTATCGACATATATATAATTAATTGTTCTTTATTCCTCATGCCATGTGTGTGCGTGTTTATGTGTATGTGTGTGTGTTTGGTTTTGAGTGTGTCTGTGCATGTGTGTGCGTTTGTGTATATATGTTTGTGTGTGTGTGTGTGTGTGTGTGTGTGTGTGTGCGTATATATATGTGTGTGTGTGTGTGAGTGTGAGCGTCTGCATGCATGTGTAGTTTGTGTGGCAGCAGTAAAGTGTGTTGAGCTTAGGGCGTTCCGTGATCAAGTGATGGGTGACTAGAAATTTAGTAGTTGTATCAGTGTATGAGAGTTTATGTAGAAAATCTGTAACAATCTGCTTGCACTCGAACAGAGAGGAAGAAGTGATTTTACGTGGTATCTGTTTCAGAATGTGATTATAAATCGATAGGTGTGAGAAATAGGGACATCTTTTAGCTAACTCTGAGTTAGCTGTTGGGAGGGGAATTCTACAGATGCGTTTGTTAATTAGTTTATGAAAATCAGAACGATTTTTTACGAGTTTATGCGCTTGCAGAGTAGCACTCAACACAAACAGTTGGCGAACCCTCAGCACACCGAACTCGGCGTACAGCTCATCAGTAGGGTGTCTATAGGGTTTCCTGAGTATGACCTTTATAACAGCGCGTTGAGCTCTTTCCAAGCCCAGGAAACTGGATTTTCCAGCGCTGCCCCAGACATCTACACAGTATTGCAGAATGGACTGACAAAGGGCAAAATAGACCCGACGCATGATGTCGACGGGAGTGAAGTCGCGCAGCTTTCTCATTATATACACTAATTTTTTGACACGTCCGGTGAGTAGTGATAAATGAGGTTTAAATGATAGATTACTATCAAGAGTAATGACTAAATATCTAATGGAGGTTACCCTGGAGAGTGGTGTACACGTACAGTTTCCATTACTAGTATTAGATGTGTTACATTTGTGAATTTTTAATGTCAGTGCAGGGGGAGGTTCAGACCTACAGGTTTTAGAAAAGGTAATGTACTTTGTTTTTTGAAGGTTGAGAGTGAGTAGGCTAGCATCCAGGGCTTTGGATATTTCGTAAAGTCCTTTTTCTGCAGTGAAGAATACTCGCTCCCAGTTCTTGTCATGGAAGATAATTGCTGTGTCATCAGCGTAAGCTATTATGGTGGCATTTTCCAGTTTTTGGTTAATAATGTTGTTTATGTACAAAGTGAAAAGAGTGAGGGCGAGTACACTCCCCTGAGGGACACCGTAATTAATCGGTTGCAAATCACTTGTGGATTCGTCTATGCGAACGTATTGCTTACGCGATGAGAGATAGCTCTTAAACCACCTCAGTGCGGTTCCTCTTACGCCTACAGCTTCAAGCCTACGGAGAAGAAGATCAACAGAAACCGTGTCAAATGCCTTTGCGAGATCTAGAAAAACTCCGAGGCAGCGTTCCTCATTCGCGGTATGACAACCGACTGCGTTGGTTAGAAGTGTCACAGCGTCTTCTGTTGATCTTCCTTCCCGGAAACCAAATTGTCTCTCGGAGATTACAGAGTGCTTGGATAGGAAACTAACGAGTCTGCGGTTGACTATCCTCTCGAGAACTTTAGACACAACGCTTAAAAGGGCAATAGGCCTGTAGTTCTCAGGTAGGTGTGGCTGACCACTCTTGTACAGAGGTATGACAGCAGCCACCCGCCAGGCCTCCGGAAATACACCCTGCTCCATGCTCAGGTTGAAAATGTGTACTAATGGAACTGCAATACTGTGTATGGTTTTTTTAATTAAGGACGCTGTTATGTTATCCGAGCCAGGTGCGCCGTCGGTTTTCAAGTTTTGAACTATGCGTAGAATTTCACTAGTGTCTGTTGGATGTAAGAAAAAGGAATTGTTATTGTTGTGATCATTTTGGTCTGATTTAACTAGTTCCTCGGTACTGGTACCTAACTTTTTCAGTAGCTCATTAGCGAATTTCTCCCCTATCGTAGAAAAATACTGATTGCAGCTGTTAATTTGTGTGTGGATATTATTAGCGGATGTCAGCAAACTGTGGCCGCTGTCGTTTGTTTTGTTAAGGCCAGCGATAGTTTTTATTATTTTCCACAGTTTCTTGGGATTTTTCTTGCAGTGGTCTATCTCTCTGCGGTAATAGTCAGATTTTATTCGGCGTAGGAGTGTATTAAAGAAGTTTCTGTATCTAGTGTATATCGTTTTTTTGTAATATCATAGGGGGAAGCCTTACTTTCTTTATGTAATTTAACTCTGTGCCTCATACATCTGATGAGCCCGGGAGTTATCCAGGGCTTTATATTTCTTAACCTGCGACTAACTTTTGTTTTATTTGTATTTTTACTTAAGGCGGAGGACAATAAATTATTGAATTTACAAAGCGCGGAGGTGACGCAGTGTTCGTCCGTTACTGAAGACCAATCAGTTGAATTAATTTCGGCGGCAGCTGCGTCCCAGTTAATTTTGTCTCTTTTCAGTGATCGGTTTTTAGTATTCGATTTCAAATGTAAGAACAGAATTGCTATATTACGATCAGTAATTGAGGTTCTACAGATAAGCCCAGATGGACGACCGCACGCAGACTTAACAAATATGTGATCAAGGCATGCTTGATCTCGGGTAGGTTCAGTAATGGTTGTTAAAAGTCCGTGTGATGCCAGAAGACATAAATACTTATCGACTTGCTGGCATTAATAATTAATATGTATATCACCGCACCGAATATCACCGCCCAGAATTATAGTTGATTTGTGATTTAAGCAACTTAGTATGTCGTCAGTACTGTTCAGAAACTTTTGAATGTTTGGGTTTGAGGGGGAGCGATAGATGCCTAGTAATGCTATACTGTCACTTATGTACAGCAGATTACTATCAGCATCGTCAATGACTGTCTCTGAGGACTGTTTTACATTGTTCCACGAAGATTTAACGTAAATTACTAGACCCCCGTTTTTGTTTAGCTGACATGTAGACCTATAGGTATTATAGCCTGGAATATGTTCGAGTACAGTGTTGTCCGTTAGCCAGCACTCCGTTAAAACCAGGGCATCAAAATCGCTATTTAATTGTTTAAGTGCTACCAGGAATTCATCAATGTTACGTTGGTAGCTTCTGATATTAAAGGTCAATACTTTAAATTGTGCCTTACGTGTATTTAGTATGTTACTACAAGCTAAAACAGAATCAGCAGTAGTGCAATCTATTCTGAGAGTTTCATCAATATCATTAGTAAAGTTAAGTAAATCCGTGATTAAAAAGTAAGTATATAATGTTAAAAAAATTCAATAAAAATGAGTGTAGATTGCAAACAGCTTCCCTGCCACGTCACATGCGCATGTATAAGTAAACAAAACAATTTAAGTGACAAAATTATTATGAAAAAAAAAAGTAAGTGTAAGAAAAGCGAGGATTGTGTTTAGTCTTTTTAATACATACAAGAGGAAACTCAAAATGAATCTAAGGTAAATTAAAACGAGATTAATAATAATAATAATATGAGAAACGGAAAAAGAATCAGACCTATATAACCGGGCATATACGTGATAGTTCTTCCGAAGTTCTGATGGAGATCGCCGAACTGCCTTCTTTTTTTCGCAGATGTATGACTCCGTTTCTAACCCAACAGTATTTAAAATTATGTTCTTTAGACCGGATTCTTGCATTTCGAAATAACTGCCGGTTTTCTTTAGTTAGTCTCTCGTTGCAATAGATAGGACGCTTGACTCCTGGGAGTCTAGTGCTGTACAATTTGGCCGTTTAAACCGGCCATAAAGTTTAACCAGGTTAATTAGTTCAGCAGCCAGCTAATTTATTCAAATTAACCGGTTAAATCAAATTAACCGGTTAAATTAACTGACTGGTTAACCGGTTAATTTGCAAAAGATTCTTAACATGGAATAAATCTATTTTTATTTTTAGGTTTATTTTTATTAAATTTTAAATATTTTAATTTATTTTTAATATTTAAAATTTTATTAAAATAAAAATAAAGTATTTAAAATATTTTTATTTTATTAAAATAATATTTAAAATTTAATTAAATTAAAAATAAAATATTTAAAATATTTTTATTTTATTAAAATATTTAAAATTTAATAAAAATAAAAATATTAATTTATATTTTAATTTATTTTTAATATTTAAAATTTTATTAAATTAAAAATAAAATATTTAAAACATTTTTATTTTATTAAAATATTTGAAATTTAATTAAAATTAGAATATTTAAAATTTTATTAAAATTAAAATATTTAAAATTTTATTAAAATTAAAATATTTAAAATTTAATAAAACTAAAAATAAAAATATTAATTTTTAAGACGGGGACTGATTTCACGGTGGAATAGTCGTCTGGTCGTCTGCGAGGACCTACCCGCAGAGCGTCGTCAATGTCTCTCTCGTCCAGGTTGTGACCGATTTTCAGCGCAATGGTTTTTATGATGTGGAATGGGTTCTCGGCGGAAGTCTCAGGTATACCTGTTATTTCAAGCTCGTTTTTAAGGTTAAATTGAGCCTGTGAGTTTAGTTGTTCACTGAGCTTTGCTACGGTCGACTTTAGGTACTCCACCTCCGTAGTACGATTTTCAAGCGAGGCCAAACGGACCTGTTTCAATTAAACACGACTCGCATCTATCCAACCTCTGCAACCAATTGCATTGAGCAGTGAAGTCTGTAAGGTGTTTTATTTCGACTTTTAAACCATTAATGTCTTCTCGTAGCAATTTTATTTATTCAGTTAGCTGTCCGAATAGGCTGTGTTCGCTCGGCGTAGGAGAATCCGTTTGGAAGCAGCTGCGGTGTGAGTCAGAGCCGCCGACCTCCTCACGATCGGGTGCGCGCAATGGAGTGTTTGTGTTGTCCGATTTAGGAACGGCACTTTTATACTGAGGACAGACCCAGGATATTTTGGCTGCATCTGACATTTTTCGGACATCCGAGATGTTTATGCATAAAGTGTGATAAAAATGTTCGCATTTGGAGCATTCAATAAGTTGAGAGGTGCGTATGGTTTTCGCACAGGCTGCACAATTATTTACCATTGTTGTAGTTTTGCAGAAGCAGTTGTAGGTGAACGTAAATAGTTGCTTTTGTGCAACGAAGACGTCGATCGTGCACTCGGCAACAGCCGTAGCAGCTGGTTGCAAAACTACGTAGCGGTGTGTGACAGGGACGAATTATGTTGATATTCGCAGCCCGTTTCGTTTACCCGAGGTGAAGTGGAGCTAACCGCTGTGCTTGCGACGCGGCGTGAGCGATGTATTTCGAAACTAGATTTAATAAGTTTTTTTTTTTTTTTTTTACTTGGAGGAAATAACCGGATCCCCGGGGTATGTGGGAGTTGAACCTCACTAAAATCTCCAACCGCTCACACTCAGCGTCCGAACCCCGGCTGAGGCCAGAACCCAGCACGGGGTTATGAGGGACGGCGCGACGCGTTACGCCCAAGGCACTCTTTCCCGTCGCGCCGCCCCCAAGATTTAATAAGTTGCACTTTTTATCGCACGGGATTGTCACCCGAGTTACTGGGCTAATAATAATAAGCACGGAAATTGTATGAAGAATTATGACACTTTTTGCTTGCACGCACGACGCGTCCACTCCGTACGGCTTCGAACAAAGCAATCAAATTCGTTGGCCACAGTTCGATGCTCTTCACTTGTTGGCATATTAATATATCTGCTTTTCAAACTTGCCAATTTTTTAGTCACCCTGTGGACTACATGGTGTACAGTGGGTTGTTTCACATGGAATATATCACCAATTACTTTTTGGTAACTTCCAGTGGCGTAGAAGCGTAGAGTAATCAAAATTTGGTCAATTGATTCTATTGCTCTATTTCGTTTAGTTGCAGGTTTTATAGATTGACCAATTACTGAGTCAAGATACTGCACAGTTTTTTTTGATAGCCGAAAACGAGATCCAAAAATCGAATCCAAAAAAAAAAAAAAAAATATTACGTAAGTCGTCATTATAAAAGCGTCTTCAAAATCATGTTTGAGTATACCATTTTGATAGTTAAGGACTTGTTAAGGACTTTACGACGAGTCAAATATTTGAGATGCGTACGAGTATTCGGGCCTCAGTCAAGTAAGCTTCAAATAAGGTAAGTATTTAATGTGTGTTTTATTCCAGGTAAAACATCGCTAATACTTTTACATTTTATTAATCAAACCAAGAATAGAACATGTAATAATATGTTAGGTGACTTTTCTCTAATTCCCTTTAGTTGTTTGTAGAAGCGGGTATTTCGTCGATTTAAAGGAAAGACTTCCGGTTGCGATGAATCATTTTATAAGAGTGTTGTTAGATTCTTTTAATTTTATTTTATGTGAACGGAAATACTAGTGGCGCCATCTGATTTATTTCTCAAGAAAGTATAAAAGGCGTGTAAGCTGTCGTTTGAATACAGTAGTCGACGTGATTTCAGATTAGACAGAGTTGGGAGTAATTGTGACTGAGTTTTGGAGGATGATTACACTGATTTTGGAGGATGATTATACTGTTTTTGGAAGATGAATAAACTGTTATTGTGAACCAAGGAGTTTTCATTGTGTTTCTGAACTGAACCCCAATAGTTCAGAAGCGGGATCGACGGAAAAAGGTACCATTTTTCTTGTACTGCACCCACAGAAAACCGTAAGTCACTGATATTATATCTTTTTATCTTTGCGGGAAGGCTCAAGGTAAAGAGTCGAGTAACTATGGCTGGGACTTGGATGGACTAGGTTGATGCAGGGCTAGGTTGATTTTTTTTTATTTTTTATACATGCTTTGTGTCTTTTGACATGGTCAAAAACTTTATTTACTATATTTCTTATTTATCATACAATTATTTATTTACTGTAGGATCTATTTCGTCCAATACATATTTATAAGTATAGTATCATGTTGTTTAAAATACATACAATTTATTATATAAATATTTTATACGTATATCTTAATGTAGTAATAAACTATGTACAAGGTATCTCAAAAGAAATTTCATATTTAGAGGATTGATTAAAAAAAAAGGAAGCGGTATATAGAAAAAATGTTTATTTATTGTTAAAATACACTTTTTGGGAAACACTCACGTTGTTGGCACTCATTTAATCGAACAGTAAAATTACTTATGACTGCTCGACGGGTGGAGTGAGGGATGGCTGTCATTTCGTGACGGATATTTTCTTTCAAATGCGCCAGTGATTTGTTAGTTGGTTTATTGGCGTAAACTTTAGATTTAAGACTAGCTGACCCACGCAACTTCGTCTGCGTTTTGACGAAATTTTGCCTAAAAAATAAAAAAAAAATTTAGGGGTGGACTACCCTTAACATTTAGGGGGATGAAAAATAGATGTTGGCCGATTCTCATAGATACCGGATAAGCACAAAAAATTTCAACAAAATCGGTCAAGCCGTTTCGGAGGAGTTCAAGTTCGAACACCGTGACACGAGAATTTTATATATTAGAGATAACCCCATAGGAAAAAGTCCATAGGGGTTAAATCTGGGCTACGTGGAGGCCAATTTATGTCACCTCTGCGCTCAATCATCTGATTTACGAAATTAAGCCTCTGACCGGCATCTTGGGGCTTTAATTCTTGCACCAATTGAATTTAGTAGGGGTGCAGCTTTAGTTTAATTTTGTAGGTCTTTGTGCATAATGCGATGTAATGATGATCTATGCACATTTAAAGCACTCGCGTGCTTCCGAATTGAACGTCACGTACAGATTGATTAACACTCTCCACGTTTTCTACCGTTCTTGATGACCTAGGTCGCCCGGATTTTGATTTATCCAGCGTTGATCCAGTCTTTTCAAACTTTTTAACCCAATGTCGAAAGAGAGGAAGGCTTGGCGCATCATTTAAGTGGCGAAAACCTCGAATACTGCAGAATTTTCTTGTAAAATCACCGTTCTTGTAAAACTCTCGCACGCACAACGCGCGGTCTGCTCCCGAGAAACGCTCCATAGCGACTGAATCCCCAAGAGCCAAGCTACCAATTGACATAACCCCCGCACCCCTCAAGTACGCAGCGTTCACGCAGTAAGCTAAACAAATATAAAATTTCTTTTGAGACACCCTGTATTTTACTTATTTTTGATATATATTTTTCTTATGATTTGTTTCTTTTATTTACATCTTTCACTATTCGTTCTCCATATTTCAGAATCATGCTTCTTTCTTTTTCTTTTGCAAATAGACTTGCAGCTGTCGTTTCGTCGAATGAGGAGTCCTAATTTCTGTTCAGAAGAGATGGATGGACTTGCCTTGTGATTGCGCCACACTATGTTCTTGCGGGCCTCCACCGCCATGGGGTGCACAGCGTCACTCCTCTGTAGCGTCCCGAGCGCAGATCTACAATCGCTGAGCACGTCAAACTCGAGCTGGACACTCTTCACCACCTCCTGCGTAGCCCTGCACAAGGCCAGGAGTTTGGCCTGATAGACAGTGCAGTAAGATGGCAGCTTCAGTTTGATGATCCTGGTCTCAGCCCCGTCCGTCCAGATAGAGAGCGCAGCGCCGACCTCGCCGTCATCGAGCTTGTTGCCATCGGTGTAGATTTGCACAGTGTGACTTGCGTGTAGGTCAGTTTCCTGCTGGTCTATCAGGCTCGAGAATGCCAATGCTGTGCATTTCGCAGGGTGTTCCAGTTCCGAGTATCCAGCTCTAACTTCGACTTCCCTTCCAGGTGGAGCTCTCGAAGTCTCCCCTTTTCTTACTCCATACAACGCCGCCGCCTCCCGTACTCTGAGGTCCAGGGGCAGTATTCCTGCCAGTATTGTGGACGCGTGCAGGGACACCGTCCGATACGACTTGGAGATTTTTTGAGCAAAGTCACGTTGGATAGCGTTTAGGCTCTTGATTGCTCCAAGTTTCTCAGACGCGGGTGCCCATACTGCAGCAGCGTACAGGATGATCGGCTCGATGACTGCTGTGTACATGGTTTTTATTACCTCTGGTGTAAGCCCCAGCTGACTTTTGCTGCTCTCGATAACTGCCTGTAGATTATCACAGCTTTTTTGCAAACATTAGAGATGTGCGTGTTAAAGGTCAGTGCGCTATCGATGGTTAGGCCGAGGATCTTCATCTCTTTTGTTGTTTCGATAACTGTCCCGCCCATGGTCAGGCGTGGAGTGTCATATTTGAGTTTGCGGGTTATTACCATCGCTGTGGTTTTGTGTGGCGCAAACTTGAGCTTATTTTTGATACTCCACTCCTTAACACGTGCGAGAACAGTGTTTGCTCGTGCCTCTATATCCTGAGCAGTATCTCCAGTGAAGACCAGCAGGATATCGTCTGCGTAAGCCTGACAATATACTTCCGCAGCTTGTAGTCCCTTAAGTAGGGGGTCCAGCAGGAGGTTCCAAAGTATTGGACCACCTATCGACCCCTGGACGCAGCCCTTCCTGGTCACCTTCGCATACTCCCTGCTATCATACCTTACAGTCACGCTCCTATCGCTAAGGTAGCTGTGCATGACCCTCCTGGTGTTCAAAGGGACACCCTCCTCCGCCAGTCGCACTTTTATAGCCGGCCACCATGCGCTATCGAAGGCTCCCTCTATGTCCAAAGAAACCAGTGTGATCAGCTTTTTGTTGTTGAGTTCTTGCTTAATGTGTGTCATTAGATCATAGAGGGAGTCCTCGGTGCTTCTTTGAGGCATGAAGCCGTATTGGCGGTCGCTGACTCGAGGTATCAGGGTCCACTTTAGGCGTTCGACGACCTTTCTCTCCAGCACCTTGCCTAACACCGGTAGTAACCCAATGGGCCTATAGGATTTGGGGCTGGAGTAGTCGTCTTTCGCCGGTTTTGGGAGGATCACAATCGCTGCTGTCTTCCAGATTTTGGGGAAGTACCCTAGTTGGAGACATTTGTTTGAGATGGCAAGGAATGTCATCGGGTTCGCAAGAATGGCTCTGCTGCAGATGTCTGACGTCAGGCCGTCAGCTCCAGGGGCTTTATTCGGCTTGAACTTTTGTATCGCGGTCTTGAGCTCTTGTAAGGTGAAAGGCGGGTCGTGACTATTTTCAGTTTGTGAGTTCTTCGGCAGCTTTCCTTATGGCAGTGTGATGAGGGTCGTCAGACTCTACGGGATCCTCAAGGTAAAAGGTATCGGCGAGGAGTCGAACTGACTTCTGTGGATTTAAAATTATGTTGTCCTTTTTTAAGGGTTCATCGTTTTTCCTGAGAGATGTTCCTCTTATCACCCTGTATATCCCTTCCCAGAGTCCTTCCTGGTTTTGCCTCTCACAGTACGCTACCCAGCTCTTCACTTGTTCTTCCTTAGCTTTTTTCTCATACTCTTCTTTCTTTTCCAGGTAAGCAGCAACCACTCCGGGTCTTCGGTGCGGCGCTGCGCAGCGAATTCTTCTCCACCTGGTGGCTACTTCTTTCTTCATAGCGGCCAGTTCGTCGGACCACCAAGGCAAGGTAAGTTTTTCTTTGTTTAGTTTTCTTGGCATACTAATGTTGCATGCTTCTTCAATATTACTAGTGTATATCTTGATTATGTTTTCTATTTCGTTGGATTCTTTGATTTTATTTATATGTTCTTCATCTAATTTATATTCAGCATTTAGTTGAGTCAGTTTTTCATCAAACTGACTCCACTTCGCTTTGTTAGAATTGAATTTCCTAGTGGTTCTGATTACGGTTATTCCTTTGGGTCTTGTTAAACTTATTCGGAAACTTATGCCTTGATGATCCGAGCTGGTCGAACTGTCCTCAATCTTCCATTCCTCTACCAGGTCAAGAAGATCCGCGGAACAGGCCGTCATATCCACGAAGCTAGTAAAGTGCTTACCTCCTCGGAAGGTGTCGAAAGTTGGAGCGATACCGGTATTTAGGATCTGCATGTCCATTTCAATTAGTGAACTCATCACGTCCTCGCCTCTTGAATCCGTCTTAGGAGCTCCCCACCAAATGCTTTTTGCATTCAAGTCACCCCCCAGAACAAGCTTGCTTGGTCGAAGTTTGCGCTCTATTGCTTTGATCTGATCTATGTGTTAACACAGTTGTAGAATCGCTCCGTAATTTAAATCAATTTCATTAAGTTTTTCCATTGCTTAGTGTTATTAAACTATATTAATAAATTAATAAGTAGTTTTTAAGTGCAAGTAATTATTATCTTGGATGTTGGAGCATAATTTTATGAAGAAAAGTGTTTGTGAAATACATCAACGGTGTACGCCTGGAGATCACCGGTTTTTTATTGAAGACTTCATAAACCGGGGGAGTATTTTGTTTATTTTATTAAGTAGTGGATATAATATTATTTATTAGTGGCTTTTTCGTGTATTTATGTAAATATTAAGTGTTACAAAGAACTTTTAAACGAAAATACAGTTTAGAAAAAAAAATATCTACCTTCAACCTTCATTTTGTAGAAAAAAAAAATCGTTATGAATTGTTAAAACTTAATTGCATTATTATGTTAAAAGAACACTAAATAGCCATATAGTGTTATATTCTTGTAAAACACACTGAGTATAATTGTATTACACTTTCAATCTAGCCTCAATCCTACTTTCTACTCAGACTTCTCTCAAATTTAATTTCATTTTCCTATCTGTATACTACTTTTAATCTAGTCCTTATTTTATTTACTTCTAAGTTATTGCTTAATTTTATTACATCTTAGTGTGTATTAAAATAAATATTTCAGTTTTATGTAATAAACACTATAATTTGCACATTATTATTATATCCACAAAATTACATGATATTCTTGTACTCGAATAATTCGAAAATTCGATTCGATTCGAACGATATTCGCACACCCCTATACTATACTTATTTGTTTATACTCTCAACACTGAATCTCATATAAAATTTAAACATAAATAAATAATAATAGCAAGACCATAACTTAAAGATAAATTATAATTGACAAATTAAATTTCTAATCTAATCTTTAAATTTGTTTAGTTTTTGAGTTAGAATTGACTAATTTAATTAAATATTATTTATATTTGTTATTTTTATTATTTCTTTAAATATATTATTATTTACTGATTATATTAATCTCTTTTGTTCTCTGTTACACTAGGTAAATTATAAACGAAAAATTATTGTGAATTAAACCAAAATTAAATTTCCTCTCTGAGCTTGTTTTCTGTTCATTCCTCCTTGTGTTTCAGCTCTCAAACAAGCAACATGCCTGTGATAACTCATCAGACGCACGTTCAGGAGCTGGAGCTAAAATTGAAAACTACAATGGAGGACCTCAGAGCCATGAATGAAAGGCTCCTCGAGGAACGTGACGAAAGTGAGCTTGAAATTGAAAATATCAACAACCGCTATTTGACGTTGAAAAGTACCCTGACTGAACTTGATGAGCAACTTGAAGGTATCCGAGAGGAGAGAGACAAGTTGCAGCATATACTGGAACACTATGATGAGTTCAGCCGTCAGTATGAACAAGCTCTACAAAAAATTAGTCACCTTGAACATCAACTCGCTGATGCCTATAATGACATGCAAAGACTACAAGCAGAACAAGCACAGAAACTTACTGAGCCATCAGTTATGAGGACGACGAGTTTATACGAAGAATTAGAAAACATGGACCTGGATCTATTGGAGACAGATGCAGATAACATAATAATATGCAAAAACAAAAGATCAAGGTCGTGTCAGCAGAAAATCACTCGCAAAAATTAATAAAATTATAAAGAAGACCAGACACTCACTTAAAAAAAATAAACATCGTGCCATAAACATAAAGCTGAAACAAAATAAAATCAATTTAGAAAACCAGATGAAAGTTCGGGAACAACAAATTACAGAGAATAAAAGAGATTGGGACAATGATAAAGCTGACATTGATAAGTTAACTGCCGAATTACATGAGTTTCATTTATCAATGATGCAAATACATGATTTGAGCTTAGAAATGGATCAACTAATCGACAGCAATACTACGAGACTGGAGACGATGAGACCAGCATCGTCGGAACTACAGATGTCGACTGCGCTGATACCACTTACACAGTGCAAGTCGACGATGAATCTAACAAGTCGATGGTCTACACCACCCCGACCAACTCTGACCACTTGGAATGTGTGGCAGCA
The DNA here is from genome assembly GCA_030269945.2 of Trilocha varians. Classification (NCBI taxonomy): domain Eukaryota; kingdom Metazoa; phylum Arthropoda; class Insecta; order Lepidoptera; family Bombycidae; genus Trilocha; species Trilocha varians. Next base: position 6,431,792 of record AP028282.1, read on the forward strand.
CGACCTGCAGCGAGTCGCTCCCGTCGCACTCGCCGTCGCCGGCGCCGCGCCTCCACTACACCTGCGTTGGCCCTCCGCGACACCGAGGACGCGCCGCCTCCCGCGCAAGCACCGGCTGCGTGTCCCCGCCCTGCATCGCCTGCGCACCACATCGCAGCAGAGGAGGAACCGTGCTCGCCTCTGACGCAACAGGAAGTGGTCTCGCCTGTCACCGGTACTCCGACGTCGACATCGTTTAGAAAGACTGTAGTGTTATCTGATAAGATTGGTGTCAATTTTAGTTCAATGCTATCAATGAGCCTTAAACAAAAGGTTGTTAATATGTGTTACCCAGGTATGCCCTTCTGTAATATAGTTGATAAATTGAAGTCAATTAATTGTGATGCTCTTACTACTATTGTAATAATGGTCGGTAGTCATGCCAATGTTGGCAAAAAATCACTAGACCATAGTATTCGATTTCTTGTTGATTTGCTGTCGGAAAAAAAATGTAAAATCATTTTATGTACATTCCCATACTGTACTAATCTAGACAAAGTACATAATCAGTGTATCTTCAATATAAATATGTTTTTGTACAATGCTACACATCGTTGTAGCGGAATCTTATTAATGGACATTAATAAATTTGTTAATAAATTCACAGACAAAAGATACCATGTATGTATCCAAATTTACAAAACGACATTTAGCTACTTTAGTAGCGTATAATATTAATGACAATGTTAGTATTAGTACTAACAATATTTATTTAAAACTCAGTAATGCTTCTATTGAGCAGAAAAAAAATGTGACATATGATAATTTGGAATGTGTTCCAAGTAATTTAAATTGATGAACAAGACAAAGGAGTTACACTCTTGCGTTTATAAAACGATTTATAATAAAAAATCTAGACTATACCCATCAAAGGATGTTAATGTTTCAATTAATAACATACTAAACCTGGTGCATCAAAATTTACAAGGAATGATGGGTAAAGAGCTAGAGGTTGAAATGTTTTTAAATCTGAACAATGTTAATGTTTTCTGTGTAACTGAGCACTGGTTTAGAAACTATGAATTATTATTTAACTTTAATGATCACCAGGTCTCAAGTTCTTTCTGCAGAGAGAACGCGATTCGCGGTGGCTCTTTAATACTAGTTTGAAAATGTTTGAAATGTAAGGAACGAAAGGATATAGTGGCCCTCTCTGTAGAGAGAACTATTGAAATGTCCTGTGTTGAGCTTGAGCACCTCATTGTTGTATGTGTATACAGACCACCTGATGCGTTATATGATTCCTTTGAAAATATTTTGGAAAATGTTTTGTTGAAAATTACTGTTTGCAACAAACATATCGACGGTGGAAAACAGAAAGGTCGTATTCCGTTAAATTGTCGTAACTAGACTAAGCACATGACCATAATCAGTTTTTTTTTCTGCGTCGATTGGTCTGGGTCTCGTGGTTCTACGACGACTTTTTTTTAAAAAAAAAACGACCCTATTTTGAAAAACTTAAAAAAAAAATTGTCGTAACTACCTAAAAATCTGGTCTTTTTTCACTTTTAAGAGATACGCTAAGTACAATTTCGCGTTTTTAAAAATAATTTAGTTACGCGGGTCCAGTTTACGAGTTTACCATGGTTACGCCGTTTTGGCGGGGTGTGTTTTATAAAACTTTGTTGTGTATGACGTTTTTACGGTTTGCGTTTATCCAAAACATTGTAAGATCTTTCTATTACTACCTTATGGTGGGTCATTGTAATAAACTGATACTACGTTACAACAATATTAATGGGATGAATATTTTTCATTTTAGGTAAATAAGTCAAATCATAGATTTCGATAATTTTTGGTTAAGTAAGGTTTTATTGAAAGAAGAAGAAGAAGAAAGTAAACTTTATTCGACACACAAACGTCCCAGTCAAACTGTCCAAATCGTTGCACTGGCGCCGTGTTAAAAAGTTGTCTCTATTTTTATGCTGCAAAAACTATTAAATATTTCGAGGAATCAACGTATACAATGTTTAATTTTCATATAGTTATAAATTAAAGTATATAATATCTGAATTAGTGATAATGTAATAAATAATTTCGTTAAAATATTGTGTTAATATGTATATTGTTTTTTACTAATTAAGCACAATTTACCGGACATAACGGATAAAATTAATTATTTTTAGTTATTGGCCAGTGATTAATTCACGTAATTCGTGGACGAGTACAATGACGGATTTGTGGAAGCTGTCCAAGCGGTAGGGTCTAAGTTCTTCAAGGCCCACCGTACAAACAGAACCACGAGACTGTCGGACTCTACCCTGAGGCTGATGGAACAACGCCGTGAAATGACTCTGCAATTCTCAGATGATGCCACTAAACATCGGCACCTCAATAGACAAATCTCTGAATCTGTAAAACGAGACCTGTGCCGATTCAATACTAAGCGTATTGAAGAAGCCATAGAGCGAAACAAAGGCACCAAAGTATTCGCGAGAGATTTGTCTATTGGGCAGAGTCGGTTGGCAAAACTGAGGACCATTGATGGCAGAGTTGTTTCATCGGGTCCTGAGCTTCTGGGTGAGATCGAGAGGTTCTATGGACAGTTGTACACATGTACTCGGCAACCCGTGACAAACCTGGCAAAAGACCCAAGAGCCAAACTCACCCGACACTTTACCGAAGACATCCCGGACGTCAGCTTGTAAGAGATTAGGATGGCCCTCAAACAGCTCAGAGACAACAAGGCGCCGGGTGATGACGGTGTCACGGCCGAGCTTCTGAAAGCGGGAGGGAAACCTATCCTCAAGGCTCTTCAGAAGCTTTTCGATACCGTCATACTCGAAGGGAAAACGCCACGGACATGGACCTGGGGTTTGGTCGCATTGTTCTTCAAGAAGGGTGATAATACCCTTCTGAAAAATTATCGACCCATTACGCTCCTGAGCCATGTCTATAAGTTGTTTTCGAGGGTCATCACGAATCATCTCTCACGCAGGTTTGACGACTTCCAGCCTCCCGAACAAGCTGGTTTCCGAAAAGGCTATAGTACCGTAGACCACATACATACGCTGCGACAAGTTATACAGAAAACCGAGGAGTATAACTTGCCTCTTTGCTTGGCGTTTGTGGACTACGAGAAAGCCTTTGATTCTGTCGAAACATGGATTGTATTGCAGTCCCTTCAGCGGTGCCAAGTCGACTACCGGTATATCGGAGTGTTGAAGTTCCTGTATGAAAACGCCACTATGTCAGTCCGAATCCAAGGCCAGGCCTCGAAACCAATACCTCTAGAGCGCGGTGTGAGACAGGGTGATGTCATATCACCAAAACTGTTCTCCGCTGCACTGGAGGATGTCTTCAAGGTTCTGGATGGGAAAGGGCTAGGCATCAATATAAATGGCGAGTACATAACTCACCTTCGATTCGCCGACGATGTAGTGATCATGGCTGAAACCGCGGAGGAGCTCTCTGCAATGCTCAATGATCTCAGCAGAGTTTCCTTGAAAGTAGGTCTAAAAATGAACGTGGACAAGACGAAACTTATGTCAAATGTCCATGTCGTACCTTTTCCAATAACTATCGGAGACTCTGTGCTCGAAGTTGTCGATGAGTACGTATACCCGGGACAAACTGTCCGATTAGGTAAGTCCAACTTCGATGCAGAGATCAAGCGACGAATCCAACTCGGCTGGGCAGCGTTCGGGAAGCTACGGAAAGTTTTCTCGTCCACAATACCGCAGTGTCTCAAGACAAAAGTCTTCGACCAGTGTATGTTGCCAGTGATGACCTATGGATCAGAGACTTGGCCGCTCACGATGGGTCTTATTAGACGACTCAGAGTCACTCAAAGAGCAATGGAAAGGGCTATGCTAGGTGTTTCTCTGCGTGATCAAATCAGAAATGACGAGATCCGCAGAAGGACTAAAGTAACCGACATAGCCCGAAGAATTGCATTTTTGAAGTGGCAATGGGCAGGATACATTGTGCGAAGAACGGATGGCCGGTGGGGTCGAAAAGTTCTGGAGTGTCGGCCACGAACCGGTAAGCGCAATGTTGGTAGAACCCCCACAAGATGGACCGACGATCTGGTCAAGATTGCGGGAGGTCACTGGATGCAGATGGCGTAGGACCGGTCGATGTGGCGAAGTTTGGGGGAGGCCTATGTCCAGCAGTGGACGTCTATAGGCTGATGATGATGATGATGATGATTAATTCAAATCAAATACTTATTTTTGTTGAACCGTTTACAAAAATATAAACATTTTTTTTGTCCGCTTTCCAAAAGTTATTCGGACTGTATTGTAGTTGCAATTTTCAAGAAAAAGTTTGAAACTTTGGTTCTTTATTAATTACAATACCATAATAAATAATCGACTATGAGCGTTATATTTTGGAAACATAACTTCCCGTTTTGTTTTGGAAAATAGTGTATTATTTGCTAAGGAGTACTTTAATGATAATTTTTTTAAGAAAAAATTGGATCTCAGTACTATGAACTCTGATTTTTTAAATAAAGTTTTCAATTTTGATTAACTTATGCATTTTAGTTGTTTAAAATAAGTTAACTAAATGTTATATTATTTAATATTTAAATTCATTTTCGAGTATATTTGTTTAGTCGTGTAAAATTGAAGTACAATTTGTAACATTAACTTTTTAAAAGATTCAATAATTTACATGGACTATGTTTACGACTAATTTTCTTTCTGGATTTAGCTAAGAAAATTCATTTACAACCCGATTTATCTTGTAAAACAAATCGAATAAGTAGTTACAGCCATTTTACGGTCAGAGATTTCATTAAAAAAATTGATTTAGTACAAAAAGTACGCCAAAGTACGACCTTTTTGAGGTATGTATTTTTAAAGTCTAAGGGCGTATCGTAAGAAATTCCATGATCTAGCAATAGGAAGTTAATGGTTTATAAGCCAGGTTATGTACATGTTTAATATATAGCTGTGTAGAGTATATTAGTCACTTAATTAATTATCTATGCAATAGTAATGTTTGTATCATCTGTGAAATGATCGATGTCGATCTGAACCGCAATTAATCTGTATCTCTGTAACTCTCTGCTAAAGAATAAATGGTGCCCGAACTTTTGTGTATTTAATTCAACAAAAGATTAACAAACGCTTCCACTGCGCAATCATCGCAATCAGCGCAATCATCGCAATCGTCGCAATCGCCGCAACAATGAAGTTAAAAGAAATAACATTAAAGGTAAAAGTAGAATAAATACAAAGAAGAAAATTTTGTTCAAAAATGGCGGACGACGCTACTAGAAAAATCCCTGAGTTCACGGGAACAAACTTTAGTACATGGATGTTTAGATTATCTTGCATTCTAGAAGAAAAGGAATGCAAAGAAGCAATCGAAGTTAATATAACCGAAGAAATGTTGAAAACAGAAAAATTTAAGAAAAAAGACGCCAAAGCGAGAAGTCTGATCGTCAACTGTCTTTCAGACAAACATGTGGAGTACGTTAGAAATGCTACCAGTGCTAAAGACATGATAGAAAATTTAAGAAAGATATTTGAAAGGAAAAGTACTTTATCTGCCCTCTACGTAAGAAAAAGGTTATTATCTCTGAAATGTGATGCACGTGTTGAACTAAATGAACATTTCAATAATTTTGATACACTAATTAGACAACTTGAAGAAACGGGAAGCACAGTGAGTGAACAAGATAAAGTATGTCACCTGTTACTGACTATGCCAGACACCTACAATTCTACCATTGCTGCTCTTGAAACCACAAACATGGAATTGACAACTGAATATGTTAAAAGTAAACTTTTAGATGCTGAACTGAAAAATCAAAATAATTTGATGGAACCCCAAGGTGCACATAGCTTCCTCAGCTGCTTCAAATGTGGTAAAATAGGACACAAAACAAAACAATGTAAAACCGGATATACAATCAAAGGACAACAGCATCGAGGCAACGGCAGATATTTCAGTGAACACAATAATAGAAACTTTTATCGAGGCAACGGCAGAGGCTCTAATGGCTTTAATCGAGGAAATTCCAAAGGAAATGCAAGAGGATCATCGTGGGACACCGCTCTTCAGCAAGGAACAATTTCTAGTAATAGTAAATTTCCATTTTCTTTTATAGCAAGTCAAGAAGTATTGTCGGTTAATATGTATAAAGAAGAAATTAAATTTATAATAGATTCTGGGGCATCTCAAAACTTAATTGTAAGTAATTATGAAAGGTATATGACAAATGTAAAAAACTTAGAAACAAAAATTAAAATTTATGTAGCCAATGGTCAATGTTTGCTTGCTAGTAAAATGGGGATTTTGAATGTGAAATACAAAAATATGTCTGTAAAAATAGAAGCATTAATTGTAAATGGGCTATCCCACAACTTGCTATCTGTTAAAAAATTATTAGAAAAAGGTAACACTGTAAAATTTCAAAAAAGTTCAGTAATAATTGCTAAAGGAAATGATATAATTTATGGTACAATATGTAATAATCTGTATGCAATTAATTTGACACTAGACATAGAAAAATGTTATTCTACAATAAATGATAAAGATATTTGGCACAAAAGGTTAGGACATGCTAATAGAAAACACTTAAATTTATTGAATTTACCTAGCTCAGAAAAAACTTGTAGAGTATATTGTGCAGAAGGAAAATCAACAAGGTTGCCGTTTAGTACAACTCCCCGGCCAAGATCAAAGCATATAGGAGATCTCATTCACACAGATATATCAGGACCAGTGAATATTCCTACATCTTCAGGTGAGTTATATTTTCATACAATAATAGATGATTATACACATTTCTGTGAGGTATACTTATTAAAAAGGAAAAGTGAAGCAACAGATAGGCTCATAGAATATGTTAATAGAATGGAAAGACAAATGGGCTGTAAAGTCAAGAAAATCAGAAGTGATAATGGTGGTGAGTTTAAAAATGAAAAACTACAGTTTACTTTGCCATATAGTCCACAGTCAAATGGAGTGTCAGAACGTATGAATAGAAACATTTATAATAGAGCTCGGATGTTATTAATTGAATCTGGTTTACCAAAAGCTTTATGGGGCGAAGCAGTGCGTTGTGCTGTCTATCAAATCAACAGATGTCCATCGTCTGCTATTAACTTTCAAACTCCAGCAGAGAAGATGTTTGGAGACAAAAATTTAACAAAACTTAGGATATTTGGATCAAAACGTTGGGTTCATATAATACCAACACAGGATAAACTTATGCAAAGAGCTAAAGAAATGAGACTTGTAGGATATAGTCCAAATGGATATCGTCTATGGGACCCTAAAACTAATAAAGTGATATTGTCAAGAGATGTAAGAATTGATGAAACTCAAATAAACTACAATGAAACTGAAGAAAATGAGAAGGTAAATGGAGAAAGATACTATGATGATGAAGTAGAACAAAATGAAAATACTGAGAAAGAAACAGAAGATCACCAAGAGACAACAATAAATAATGAGAATGATGGGAACATACATCACGATAGAATAAATAATGAAATTAATAAAGAAGTATCAAACAATGAAGAGGAAGAAAATGAAGAGCTGAATAAAAGGAAAAGAATGAATATGCAAAAATATATAACAAGAACAGGAAGAGAAATTCGTAAGCCTAAATACTTAGAAGACCATGATCTAAATATAGCATATTGTTTATTATCAGGAGATCCACAAGAATATGAAGAAGCAATACAAGACAAAGATTGGGAAAAAGCAATAAAGAAAGAATTAAAATCGCAAGAAAATATAGAGACCTGGGAAGAAGCTATATTACCAAAAGGAAGTAAAGCAATAGATACAAAATGGGTATTCAGAACAAAACAAGATGGAACCAAAAAGGCTCGATTAGTAGCTAAAGGCTTTCAACAACAGAATTATAATAATAATTACGCTCCAGTAGCAAAATTGTCTACCATTAGATTACTCATGAGTTTAGCAGTTCAACTGGATTTGCCATTGAAGCAATTGGACGTACCAACAGCTTTCCTAAATGGAGTATTGAATGACAATGTCTATATCAAATGTCCAAAAGGGATGGAAATTAGTGAAAGAAAAGTTTTGAAACTTAAAAGGGCTTTGTATGGATTAAAAGAAGCACCTAAATGTTGGAATCAAAGATTTCATAATTTTGTAACTCTGAAAGGGTTTATACAATCACAGCATGACTTATGTTTGTATAGTAAAGGGCAAGTTTGGATATTAGTCTATGTAGATGATATTTTATACCTTGGAAGGAACAATGAAATGATTGAAGAATTAGTAAAGGAATTTAAAGTAAAGAATTTAGGAGAAGTACATAACTATTTAGGATTAGAAGTAACAAGGACAGAAGATAGCTTGGAAATAAGACAAACAGAAATGATAAAAAGACTTTTACAAAAATTTAACATGCAAGACTGCAAAGCAAGCAAAACTCCAATGGAAGTTAATTTTAATGTGAACATTCCGTCACCATCAGATGTGATTGATGTACCATTTAAGGAATTAATAGGTTCTTTGTTGTATATTGCTATGAATAGTAGACCGGATATTACTTATGCTGTATCATTCTTAAGCAGATTTTTGGATAAACCTACGCAAGAGTTATGGATAGCGAGTAAGAGAGTATTACGTTATCTTAAAGGAACGTCTCATCAGGGGCTGATTTATAGGAAGACTGGAGATTTCACAAAACTATTAGCCTACTCAGACGCTGATTGGGCAGCTGATAAAACGGACCGTAAAAGCACAAGTGGCTGTGCTATATATCAAAGCGAGAATTTAATAACTTGGTTTTCTAGAAAGCAGACATGTACCGCTCTGTCAACAGCTGAAGCTGAGTATGTGGCTGCAGCACACTCAATGAGTGAACTTATTCATATTAAAGGTGTACTTTCTGATATTTTAAGCACTAAAATTGTTTCAGCTCATTTATTAATTGATAATCAGAGTACTATAAAATTGATACTTAATCAGATGAATACTAGAGCTTCTAAACATATTGAAATTAAATATCATTACATTAAAGATTTAATTTATAAGAAAATAGTGTCAATATCTTATGTACCTACTAATGAAAATATTTCAGATATATTCACAAAATCTTTATCTATTCAGAAACATGATTATTTTTGTAATAAGTTGAATTTAGTTTGAATGTTGTATTGTAGATTATTAGCATACTTATGATCTTAGGAGAGTCAATAAGACAATTGTTAATTTGAAAAATGTTTTAATGTAAGTAATGTTAAAGAGTACTTATGTAAAATAGTTTAAATGATAAAGCAAAGTTTGTAATTAACATTAACTTTATTTTGTTTGAACAATTTATGCAGTTATAAACTAGTAAACTACTATAAATTGAGGGGCTGTGTAGAGTATATTAGTCACTTAATTAATTATCTATGCAATAGTAATGTTTGTATCATCTGTGAAATGATCGATGTCGATCTGAACCGCAATTAATCTGTATCTCTGTAACTCTCTGCTAAAGAATAAATGGTGCCCGAACTTTTGTGTATTTAATTCAACAAAAGATTAACATCCCTCTCCCGCCCCGCCGCCTCCTTTTGCGAGATGGTGGACTCGCAAAAGTCGAGCATCGCTTTCCAGGACTCGTCGTCGTCGAGCATCGATGCCACGACACCCGGCAACGACAAGTCCCGCCCTACTTGTGCGACCAGGACACGGCGCTGCTCCTCCCATGCGGGGCAGACAGCGAGCTCTGCCGTTTCCAGGTCGCTCGTGCAATGATGGCACCTCGTCGTCGGCTCAACCTGTATCCGATGCAGGTACTTCCCAAAGCAACTGTGTCCGGTCAGCACCTGCACCAGACGAAAGGTGAGGCGTCCCTCGCCATCTCAGCGGGCTTTTGGCCCGTCTAGCGAGTGAGCCGGTGGTCGTTTCACCGACGGCTGCCGGTTCGACGTCCGGGGGTGACGGGGCGATAAGTGAGCGACAATCGCGAACGCGTCCTGTCATGATGTAGGTAAATCATTTATATAAACTAAGAACAAGAAGGGACCCAAGATAAATCCTAAAGAGACACCCATTTTAAGCATGACACCGCCGGATCTCTTTCCTTTAACATCGACTTTTTGTATCCGTCCTGATAAATAAGAGGTTATAAGATCCAACGAAGCGTCCCTTATACCATAAAAGTGTAACTTCCTTACTAATGTATCATGATCAACACAGTCGAAAGCTTTGGATACATCACAAAATACACCAAGTGCATCTTGTTATTTTCTTCCATGCCTGAAATATATTTTTAACTAAATTTACATCCGCATCCGTAGTCGAACAACCCCTAGTAAAACTGTAAAATACTGTAAAATTGTAACATTTAATTGTAAATCGATAATGAGATCTGTGGATTTTATTAGAAAAATAACTCAAGAAGCAGATATTGTTGCTCTCCAGGAGACCTGGCTTCTACCACATGATATACCGTTTCTAGGTAGTATCAATACGGAGTTTGCATATGTAGGTACATCTGCAGTAGATACCTCGTCCGGTCTACTCCGCGGAAGGCCATACGGTGGAGTCGCTATTATGTGGAGAAAATCTGCTTTTAATAACGTTAAAGTTTTGACGTGCAATAGTGTTCGGTTGTGTGCTATTGAAACAGTCATTAGTGATAAACGTATGTTGATAGTGTGTGTGTATATGCCTACGAAGTCGGTGGATAATTTAAACCTGTTTACGGATTATTTAAGTGAAGTTATTGCGCTTGTCGAGAGCGTAGACATAGAATCTGTTTTTATTATTGGCGATTTTAATGCTCGACCGGGAGGTATGTTTTTCTCTGAACTTAATTTTTTTTGTTTAGAACAAAATTGGCGTTGCGCGGATGTCGAGACAATTGGTATGAATTCGGGTGCTTATACTTATATTAGTGACGCGCACGGATCTACTAGTTGGCTTGACCACTGTGTGACGTCAGCCGCAGCTTGGTCATCTGTTGTTAATATTAACATAAATTATAATGTATTTTGGTCTGATCATTTTCCAGTTGAAATATGTTTAGATATTAAACTGATGCACTCAACTATTTAAGAGATATTTTTAACAATAATAATATTATATGGGGAAATAGAGATATAACACAGATTGAGCAATATACTAGTATATGTAATGATAAACTAAAACTAATTGATTTTCCTATACAGATGACTAACTGTGAGGGTAAAATATGTTATAATATTGAACATAGAAAATGTATAGATAAGATGTATGATAGATTGATTAATGTGTTAAGTGATGCGGCGATGGTGTCTCAAACTTCAAAAAAATGCCAGAAGTTGAATAATGTTATTGGTTGGAACCAACATGTGCGACGTGCTCATAGGGAGGCTCGCAGTGATTTCCTTGAATGGATGGCTTATGGTAAGCCTGCAGATGGCCCAATTTTTTGAAAAATGAGGCAAAGTAGAAAATTTTTTAAAAAGAGGTTGAAGTGTTGCCAGGCCCGGCAAGCACAAACCAAAATGGATTTGTTGGCCTCGCATCACAGTAAAGGTAACTTTAGAGAATTTTGGAAACAGACAAACCGTTTGAGCCATAGGCAGGGTCTCCCTGTGAGCAAAGGCGGCGAGAGTAGTCCGGAGGTGATCGCGGATATGTTCCGGGAACACTTCCGGGTTGCTCCACTACTGAAGGATTCTGATGCTGGCGTGTTCCACGCTTCAGGTGATGAAGGTGATATCCACATTCGTTTTAGCGCTAATGAAATTTCGAGAATTATACAAGGTATGTCGCGAGGAAAGTCACCGGGTCATGACTGTCTTAGCGTGGAGCACCTCAAACACGCAGGGCCACATTTGCCTCGAATATTTGCGATGTTCTTCTCTTTTTGTATCGGACATGCATACCTTCCGGTGGATTTAATGAAGACGGTGGTTGTACCTATTATTAAAAATAAAACTGGTGATGTTTCTGATTTGAATAATTATAGACCCATTTCTTTAGCCACTATAATTGCAAAAGTTTTGGATAATTTACTTAATAGACAATTACTTAGATGCATTAATTTAAATGATGCTTAATTTGGTTTTAAAGCGGGTCTTTCCACGGAATCTGCTATTTATTGTCTTAAACATACAGTAAAATATTACACAGACAGGCAAACTCCAGTGTACGCTTGTTTTCTGGACTTGTCCAAGGCGTTTGATCTTGTGAATTATGAAAAATTATGGAACAAATTGTCGCTGGAAACAAGCGTGCCTGGGAAGTTAATTAATATATTTAAGTTCTGGTATCAACATCAAACCAATTTTGTAAGATGGAACAATAAAACTTCAGGAGTGTACGGTATGAAATGTGGAGTAAGACAGGGCGGTCTGACGTCGCCTGCCCTTTTCAACCTGTATGTTGATGGGTTGATTGGTGAAGTCAGTAGTGCTTCTGTCGGATGCTCAATAGATGGAAAATTCATAAATAATATTAGCTATGCAGACGACATGGTATTGCTGAGTCCATCAATCAATGCGTTAAGAAAACTGCTTAATATCTGTGAGAACTATGCACCGCACCCATGGTCTTAGGTACAATGCGCTGAAGAGTGAGATGATGATATTTAAGGCAGGTAAAAAGACATACAACTCAGTTCCTGCAGTTATGCTCTCCGGAGTTCCTCTGAAGCAAGTAACGCGTTTTAAGTACTTGGGACACTGGGTTTCGGATGATTGCAATGATAATATTGACATTGAACGGGAGCGCAGAGCGCTGTCTGTCAGATGTAACACGTTGGCTCGCAGATTTGCGGGATGTTCCTTGGAGGTAAAGCGAACCTTGTTCAGAGCTTACTGTCAGTCGTTTTACACGTGCAGTCTCTGGAACAACTTTACCAAGAAGGCATACAGCGCTCTGCGCGTCCAATATAATAATGGGTTCAGGATACTGATGGGGCTGCCACGTGACTGCAGCGCCTCAGCAATGTTTGCGTTAGCTAAATGACTTTCACGCCATCATGAGAGCTAGGTATTAATAGCTCAGAATAAATGTTTTTTGATTTGATTTTTGATTTTGATTTAGGTCCGCCTCCCTGCTCGTATCCGTGGCAGCGGCAACACTATCCTGACCACATTATCCGTGAGGCTGGACTGCCCATTATTAAATAGGTGTATGTTATTGCACAAAAATCACTTTGTTGTGTTATAAATTGTGTGAACTGTCCCACTACGACAGTAGAATTGATCTTGTGAATTATGAAAAATTATGGAACAAATTGTCGCTGGAAACAAGCGTGCCTGGGAAGTTAATTAATATATTTAAGTTCTGGTATCAACATCAAACCAATTTTGTAAGATGGAACAATAAAACTTCAGGAGTGTACGGTATGAAATGTGGAGTAAGACAGGGCGGTCTGACGTCGCCTGCCCTTTTCAACCTGTATGTTGATGGGTTGATTGGTGAAGTCAGTAGTGCTTCTGTCGGATGCTCAATAGATGGAAAATTCATAAATAATATTAGCTATGCAGACGACATGGTATTGCTGAGTCCATCAATCAATGCGTTAAGAAAACTGCTTAATATCTGTGAGAACTATGCACCGCACCCATGGTCTTAGGTACAATGCGCTGAAGAGTGAGATGATGATATTTAAGGCAGGTAAAAAGACATACAACTCAGTTCCTGCAGTTATGCTCTCCGGAGTTCCTCTGAAGCAAGTAACGCGTTTTAAGTACTTGGGACACTGGGTTTCGGATGATTGCAATGATAATATTGACATTGAACGGGAGCGCAGAGCGCTGTCTGTCAGATGTAACACGTTGGCTCGCAGATTTGCGGGATGTTCCTTGGAGGTAAAGCGAACCTTGTTCAGAGCTTACTGTCAGTCGTTTTACACGTGCAGTCTCTGGAACAACTTTACCAAGAAGGCATACAGCGCTCTGCGCGTCCAATATAATAATGGGTTCAGGATACTGATGGGGCTGCCACGTGACTGCAGCGCCTCAGCAATGTTTGCGTTAGCTAAATGACTTTCACGCCATCATGAGAGCTAGGTATTAATAGCTCAGAATAAATGTTTTTTGATTTGATTTTTGATTTTGATTTAGGTCCGCCTCCCTGCTCGTATCCGTGGCAGCGGCAACACTATCCTGACCACATTATCCGTGAGGCTGGACTGCCCATTATTAAATAGGTGTATGTTATTGCACAAAAATCACTTTGTTGTGTTATAAATTGTGTGAACTGTCCCACTACGACAGTAGAATAATATGTTTACTAACACCATTTTAATGTTTACTAACACATATGGACTCACTGTGTGGTCTGAATTAATTAAATAAATAAAACCAAATTGTTTATTATGAAGCAGGTTATTTTTATTAAAATGAGTTAGAAGTTGATTAAAGATTATTTTTTCAAAAATTTTACTGAGCGCAGGTAGTACAGAAATAGGCCTAAAATTTGAGGGGTCTGATGTACTACCTGATTTAAATATAGGTATTACTTTACTGTGTTTCATTAGGTCCGGAAATACACCAGTTTTATACACTCATTGAAGATTTCTATGAGAAACGGTGCAATTACGTCTAATATATGATTAATAACCTTAATTGATATTCCCCATAAGTCAGGAGTTTTTTTAACATTAATAGTTTTAAAACTTTTTATGATATCACTTGTATTAATCTGACTAAAATTAAAATTGAGTTTACATTTATGAACCACTCCATAGGTCAACTTCTAGAAGGGACTTTTCAGCAACACCACGCCACACCTACACCTCCGCCTCGAAAGGCGGAGAGATCAAGCCTGGGCAGCGGGGTGCCCCCAAGGCCCGTACACGAAGACCCCCATGATGGATGGTTGCATTTAATATTTGCTTTTTTATTGTACTTCCATGTTTGTGATCCGTATGACAAGCAAGGAAGTAAACATCCATCCATTACTTTCTTTTTATATTCAATGGCAATTTTAATTTCATTATCTCCTTCAAACTCCAGTACTTTCCCCAGGTCATGTTAATTCTTCTGTCGATTTCATCCATATTTCTGGAATTTTTAAATGAGATTAATTTCCCTAGGTAGATATAATTATCTACATATTCTAAGGTTTGGGTACAGTTTACTTGAATTGGTGTTGGTTCTGCATTAGTCATAATTTTGGTTTTTGCTGTATTTAGGTGGAGTCCTATTTTGTTGCTTACTTCGCATAGTTCTGTTATCATTTCTTGTAGTTGTTCTGAAGATCTTGAAAAAAGTATTAAGTCGTCAGCAAATCTGAGATTGCTCAGTTTTTTCATTCCTATAGTGACACTTTTGTTTTCACATTTTAAATCTTTCATTATGTTCTGTAAGACAGATATAAAAATTGCCTCTACACATATTAATGACTGTGCCTATTCTATCAAGTTTTACACGACTTTTACTTTTGCTGTAAATATCTTTGAGGATGTTTATACAGGGTGTTGGTGCCCGGTGAAACAATACTTTCAGGGCTTAATCTATATCACATTTCAAATCATATACACATACTTTTGAAACGGATATAGTTACTTTATTATATAGTTGAAAAAATATTATTTTGTACTATTTTTGACAACCCTACCCTGACCTACATCTAGCGTGCTAAATCTATTTTCAAGCACACAGGCGCATGTATTCTGTTTAGAATGTGATTTTTGTCCCGTGTATTATTACAATGTTCTAGGATACAGGAGGTGACTAGCTGGCTTAAGTCTTTAGCTGTTGCTGTAGGTCAGTACGGTAGGGTTGATCCTGCACAAATTAAGACGTAATTTTGATTAGTTATAACTTATGATATATTATGCCTAGAAAACCCAGATTTGGTGGATGGCTTCTACATCAAGTATACTATTTGCTGTGAAAGTATTGTTTCATCGAATTTTAACACCCTGTATATGTTTTTGGTATGTTTTGGTCGTCTAAAGCTTGCCATATACTGTCATGAGATATAGAATCAAAGGCCTTTTCATAATCAATAAAAGCCAAATATAAGGGTTGATGTTCTTCCTGGTACTTTTCAATGACCTGTTCTAGTGTATGAATATGATCGATTGTGCTAAAACCCTTGCGAAAGCCTGCTTGTTCTATTGGTTGATGACTCTCTATCTCTGATTCTATCCTCTTGTTCAAGCAAGCTGCAAAAAGTTTATACATGGTAGGTAATAAGCTAATAGGTCGATAGTTACTCACATCTGATGGATCCCCTTTCTTGTATAAAAGTACACGGTGTCTCAAAAGAAATTTTATATTTGTTTAGCTTACTGCGTGAACGCTGCGTACTTGAGGGGTGCGGGGGTTATGTCAATTGGAAGCTTGGCTCTTGAGGATTCAGTCGCTATAGAGCGTTTCTCGGGAGCAGACCGCGCGTTGTGCGTGCGAGAGTTTTACAAGAACGGTGATTTTACAAGAAAATTCTGCAGTATTCGAGGCCACTTAAATGATGCGCCAAGCCTTCCTCTCATTCGACATTGGGTTAAAAAGTTTCAAGAGACTGGATCAACGCTGGATAAATCAAAATCCGGGCGACCTAGGTCATCAAGAACGGTAGAAAACGTGGAGAGTGTTAATCAATCTGTACGTGACGACCCGAGCCTTTCAATTCGGAAGCGCGCGAGTGCTTTAAATGTGCATAGATCATCATTACATCGCATTATGCATAAAGATCTAAAGCTGCACCCCTACAAAAATCAATTGGTGCAAGAATTAAAGCCCCAAGATGCCGGTCAGAGGCTTAATTTCGTAAATCAGATGATTGAGCGGAGAGGTGACATAAATTGGCCTCCACGTAGCCCAGATTTAACCCCTATGGACTTTTTCCTATGGGGTTATCTTAAATCTAAATTTTACGCCAATAAACCAACTTCACTGGTGCATTTGAAAGAAAATATCCGTCACGAAATGGCAGCCATCCCTCACTCCACCCGTCGAGCAGTCATAAGTAATTTTACTGTTCGATTAAATGAGCGCCAACAACGTGAGGGTTTACATTTAGACGATATTATTTTTAAGAAATGAATTCCCAAAAAGTGTATTTTAACAATAAATAAACATTTTTTCCACATACCGCTTCCTTTTTTTTAATCAATCCACTAAATATGAAATTTCTTTTGAGACACCTTGTATTTTTCATAATTTTTAATGTTTCATTCCTCCTTTTTTAAACAATGCTTCAAAATCAGCATTTTTGGGGTTCTTTTATGGTAGTTCTACGCTAAATTTCTTCTTCGTATACCGACCAGTACTTCCTTGTTAATCTAGTCTTCGCGTGGTTTGTTTATTATTTTTATTTTTTTCATTTTGTTTATTTTTATATTATTTAATATATGTTTCTCTAAATTTTTATAGCTTGTATTTCCTTCGAAGTTTTCTTTTTTGCTTATTTCCATTGACCTGTATAATGCATCGTAATCAGTAGTCGGGTATTCGTAGTATGTTTTAGTTTTAATTTCAGGTTTTTTCTGTTCAAGGAAAATTTGTTTGTGGTCAGATAGTGGTGTGTCCAATAAGGTCAAGCAAAAAGACTCAGCCTCAATGTTTGTAATCACATGATCTATAATTGAACAGGGTTTTTTTGCACTTCGCGTACTATAGTCATTACTTAACTTGTTTAGTGTTTGGAATCCCAATTCTTCAAGCATGTTACAGTAGTCCGTTTTGCGATGATCATTCTGCAATAAATTGATATTAAAATCTCCAAAAACTATAGCTAAAATTACCGTTCTTGTAAAACTCTCGCACGCACAACGCGCGGTCTGCTCCCGAGAAACGCTCCATAGTGACTGAATCCCCAAGAGCCAAGCTACCAATTGACATAACCCCCGCACCCCTCAAGTACGCAGCGTTCACGCAGTAAGCTAAACAAATATAAAATTTCTTTTGAGATACCCTGTACAAAAAGGCGTTACTACTTTAACTCATTTCAAAAATTGCGAGAAGCAGCCGAAGAAAATGTGGACATTTGTAAAAATACTAAAATTCTCAACATTACACAATTCACAAATATACAACATGTAAGCATGCATATACAAAATTCTTAACAAACATAAAAAAACAATTAGAATTTCCTATAATTACACACAAATATAACACACGACAACGTAACAAACTAAAACGAACTGCCGCAAGAACCAGTTATGGAAGACAAAATATAATGTTTCAAGGAGTTGAACTGTATAATTCTTTACCTAATGAAATTAAAACTGTTAAAAGTATAGCATATTTAAAAAACGGTTAATACCATATATTATTAATACTAGTAATAATAACTCATGCGAATAATAAGTTAAAAATAGTCTCAGATTGCTAATCAATGTTTCACTATAAATTTTGTTTTTTTCTTTTCTCAATGTAAGTGAATGTTAATATTGTTATGAGCTGAGGTTCGGGATAAGTAATGAAACACGGTTTTATCCTTAGGAAGACTCAAATTTATTTAATTCACTAATAAACACTTCACAAACACTATTCGCACTTGTTTCACTTGTTCGCTTCGATCCGTTCACTTTCGTATTCCGAGTGGAACTGTTGTCGCTCCAAACTCGCCGGCTATTTGTATCCAGAGATACCGGCTTCTAGATTGTTCGCAATGCGCCTCGAATGGAGTGACAGAGATAGAAATACTTATCTCTGTCTCACTTGCACATTGTTCTAGAAGCTTCTGGAATAGTCCCGAACGGAGCGACTAACAACGTTCTAGAAACTTCTCGATTAGTCTGGAAAGGTGTGAAAGAGTTAGCAATATATCTCTGTCTCGCTCACACACTTTCTAGAACATTCCCGAACAGTCTCGTGTGAGTGAGAGAGATAGTACTATATATCTCTATCTCACTTTCTGGATGTTTCTACAACATTCTCGTAACATTACCCCCTTCTTAGACATGCTCGTCCCGAGCATTTTCATTTCCATAATAGCGTGCCAATCTATCCACGTGAACGACTTTTGGGGTACCACGTGAGCCTTTACGGATCCCATAAGTGAGGTCGTTAAACTTAGTCACTATTTGGTACGGTCCGTCCCATCTAGCTTGTAGTTTGGGTGATTTGCCTTTCTTACGCGTTGGATTATGCAACCACACTAATGTTCCTTCGTCGAAGCCTTTGATGTTTGTTCTACGATCATATCTCGTTTTCATTCGCTCTTACATCTGTTGACTAGATTGCCCGATGTGATCGTTAACATTATCCATTTTGCCTCGCAAATCATTTGCGTACTCTGTCACGCATTTTGGGGCATCTGGTGGCACGCCGGTTAGTAGGTCTGCAGGCAATCGCAATTCCCTCCCGAAGTTCGCGAAAGCAGGAGTTACTGACGTGCATTCATGCACAGCGCTTCGGTATGACAGAAGGAAGGGTTGAATATGTCTATCCCAGTCTTTTTGTCTATTATCTACCACTTTTGCTAGATAGCCTTCTAACGTCCTGTTAAACTGTTCAACCATTCCATCCGACTGCGGGTGGTAACTAGTGGTCCTAGTCTTGTTCGTACCCATAACTTGGCACATTTCTTGGAAAACTTGAGATTCGAAATTTCTACCTTGATCACTATGGATTTCCAGCGGCACTCCGAAACGACAGAAGACCTCATGAACCAATTTGTCTGCTACCGTCGATGCTTCCTGATTCGGTATCGCAAATACTTCAGGCCATTTCGTGAAGTAATCCATGACCACCATGAAGTATTTGTTACCGTTTTCACTTTCAGGAAACGGTCCGGCAACATCCACAGCGATTCGTTCCCACGGAGCTCCTACATTGTACAGCTTTAGTGCTCCTCTACTGCGAGTTTGAAGGCCCTTCACTGCTGCACAACTGGCACATTTCCGACACCAGTTTTCGATATCGTCACGGCAGTGAACCCAGTAGAATCTTTCTCTGATTTTTAATAGAGTCCTTTTCACTCCCAT
Source organism: Trilocha varians (assembly GCA_030269945.2). Lineage (NCBI taxonomy): Eukaryota > Metazoa > Arthropoda > Insecta > Lepidoptera > Bombycidae > Trilocha > Trilocha varians. Next base: position 6,451,644 of record AP028282.1, read on the forward strand.
GTGTCCTCCAGAGCATCCATCATGGTACATCTGAAGAACATCCGGCACCTTGGCTTTTGGTACTACCATCTGCAAGTGGCACTTGTCTCCTAGTGTCGCGAGCGTTCTCCCACTTTCGGCATAGAACACCATCTTGTATAGTGAGACTGTCCCATTGAGCCCAATAGCTCTTAGTGATTGAGCTCATTGCTGCCACTTCACTCCAGCTAGGCCTACTAGCGTTGGTTTGAACCCACTCAAAGATCGGTTTGATATCCCTATCATTTAGCTGAGCTTCTTTTAAAGTTTCTTTCCACTCAGCACTCAGATCCGTTCTTATCATCTTTACTGGCACAGCTTCTTTACTTTCTTGCCTTGCACAGGTTTTGCAATCATCTTCACAAGGCCTCCTAGATAATGCGTCGGCATTACCATGTAATCTTCAGCTACGATGTTCAATCGTGAAGTCAAATTCCAGTAATTGTTCAATCCATCTTGCTACTTGACCTTCTGGATTTTTAAACTGTAACAACCACTTCAAGGCTGCATGATCAGTCCGCAGATGGGATTTCCGTCCCAGTAGGTATTTAATGAAATGCTGCAACGTCTTCACTACCGCAAGTAACTCCCTTCTTGTGACGCAGTAGTTTCTCTCTGGTTTAGACAAAGACTTGCTGAAGTACGCAACTGCATATTCCTGATCACCTTTGCGCTGAGACAACACACCTCCAATTCCAATATTGCTTGCGTCTGTGTCAACTATGAACTCACTTTCCGGATCAGGATAGCTCAAAATTGGAGTACTGCACAGACGATCTTTAAGTTCTTGGAAAGCGATGTCACACTCCTCGTTCCAACAAAACTGTCACTTCTCCTCAGTTAGCTTGTGTAAAGGTTTGGCTATATCAGCAAAGTTCTTCACAAATCTTCGATAATAAGAGCACAGACCTAGAAATGCCCTAACTTGTGTTTTGTCCTTCGGAACAGGCCAACCTTTAACAGCAGATATCTTTTCTGGGTCAGTCTGAACACCTTTTTCTGAAATTATATGTCCCAGGAAACTGAACTCTCGTTGGAAGAAAGAACATTTCTTTGGACTCAATTTAAGGTTAGGTCCACGGAGTTTCGATAGAACACGTTCAAGATTTTGAAGATGTTCATCGAACGTTCGTCCTACGATGATGACATCATCTAGGTACACCAAGCAAGTGTCTCTAATCAACCCAGTGAGAACTAGTTCCATTAATCGTTCAAAGGTTGCAGGTCCATTACACAAACCATACGGCATGACTCGGAATTGCCACAAACCTTTTCCGGTTGAAAAAGCTGTCTTTTCTTTATCTTTGGGGTCGATTTCAACTTGCCAGTATCCACTCTTCAAATCCATTGTACTGAACCACTTTATTCCTGTAAGTGTATCTAGAGTGTCGTCAATCCTTGGCAACGGATAGCTGTCTTTCTTTGTGATGTCATTAAGTCGGCGATAATCTACATAAAATCGCATACTGCCATCCTTTTTCTTCACCAACACTATCGGTGAACACCACGGACTTGATGAAGGCTCTATTACTCCATCTCTTAACATCTCATTGATCATTGTCTCAACTTCTTTTTCCTTAGCAACTGGTAGTCTTCTCGGTCGCTGCCAAATCGGTAACTCATTGCCTGTATTTATCTTATGCTGAACTGAACCTGTTTTTCCGATATCAGCGTCGTTTTTCGAGAAGACATCCGAGTACCGAAGTAGCATCTTTTTAGCTTTAACGACTTCTTCTTTGGACAGATTAGCACGACTCTTATCCAAAAGTGTAGACAAATTTATCTCTGAAGGTTTCTGGTTATTAGCAGCAGACGAATTCTGGCATTTACGCATCCAGTCAACCTCTTCGAAGGTCGCCATCAGAGTACCCTTCTTAATTATTTGTGCCTTATCACCTGGATTGATGACACGCAATACAGAAACGTCGGATGTTCTCACAAGTGTACGTGCAACAGTCCACGGAGAATCATCACTCAATTTCTCTATAAGAACACAACGAGATCCTTGCTTGCATTGATGAGGTAGTCTAACAGGTACATTCACCTCCGACCTAGGAGCAAGGGTAGTCGTCTTCCAGCAGTAGACTTTGCCCGACGAAGCACCTACCATAAAGATCTCCTCCAAACCACATCGTAATACTCCTTGCTTAACATCGATCTCACAGTGATGAGTTCTCATAAAGTCCAAACCCAGAATACAGTTATCAACTATATCAGGAACAATAACGTTGTGTCGATATACTTTGTTTCCTAATTTTAACACGTTAACTGCGAAACAAGGCTTAAAACGCCCTGTACACGTCCCGACGTTCCTGCGGCAAGGAAAAATGTGAACTTCTCGTTCGTGCGGGAGGCATAACTTCCATCTGGTTCAGTACAGGAAAGAGATAACTATATATCTGAGATGTGCTATTGATTCCTAGTTCTATGGTGTACCTATTTTAAGACCGGGTTTTTTAGATCTCGTGCCGCACTGAACAAACAAAATTCTAACACAGTGCGGAACGAGGTTTAGAACACCTCGTACCCCCGCGCACCTCGTACCGCACTGTACGCTAGCTTCACGCGGTTAGTGTTGTGCAACGCATGCCAGGCTGCGCACGCGACGAAGAAAGCTACCAATTATGTCGAAACATTGCCGAAGAAAGTTGATTTCAGAGGATGATGAAGAAAAACCGGGTGATGAATCTGAATCAAAATCGCTGATGATATTTCAAAAACAGGTTAGTTACGAATTAATATTTACAAAATATACTTACTTCGTCTAGATGAAATAATTATCTATTTATCTATCTATACTAATATTATAAAGCTGCAGTTTGTTTGTTTGTTTATTTGTTTGTTTGAACGCGCTAATCTCAGGAGTTACTGGTCCGATTTCAAAAATTCTTTCACTGTTGGAATGTCCATTTATCGAGGAAGGTTATGGGCTATATTTTATTTTGAAAAAAATTAGGGATCCGTATAAAAATATCGAATTTGTAAGACAAGGTGTAATATCGAAAACCTATTTATGCGTACGCTGCAAAAACTATTGACAATAGCACAAAATTATGTACTACGGGTTTTTAGGTATTAGGTAGATCTAAAAAAAAATCCGCGAGAGCATATATCTAACTATCATAGTTTAGTCACAATAACCGCTTTATGTTCAAGAAAAAAAAAATCGTCCGAAGATTGAAATTACATTAAAATAGTATTGTTATATTAATCCTTATCCAAATTAAGTATTATATTATCAAGAGTATTAATGTAGAAGTAAATTACTTTTTGTTTTATTCCAATCGGATTTTTCGTTGAGAAGTTATGACGAGTATAAAACGCAAAAAAAGATACCCAACGCGATTCGTGCAAATAACAACGTTACGAGTACTGTTTGAACCCCTTTGTGACGCAGACGAAGTTGCGAGGGTCATCTAGTTTAATAAATAAATTTCAGCTAAATATAGTAGAATCCGTTTATTATGACTCCGCCTATATTGACCAACCGGTTATTATGACGTAACTATACTACGAAGTTTGGTTTTCATATGAAATTCTTTATAAATCTATACTAATATTATAAAGCTGAAGAGTTTGTTTGTTTGTTGGTTTGAACGCGCTAATCTCCGGATCTACTGGTCCGATTTCAAAAATTCTTTCACTGTTGGAAAGTCCATTTATCGAGGAAGGTTATTGGCTATATTTTATTTTCAAAAAAATTTGGGATCCGTATGAAAATATCGAATTTGTAAGACAAGGTGTAATATCGAAAACCTATTTATGCGTACGCTGCAAAAACTATTGACAAAATGATGTACTACGGGTTTTTAGGTATTAGGCAGATCTAAAAAAAAGTCCGCGAGAGCATATATCTAACTATCATAGTTTAGTCACAATAACCGCTTTATGTTCAAGAAAAAAAAATTCGTCCGAAGATTGAAATTACATTAAAATAGTATTGTTATATTAATCCTTATCCAAATTAAGTATTATATTATCAAGAGTATTAATGTAGAAGTAAATTACTTTTTGTTTTATTCCAATCGGATTTTTCGTTGAGAAGTTATGACGAGTATAAAACGCAAAAAAAGATACCCAACGCGATTCGTGCAAATAACAACATTGCGAGTACTGTTTGAACCCCTTTGTGACGCAGACGAAGTTGCGAGGGTCATCTAGTTTAATAAATAAATTTCAGCTAAATACAGTAGAATCCGTTTATTATGACTCCGCCTATATTGACCAACCGGTTATTATGACGTAACTATACTACGAAGTTTGGTTTTCATATGAAATTCTTTATAAATCTATACTAATATTATAAAGCTGAAGAGTTTGTTTGTTTGTTGGTTTGAACGCGCTAATCTCCGGATCTACTGGTCCGATTTCAAAAATTCTTTCACTGTTGGAAAGTCCATTTATTGAGGAAGGTTATTGGCTATATTTTATTTTCAAAAAAATTTGGGATCCGTATGAAAATATCGAATTTGTAAGACAAGGTGTAATATCGAAAACCTATTTATGCGTACGCTGCAAAAACTATTGACAAAATGATGTACTACGGGTTTTTAGGTATTAGGCAGATCTAAAAAAAAGTCCGCGAGAGCATATATCTAACTATCATAGTTTAGTCACAATAACCGCTTTATGTTCAAGAAAAAAAAAATCGTCCGAAGATTGAAATTACATTAAAATAGTATTGTTATATTAATCCTTATCCAAATTAAGTATTATATTATCAAGAGTATTAATGTAGAAGTAAATTACTTTTTGTTTTATTCCAATCGGATTTTTCGTTGAGAAGTTATGACGAGTATAAAACGCAAAAAAAGATACCCAACGCGATTCGTGCAAATAACAACATTGCGAGTACTGTTTGAACCCCTTTGTGACGCAGACGAAGTTGCGAGGGTCATCTAGTTTAATAAATAAATTTCAGCTAAATACAGTAGAATCCGTTTATTATGACTCCGCCTATATTGACCAACCGGTTATTATGACGTAACTATACTACGAAGTTTGGTTTTCATATGAAATTCTTTATAAATCTATACTAATATTATAAAGCTGAAGAGTTTGTTTGTTTGTTGGTTTGAACGCGCTAATCTCCGGATCTACTGGTCCGATTTCAAAAATTCTTTCACTGTTGGAAAGTCCATTTATTGAGGAAGGTTATTGGCTATATTTTATTTTCAAAAAAATTTGGGATCCGTATGAAAATATCGAATTTGTAAGACAAGGTGTAATATCGAAAACCTATTTATGCGTACGCTGCAAAAACTATTGACAAAATGATGTACTACGGGTTTTTAGGTATTAGGCAGATCTAAAAAAAAGTCCGCGAGAGCATATATCTAACTATCATAGTTTAGTCACAATAACCGCTTTATGTTCAAGAAAAAAAAATTCGTCCGAAGATTGAAATTACATTAAAATAGTATTGTTATATTAATCCTTATCCAAATTAAGGATTATATTATCAAGAGTATTAATGTAGAAGTAAATTACTTTCTGTTTTATTCCAATCGGACTTTTCGTTTCGAAGTTATCACGAGTATTAAACGCAATGAATACCACGCAGAACGCAAAATAATGTCGCGACAACATTGCGAGTACTGTTTGATCCCCTTTCTGACGCAGACGAAGTTGCGGGGGTCATCTAGTAGTTTCCAGACTTCCCTTACAGTGACATTTCGCTTATTTTGAGTCATTTTTAATGAATTATGTCCGGTTATAATGACCGACATGATTCTGTACACCTTCGGTAATGTTCGTTGACTCCCGACGACGTTCGGCCCGTTGGCAAGTTTTTGTTTTGAATCTTAGTGGGTAATTGACGCTTGAAGGTCACACGTTGTTTTTGTTCACAGCAATATTAAAAACTAGCTGACCCGCGCAACTTCGTCTGCGTTACAAAGGGTTTAAACTGTACTCGCTATGCCGTCGAGTTATTATTTTCGCGGCCCGCAATGCCCCACATATTCATTGCGTTTTATACTCGTAATAACTTCTAAACGAAAAGTCCGATTGGAATAAAACAAAAAGTATGGATCCCTAATTTTTTTGAAAATAAAATATAGCCTATAAATCCATACCTTCCTTCCTTCTTATACCTTCCTCGATAAATGGACTTTCCAACAGTGAAAGAATTTTTGAAATCGGACCAGTAGATCCTGAGATTAGCGCGTTCAAACAAACAAACAAACAAACTCTTCAGCTTTATAATATTAGTATAGATGATAATTTTTTTTTTTTCAATTTATTAACAGCATTGGATACAAGTCCTTAAGCCTAACTTAGTTACTAATTTACAAAATTAGTTTAATGACAAAATCATACTTATAGTGTTTCTACAGAGTTAAGAATAAATTTATATAATGGCTTATAAAAGTTACAGTTAGATAAAAGTTCTTGAATAGTTTTTGGAATTTGAATTTTACTAGATGTACCTACACAAACTTTCTAAGTCCGTCACTAAAATCAACCGTTGAAAATTATGTTTTTGACATTGAAAAACAATGTGTTCTATGTCTGCCATCACATTACACTGTTCACATTTTCCTTCTTCGACTTTAATCATTTTTAGTTTTGCTAAATGAGCCGGCGTTCGGCAGTGTCCAAATCTTAATCTATTAATAGTGATTATAAAGTTTCTATCCTGGCCGACTTTCTTCGTGTGATACCAAGGTAAAGGCGGCGGGACTTCTTGAATATTTTTATACCAATTTCCTTTAACTTGAGATACTTGGAACCAGTAATCGTGCCATAATTCTTTAATGTTACTCTTAATTTTTTGGTGATAATCAGTAAATGGCACTTTTAAAATAAATCTATGGTCTTCATCATAAGTACTCCGTGTCGCTCTATCTACAATTTCATTGCCGGTGATTCCGCAATGAGAAGGCACCCATTGAAATCTAATACTTTTACCAGAACTCTTTAGATCTACTAAGGCTTTCCTTATGTCGAGTAAAATGTAATTTACATTAAATTTTAGAGAGATTGATTCAAGAGCTAAAAGACAACTTAAACTATCTGAGATAACTAAAAAACTTGTATTATTTACATTTTTTATATACAGTAAAGCCTTTAAAATAGCATAACACTCAGCTGTAAAAATGCTACAAAGAGGATCTAGATTAAAACAAATGGTCTTTTTACTCTGTGGATCATAAACAGCTGATGTGACTTGGTCAGTCACCTTTGATCCATCTGTGTATAACCTATAAGTTAATGGAATGGTTGTTAAATATTCACAAAATTCAAGCTGGTTGTTTACTCTAACTGTATCAACAACAAAGTCAGTAAAAAAGAGATGTTCAAAATGTAATTTGTAAAGTGGTAAAATATTAAGTGTGTATATATTTTTACATAAATTTTGTAAATTCAGTACTATTGATAAAATTCCTGGGGTACGATTGGATACAAATTGCTCTGCTGTTATGTTTATTAGGTTTATTAAATCAGAAGGAAATTGTTCTTTTGGTAGGATCCTATCCAAAACAAATACTCTGTTATTTGCGAGAAGTTTAAGACCAAAGTTATTTGCAATCTGATAGCGTCTTAATTTTTAGAGGTAAAATGCCTGTTACTGCCTCCATTGCATTAATTGGAGTAGAGCAAAAAGCTCCAGTAATAATTCTTAGTGCTTTGTTTTGGATTAAATCTAATTTCTTAAGGTGACTTACATTAGTGCTCATGTATGCTAAAGAGCTGTAGTCAAAGTGACTCCTAACTATGGACTTGTATAACAGAGAAAGTGTCCTAGGATCAGATCCCCAATGGACACCAGCCAAACAGCGCAAGATGTTAAGACCTTTAGAAGCATTTTTTATAATGTAATTAATGTGACAATCAAATTTCAATTTAGCATCCAAAACTATCCCCAAAAATTTTTTATTGTTGGCCAAGTTCAGAGAACTATTGTTATAAATGATTGAATGTGTATTATCTAAAACATGTCCTTTTTTGTTAAAAATCATAGCACTACTTTTATCTACATTAATGTTTAACTTAAGACTACTATAAAATTTCTCAATATTTTTCAAAGTGTTATTGAGATTCTGTATACCAATATTTACATCTTTATGTACAGTATATACAACAATATCATCTGCAAACAACAGACATTTTACAGAAGAATCTGTCAAGTATTTACTAATTTGTGAGGTATAAATATTATACAATAGAGGAGAAATTGTGGCACCTTGCATTGTTCCCTTGTAAACGAGCCTTGGTCCATGCAAAATATTATTAAATTTGATATACATTGTCCGTCCATATAAAAATGTGAAAATCCACTTACAGATTTTACCAGGCACTAGCAAGAATTTCTATTAATATTGATGGATTGACATTGTCAAATGCTCCACTAATGTCAAGAAAAGCACAAACGGTATATGAATGGTTATGGAAAGAAGACTGAATATCGGCAATCAATGATGTAAAACTTTCTGCAGCACTTCTACCTCTGCGGAAACCAAACTGCTCTGAAGGTATTGTAAGATTTTTTTCAAAATAATGATGATAATGATATTGGTCTATATGAATTTGAATCATTGTGAGGCTTATCTGGTTTTAAAATTGGAATAACACATTGTGTTTTCCAAGATTCAGGAATACTTTCTGAAGCCCATAGATTATTATAAATTCTAAGTAGAATATTTTGGGCTTTAGAGTGGAGATTGGTTATTAAAATATAAGTTATGTCATCAAGACCTGGAGACGTATTTCTTCTGGATTTAAGTGCAACTTGAAATTCTTGCAATAAGAAAGGTTTAGAAAGATAGTTACTAGTTGTGTTCCCGAGAGTTTCGAAGTAATGATTTAATTTATTAAAATCTACATCTTTTTCAGTTGGAGATGCCGGTGCAAATTTATTAAAAAATGAAGGGATCCACTCATCATTTTTTGGAGCTTTTCTGCATGATGCTCGTTTAAATCTGCGGATGTAATTCCAGATCGTGCTAACAGGTGTGTATCGATTAAATGACTCACAGAGTAATTTCCCAGATAATTTCTTTTTTTCTTTAATTAATATTTTTTTAGCAGCATTAATTTTTTTGTAATTTATATAATTCTCAATTGTCGGATTTAGTCTATATTTTTTTAAAGCTGATTTGCTGGCATCAACTGCATCAGAACATTCATTGTCCCACCAGGGAACTGGTTTTTTAATTTTGTACGAAGTTTGATTTGAAATTTTAGGGATGTGTTTTTCTTTAAGTGTGTTGAGTATGTCACAAAAACAATTATAACATTCAAGAGGGTCATCAGTACTTATAATTAAAGAATCAAATGCTTTCTCACTTTCAGATGTATACTGAAGCCAGTCAGCCCTACTATATATGTATCGATCAGCAGGAGGACCTATGATATATTTTTCAAGAGATGTTTCAATATTAATAATAGTTGGGAAATGATAACTCCCCATGGGATCATCGTGTACTTTCCATTCACAAAGTGAAGCTATTGATGGACTAATGCATGTTATATCGATTGCTGAAGAATTATGATGTATGGAACCAACTGTTGTTGGTTTACCAGAATTAAGAATGCACAAGTCACCATCATCTAACAAATTATAAACATCTGTACCTCTGGAGTTTGTAGACATACAACCAAATGCTACATGATGAGCATTCAGATCACCTGACAGCATTACTGGCTTGGGCATTACATTGATAATCTGTTTGAGTTTGTTAGATTTGAATCTTCCACCTCGCGGAGGACTATATGCACACACGATACTCAATTCGCCTGCAGATGTTTTTATAATAATAGCTTTAGTTTGTAGGAAATCGTAATAAGGGGTCGGAATCTCTTTGAACTTGATTGTATCTTTAATTAAGATTGCTACGCCGCCATGACCACTTGGGCCATCTTGTCTTACGATTTCATAGCCTGAAATCTTAAATGAACCTTCCTGTTTTAGCCAAGTTTCTTTTAACAGACAAATGTCAATATCACATTGATTCAAAAAATTAATTAGTAACGGTTTTTTATTATTTACACTCTGGATATTATACTGAGCTAATGAAATAAATGTCTTGTTGGAATTCGTGTGAGAATTAGAATCCATAAATTAGATTAAATTTGAAAGAAAAATATCTCTTATTTTGTTAATAGTCATAACTTCGTTAGAGTTTGCTAAATGAACTAAAGATTTTATAATTGCATTAAGAATTATATCATTATTTGCTATTTTTTCTATTTCTGTATTCTTGTCTTCTGTTACTGCGTTGTGAACAGTAGAGGTAGTTTTTACATTAGAGTTAATTAATTTGTTTTTATTAGTATTAGAAATGTTTTTGTGTCTGACAGAATCTGTTGTAGGTTTTAATTGTGGAAAGTCTTTTTCATATACTGGCGCTTTACTTACATCAGCATAAGAAATCTTACTTTTCTTTTCAATTATTTTTTGCATCTTAATTGGACATGTTTTTGATATAGCTAGGTGAGCACCACCACAATTAATACAATTAAGAGAATTTGAATTGTCACAATTTTTAAAATAGCGATCACCTGCACAAATTGAACATTTTTGTCTACCATTACAGATTTTGGCAGAATGGTTGAAATTGAAGCATTTAAAACATTGAAGCAATGGAGGAACATATTCAAATACTCTGTATGAAAATAAATCATACTGTACCGAGTCTGATAAAGTATTAGACAAGAAAGTTATGCTTACTGTTTGTAGGGGGACTTTCTCAGCACCAACAGTCTTCGTGAATCGTCTAATGCAAATAATGTCAAATTTGGAGGACAGCTTGCTGTATAGTTCAGTGTTGGATATGTTTGTGGGCACGAACCGTATTATCCCAGTTTTTTCAATTTCTCTTGCCGGTATGTAGGCTTTTAAGTTGTATTTATTTAGAAAAGTAGAGTTTAAAAGAAAGTTATTGGCATAGTTTTGTTGATGGAAATTAATTGCTATTTTTGTTGCTCTAGTTCTATGCATGCTTTGAATTCCTTTGATTTCCAAAGAAAATATATGGTTAAGGTATATGGGACTTTTATTTCCCAATTTTTCTTTGTCCGCAGTACTTTCCACAAATACCTTAAATGAAGATTGGATACTATTTTCCGGGTATAGTCGTTTATACCCAACTTTGAAAAAAGGTCTGTATAGATCACTGTCGTCAGCACCAGAATTTTCCTCGGCACGAGGTCTCTTTTTGGAATTGGGCGGTTTATCCCCGCCTACCTCGTTCCCGTCCATTTTATGGTCAACAAAAGCTATTGTTGTAATTGTATTATTAAACAAAACTATGTAACTAATTTTTAAATAAAATGTTAAAAAAAATTAAACCGCGCTTTTTCAAATTCCCCTATAGATGATAATTTGACCATAGCATTAGAGATTACGGACAAAAATTACAGATTACTTATAATAAAAATACACTTGTATGTGTTATAATGTGTTGATAACGTGCAATTTTGATTTTGATTTAATATGTATGTATACGTATGTAATTACTATGTTTATGTATTAAACTACTTAAGTGTGTGGCGACCAATAGCGCGCGAGGTCCTGACTCGCGGTTACGACATTTACAAGAATCTTCGCATATATACGACATCTCAAATCTACTACAGTGGGCTTCGGCCTGACCGGGCATACACTACCTCGCCCGGTCGGAGATCTCCCTTTGGCCATAAGTCCACTGTACCCACAACTCAAATCAAATACCGCACCTCCCCTGATCCTGTTAGGAACAATCCAATTCAGGATGACGTCATAAGGACGCGATCGGGTCGCGTTGTTCACTTTCCCGATTTTTATCGCCCGTAGTGACGGTCTCTGGGGGGGAGTGATGTAGCCTACTCACACAACTGGTGACCCTCGACAAAGAACACGCCTCCTTCGACATCATCACACCCTCCCAAGCCTCGAACCCCGCCAGCCAGCTTCAGCCTCTTCGGGTACTTCTTCCACAAGCCGCAACGCAGCGCGGCCTGGTCGAACCCTCATCGGCTTCACATCGGGCAAACTCACTACGTCAACCGGTCAGCACAGCAGAGCACATCTCTCCTGGTCAACACGTAGCATCGGCCCCGCACGGCAGCATCTCCGACTCACTGGAGCCCGTGCATCAGCAGCACAGTTCCGACTCACTGGGACACATGCAGCAGCAACACAGTTACGACTCACTGGGACTTTCTACACTGGCACTGGCGATTCTCGATTCACGCACACAAGACACAACGGATGAATCGACCTCCGGTCTCCGAAGGGGAGTGTGTGGCGACCAATAGCGCGCGAGGTCCTGACTCGCGGTTACGACATTTACAAGAATCTTCGCATATATACGACATCTCAAATCTACTACAGTGGGCTTCGGCCTGACCGGGCATACACTACCTCGCCCGGTCGGAGATCTCCCTTTGGCCATAAGTCCACTGTACCCACAAGTACATTCATATTTACATAAAAAAGGTTTTTCATTTCACAAAACGCTTTGTATGACGTCCGCCTCTTAAGACTTCTTTTTTTTTTAATGGCTTTATTGCCACCGTTATTATGACTTGTTTGTCAATCCCTTTCGATGTCATTATAAACAGACCTTACTGTACGTTAATTTTAAAATATTGTATATCTGTATAGTGAGGGATTTATTATAAACACGCATTCTGTCCTTGTTCAAAATGGTCAGTACATAGGAGGATTGATATAGGAAACGTAGCGAATTAATATACTTTTAAGGTAATTTACACAAAACTCCGAGAACTTTTTTCTATAATACGTCATCTTTGGTAGTGGGAATGAGTAGTTCTACTAGGCAACCTCTCTGATTAGTGTTTTAAATGGATTTTATAATTAATATGATTTACAATATATCCGACAGTTTTAAACATTAAACATTTCACGTTCATTATTATGAATTAACTACTTACTTTTGTTTCTAGCGATCTAGCATAAAGGATTACGGTATTTAACGGATCTGTAAGTACGTATTGGATGGAATGGTGCTTTTAATTTAACAAAGCTACATTTTTTGGATTTTTTGTGTGAAGAGCTTAAGACGAAATTAACATTAAATTTTTGGAATAAATAACAACAAAAAATTTTAAAAACCAGTTATTTGAAAACCTGGAGTATAAAAAAAATACAATGCATCAAGATTAAGGCTGCCATTAGTTCGGTTTCCCTTAATTCCCCTACGTGGCAATAAAAAAAGAAAAAAAAAAAAAAATTGTCCTAATTTGGAAGGCGTCCTGACCGGGGCACCTTACAAAAGGTGACCGGGGAAAATGCTATATTTTTTATAACGTATTGAAAATTTACATGGCAGCCTTATTCATTGTATATACCTATGTGCATGATTGATTCGTTTTTCTTTAAAACTGCAATACTCAATAACAATAATTATACAATCAGCTCTGAACATAGCACGCTTCATTAAAAAATAATATTTACTGCTAACCAACAACTTTTGCGGAAGCCTTTCGCTAGCAGCTTAATAAAAATTATACCGAACAAAATGATAGTTTTCGTATAAAAATTTATATCTGTGATTTATTTTGAATATACTGAAATTATGTTATTGTCGACATTTTGGTACTTTTTAACCAAAACGAATAAAAAATAACGTATAAAAAAGTTTACTATTTAAATCTTTACTATTTTGAGCTTATATATTTTATTTATTGACTAGCTGACCCGTGCAACTTCGTCTGCATCAAATAGAAATGTACCCTATAATCTGCCCTGCTAAATAGGCTATCTAATATTGAAAGAATTTTTCAAATCCGACCAGTAGTTTCTGAGATTACCCGGAACAAACAGACAGACAGGCAAAAGTTTAAAAAAGGTTGTTTTGGTATGTGTATTGAATATGCATTGATATGCAAGTACTAAAAAGCGGTTACTTCAATGTTAAAAACAGACACTCCGATTATATATATATATGTATAAATAGCTGACCCATGCAACTTCGTCTGCGTCCCGTGCAATTTATATATTTATATTTTGAGCGTAATAACCTAATTATTACTTTGAGTTAAAAATCTACATACGATTTGCCTAAACAATAATTGTATCAAGTTTGAATCAAATCCCTTTTAGTTATTTTTGCTTCGTGCAAAAAATTCTGAACGCATATTCGCATCATAATTGATAACCGAGGGATTTCTTTGATAGTTTTTCTGAAAAAATATTCAATGATCTGAAGTGTGCTTAAGTTAATAAACACCATGCTTAAATAATTCTAGCTTTGTTAAGTTTGGCATATACCACTGCGGATCTGAAACTGTTTATGAAGTTCAAATTAGGCCAATTAAAAAAAAATGTTTGTCTAATTGCTATATGAATTTGGTTATTACGTAATTAGTAGTTTTTACATGAAAGCAAATTATCGTAATAAAATATGTTGGGGATTTACATTAATGATTCTCTATACACGATATTAGACGTATGACCGTTGGGGATCAAAGCAAATAGTTTTCTAGGGTTAGTAATCCCACCCGGTGGTCCCGCCTTGTCGTGGCGGTGGGCTGGAGCGTGCACCCTCGCACCCCGCAAGGTGTTTAGTTGGCAAGAGGGTGCCGCGACCAAGAGGACCACACGGAGCTCCTCTCCCCACACCGCTTGTTAAGCAAGCGGTGCCCTCGGGGACGAGGAGGGTGGCTAGTGGGCCACCGGAGGAGGACGCCGAACCGCAGGCGGCGTATAACCTGCACCCAGGCGATCGCGAGCCTTGGGGGACTAAATCCCCCCCAGAAAGAGCGACCGCACCACCTTGGGTAAGTGGTGTGAGTAATCACCCAAAAATTAAAATCGTAATGAAAAGTCGGACCAATGAGCATGCCTTGCCGGACGATCCGGCCCCAGGCACCCGGCGCCCGCGGGTATCCGGGCCCGCGGGTGTGAAGACACCCACCGATGCCCACGTAGGGGTAGGCAACCAGGCCCCTACGATGGATGTAGAAACTGGAAGGCACTCGCAGGTAACCGGGCCTGCGAGTGACAAGGATACCGATGCCCGGGCCCAGATCGTCCCGTTCAATTGGGCGGACGAGAGGCGGGACCGGAGCCGACATGGAGCACCACCCCCAGTGATGGTGATGTCGACTCCGGAGAGCAACAGGCGGGGAGGGTCCTCCGCAAGCGGAAGTCCGCTGCGTGGAGGACCTCGATGAGCGGCTCGTCCTCTCGCGGTGAGGGGCCGCAGAGGGCGAGACGCTCGGGGAGGCTGGCCGCCAAGGGCGCCGGGCCGGCTCAACCGGAGCTGGATGAGCACTCGCTCATCCTCCAGAGCCTGGGGCGCAGGGCGCTTTATGCGGCCGCCCGGGCCTCGGGAAAGGGGGCCAAGGAGTAGGGGCAGCGGCTGCGAGCGATCGCCTCCGATGCCCGCAAACTGGTGCCGGTGCTTTCGGCGGCTGTCAGCCGGGCATCGGCGCTGGAAACGGAGGCCGAGCGGTCTCGTAAAGAGACCGCTCGGCAGTCGGAGGAGATCGCCGCCCTCAAAGTGAGGCTGGCGGCGTTGGAGCGGAGGGGGCCATCGCGCGTGCTCCGAAAGGAGCGGCGCACGCCTACACCAGGCCCTAGCCCGGGGGATGCGTCTGCGCATCGGTCCCCTCCCGCCCCAACTAGTGCAGAGCAGCCGGCCCTGCCCCCTCCTGGGGAGGCTACAGGGCCCAGGCGCCACCCTTCGCCCCGCTCGAGGGCGGAGATAAGGGAGGCGACGGAGTTGGAGGGGCGCATCAGGCGGGAGCTGATGGAGGAGTTCGGCAAGGAGATTGCCGAACTCAGGGCAGAAGTCACTGCCCTGCGTGGTGCTGCGTCGGCTGCAGCCGCAACTGCGGCTGCTGACGCGGCGCCACCCTCCACCACCTCGCCTGGTCCCACCACTCGGCGGTCGGCTCATCGGCCCCCCGCGGGGCCAACCCCAACCCCCAAGAAGGGACGCGGTGCTGGCGCGGCGGTTGCCCCAGCACCGAAGCCCCGTCCGCTGCCGCCAGCGACGAGCTTGGACAACGCCTGGACTGAGGTAGTGCGGCGGGGCAATAAAAGGGCCAGGGTGTCGGCCCCTCCGGTGGCGGCGGAGGCCTCACCACCTGGAGGGGTTACAGCCCTCCCACAGACGAAGACGCGGGCGGTGGCAGAGGCTCCCCAGAGGGGTCGAGCGCCTGCCACCCCCACCAACCGGACTGCGACGCGGGCGGTGGCGGAAGCTCCCCAGAGGGGTAGAGCGCTCGCCACCCCCACCAACCGGACTACGACCACGGCGGCCGTGGCTGCTCCCCAGGAGGGTCGAGCACCGGCCGCCAACAAAAAGAAGAAGAAGCCCAAGAAGAAGGGCCCGCGCGCGCCGAAGTCGGCGGCAGTGGTGGTAACACTGCTGCCAGCCGGCGAGGAAAAGGGCATGACGTACCCTAACGTCATGGCCCAGGCGCGCGCGGCCATCGACTTGGGCGAGATAGGAGCGGGGGAGGGCCTCCGCTTCCGGACGACCGCCAACGGGGCTCGTCTGCTGGAGTGTCCCGGTGCCGATAGTTCCGGCATCGCGGACCTCCTGATGGCGGGTCTCCGGGCGGTCTGGCCGGAGGAGGTGGTGCGAGTCCACAGGCCGGTGAAGATGGCGGAAGTCAGAATCACCGGTCTGGACGACTGCGCCACCAAGGAGGAGGTGGCAGCAGCAATCGCTGCCCAGGGCAAATGCGCCCTGGAGAACATAGTCGTGGGCGAACTTCGCCCCGGCTACTCCGGGGCCAGATCGGCGTGGGCGCGATGCCCCGTTGAGGCGGCCACCTCCCTGGCCACTCCCCCGCCGAGACGACCGGCTGGACACCCTGGCAGGTTGCGCGTGGGCTGGATAGCGGCCCACGTGCGCCTGCTAGAGTCGCGCGCCTGGCGGTGCCTCCGGTGCTTCGGCACCGGACACAGCATCGCCAGGTACACGAGTACGGTTGACCGCAGGGAACTTTGTTTCCGCTGCGGTCAACCTGGACACAAGGCGGCCATGTGCTCGGCCGCACCGCACTGCGCTTTGTGCGCGGCGGCCGGGCGCAAGGCTGATCACCGGGCGGGGGGCAAAGCTTGCTCCCCGTCCGGCTCCAACACGGAGCGGAATAGCGGCGCCTCAAGAAGAAGTCGGCCGGAGGAGCACCGGCCGGCGTTTCGGCCCCCACTGTGGCGTCTCAGGCGCCCGATAGCGGGGGCGATGGAGGAAGGGAGGAGGCGATGGAGGTGGTTCGATCTTAATGGACCACACCCTTCGCCTCCTCCAAGGTAACTTGAACCACTCCGCCAGGGCTCAGGACATGTTGCTCCAGAGCATGGCGGAGTGGTCAATTGACGTTGCCGTGGTCGCCGAGCCGTATTTCGTTCCCCCAGCCGACGATTGTTGGTTTGGGGACGACTGCGGCTTGGCGGCCATACATATTAGGAGGGCCGCGGCGATCCCGCCCTTGGTAATGGTGGCCAAGGGTTCTGGGTTCGTCGCGGTGTCGGTTCTGGATACCGTCGTGATCGGGGCGTACTTCTCTCCGAGCCGGCCTACCGTCGAGTTTGAGCAGTTCCTGGACGGGCTCGAGGCGATTACTCACCGCCTCGCCCCCCGTCCAGTGATACTCGTGGGGGACCTCAATGCGAAATCCGTCGCTTGGGGCTCCCCCCGCTCTACAATTCGCGGTAGGCTGCTGGAGGAGTGGGCGGTCGCGACTGGCCTCTGTGTACTCAACAGGGGTTCGGTCGCGACTTGCGTGCGATGGCAGGGCGAGTCCATCGTGGACGTAACGTTCGCGAGCTCTGCCATCGCGGATCGCATCCACGGCTGGAGAGTGCTGGTGGGGGCGGAATCGTTATCAGATCACCGTTATATTCGGTTTGATCTTTCCGTCCCCACGCCGGCTGCGGACGCCCGCGGGAGTACGACCCGGTCATTCCCCAGGTGGGCATTGAAGCTCCTGAACAAGGAGCTCTTGATGGAAGCCTCTACAGTGGCGGCGTGGACGCCCATGCGTCCACACCCAGTAGACGTGGAGGCCGAGGCGCTCTGGCTCCGGGACGCGATGCGTCGCATTAGCGACGCTTCGATGCCCCGGGTCGGCCCTTGGTCTCCCACGAGGTCGACGTACTGGTGGTCGCTCGAGATAGCGCAGTTGAGAACTGTATGCGTCCGGGCGAGGCGCCAGTGCGCTCGGCACCGCCGTCGCCGCCTTCCGCGTAGCAACGACCCCGTTGCATTCGCGGAGGAGGAGGCCCGGCTGCATGGCTTGTACAAGGAGGCGAGGGGAGCCATGCGGCTGGCCATCAAGATGGCCAAGGAGCAGCACACGGAGCGCCTTTTGGAGACGCTCGATGACGACCCTTGGGGGCGCCCATACAAGATGGTGCGCGGCAAGGTGCGCCCATGGGCGCCCCCCATAACCGAGCGTCTACCGCCTCAGCAGCTGCGGGACATTGTCACGACATTGTTCCCGCAGGAGCAGGAGGGATTTATCCCCCCTGCTATGGGTGACCGGCGGCGAGGCCCCTGCTGAGGTTCCCCACATCACCGGGGAGGAGCTTCGTGTGGCCGTAGTCAGGATGAGTGCTAAAGACACGGCACCCGGCCCGGATGGCATCCATGGCCGGGTCCTGGCCTTGGCCCTCAATGCCCTAGGGGACCGACTCTTGAGGCTTTACGATTCTTGCCTCGAGTCGGGACGGTTTCCCTCGCTGTGGCGAGAGGGTAGACTCGTCCTTCTCAGGAAGGAGGGGCGCCCGGCGGATACAGCCGCCGGTTACCGTCCTATCGTGCTGCTGGACGAGGTGGGCAAATTGCTGGAACGCATTCTGGCTGCCCGCATCGTCCAGCACCTAGTCGGGGCGGGACCCGACCTGTCGGCGGAGCAGTACGGCTTCAGAGAGGGCCGCTCAACCGTGGACGCGATCCTTCGCGTGCGGGCCCTCTCAAATGAAGCCGTATCACAGGGCGGGATGGCCTTGGCGGTGTCGCTTGACATCGCCAACGCATTTAACACCTTGCCCTGGTCCGTGATAGGGGGGGCACTCGAGAGACATGGAGTTCCCCCCTACCTCCGCCGGCTGGTCGGCTCCTACTTGGAGGCCAGGTCGGTAGTATGCACCGGGCACGATGGGACCGTTTACCGGTTTCCGGTCGTATGCGGGGTTCCTCAGGGGTCGGTCCTCGGACCTCTCCTTTGGAATGTCGGGTACGACTGGGTGCTGAGAGGCGCCCTGACCCCGGGCCTGAGCGTGATTTGTTACGCTGACGACACGCTCGTCATGGCCCGGGGTCAAGACTTCAGAGAGGCTACCCATCTCGCCACAGCGGGGGTGGCCCTCGCGGTCGGTCGTATAAGGAGATTGGGCCTCGCGGTGGCGCTCAATAAATCCCAGGCCCTGTGGTTCCACAGGGCTGGGGTGACGCCACCTGCAGGGGCCCAAATCGTGGTTGGAGGCGTCCCAATAGAGGTCGGGGTGCGATTGAAGTACTTCGGCCTCATACTGGACAGCCGTTGGACCTTCCGGGCCCACTTTACGGAGCTCGTCCCCCGACTGATGAGGACGGCCGGCGCTCTGAGCCGGCTGCTTCCGAATCTCGGGGGACCAAACCGTGTCGTGCGCCGCCTCTACGCGGGGGTGGTGCGTTCGATGGCCCTGTACGGCGCGCCCGTTTGGGCCGGACCGGGAAACCGGACAGCAACTGTTGTCCGGCTCCTGTACCGGCCGCAGCGCGTCGTAGCTATCAGGGTCATCCGCGGATACCGCACCGTCTCCTTTGAGGCGGCGTGCGTGCTAGCTGGGACGCCACCTTGGGACCTGGAGGCAGAGGCGCTCGCTGACGATTATCGTTGGCGTTGCGACCTCCGCGCTCTGGGCGTTGTGCGTCCCATCAGAGCCGCGGTACGGGACCGGAAGGCCCAATCTCGGCGGTCCGTGCTGGAGGCGTGGTCAAGACGCTTGGCCAACCCCAGCTGGGGTCTAAGGACCGTCGAGGCGATTCGCCCTGTCCTGGAGGACTGGGTGAGTCGTGGCGAGGGACGTCTCACCTTTCGTCTGGTGCAGGTGCTGACCGGGCATGGTTGCTTCGGGAAGTACCTGCCCCGGATACAGGTCGAGCCGACGACGAGGTGCCATCATTGCACAAGCGACCTGGACACGGCAGAGCATACGCTCGCTGTCTGCCCCGCATGGGAGGAGCAGCGCCGTGTCCTGGTCGCACAAGTAGGGCAGGACTTGTCGTTGCCGGGCGTCGTGGCATCGATGCTCGACGACGACGAGTCCTGGAAAGCTATACTCGACTTCTGCGAGTCCACCATCTCGCAGAAGGAGGCGGCGGGGCGGGAGAGGGAGAGCTCTTCCCTCCCCGGCCAACCCCGTCGCCGCCGACGTCGAGCGGGGGGCCGGCCTCGGGAGTTGTCCCGAGATCTGGCCCCCTAAGACTACCGGGTCCACCAACATCGGACCCGAGGGGTGCTGCGCTAGGCATCAGCGCGCACCCTCCGTGCCATCTGTACGGGGGATGGCAAGCCGTGCTCCCCGACCCGGGCCGGCCCTGGGCCGGCCTGGGCCGAGGGAGACCCTACATCACACGGCCCCATCTTGGCGGGCCTTAATTGGCCCGTCCACCGAGTGAGCCGGTGGTCGTTCTCACCGACGGCTGCCGGTTCGACGTCCGGGGGTGACGGGGCGATACGTAAGCGACAATCGCGAACGCGTCCTGTCACCCCTACCACATCGGATGTCGAGCGTGAGAGGCGGGAGGTTTTGGTGCGGTTCGACACCCACATACCCCACTCGCGGGGCGAGTGGAAGTCCGGCGATTTCCTCCCGTCCAAAATAAAAAAAAAAGGGTTAGTAATGCGCGACAAAGCCACATAAAGCTGACCGTGTGAAAAACAATCAGTACTTAGATCCACACCCGCAACGTTCAGTGTCTGACCCTGAGATTTATTTATTGTCATTGCATAACAAACACTAACAGGAAACTGAACTCGTTTAAAACTAAACGGAAAATTGCTTGGAATGAGAGGAATTCTAGGTATAAAAACAGAATCACCCGCTCCGTATCCTGTTAAAATTTCTGCTTCTATCAAATTTCGTTGTAAATTTGTCACTTTTAATCTGGTGCCATTACAAAGTTTTGGTGGGCTTAGATTTCTAAGGAGCATAATAGGTACACCGATTTTTTAATTTATCTTATGAGCTGGCAATCCAGGAGCACTAAGGGATTCTAAAAATTCAATGGGATAGTTTGTAGACTCTTCTGTTTCCATAACTCTGTTAATAGAGATATACTCTACATTGTCTCCGGGAACAAAGTTCAAAATTTCATTGTTTATTGCTATGGCTTGGTCATTTCGTGGTGTTAAAATAGCTCTTTCACAAAGCCAGATATTTTCGTGACTTGCTATTTCCGTTGCGTTCTCATAAACACATAGTATTAAATCCCGCATGGATGAAACAGTGCAACATAAATTTTCACGTAAAACAACTTTTCCTTGTTCTTGGGGATATACACCATTACCAATCTCAAGTAGCAACTCAGAAAACTCTTGAGCATTTTCGTTATCTCCGATTCGCGCTCTCATATTTAATGTCAAATTCAAGAAATAATGTGGTGCCATAATCTAGAACTCTTTAAACAGGCTCTAACTTCATCAGCCCTTGTTCCACGTGGTATAACAGGCAAAGTCTGACGAAAGTCCCCACAAAAAAGTAATGTTACACCACCCATTGGCTGATCGTTTTGTCGAATATTATCTCGTAATGTTCTATCTACGGCTTCAATTGCTTTACGGTTTGCCATCGTGCATTCATCCCATATTATAAGACAACAATCACGTAAAAGTTTAGCTTTAGCACTGTTTCTAGAAATATTGCAAACAGGGCTCTCTGTGCGATCTAAGTCGATTGGTATTTTAAACATACTGTGCGCAGTTTTTCCTCCTGGCAATAATGTGGCTGCTATACCTGATGAAGCGACAGCAATTGCAATTTTGCTTTGGCTTCGTATTTTGGCTAAAATCACTTTAGTAAGAAAAGTCTTACCTGTTCCACCAGGGGCATCTACGAATAATATTTCGCCTGAGGTAGTATCTATGCTGCGAAACACACGATCAAATATTAATCGTTGTTCGTGGGTTAGTCTCGAGACATTTGTTTGCAAAGTTTCGGCAAGCTCCATTGAGTCATAGTTCATTTCTATCGCGTAATCTCTATTAGAGTGCTCAGCATCTAATGTAGGCTCGGGCATACCATATTCAGAAATAAGATTACCCCCAATCGATGTTACTACATCCTGGATAGCCAGCAAACACCGATTCAATAAACATTCACGAATCCTCTCACTGATTGCGTTGTCATTGGACAGTTCTGCAAGTCTGAAAAAGTCCTCAGCTAACTTATCCTGATATTTATTCCACAACTGTGCTGCATCCGACAAAGCACAAAATACCAGCATGATAGCAAATAGATGACGTAACCGATAAGGACTTTCACATAAACTTGCTTCTGACAATGCGTTATCCCAGTGTTCATCACCATCCAGTAAATGGCGTGCCCTGCAAGCAGCTTGGTAAGTAGGATATAGTACACCACTAACCATTCGAAGGTCTACAAAAGAGGTAGGCCCTCGAACAGTGTGTAAAAGTAAGCGCAGGTAAAAGCATTCTGAATAATTAGGATGTATTGTATAAATTCTACCAATAATGTGTTCTTTAAAAATTAATCCTAAATCTGGCTCACTTGTTATAGCTGTTCCACGTCGTCTACGATTGAAAATACCTTGAAATGCGAGCAAAGTAGTTCGCCTAGAGTTTTCTAAGCGTTCTGACACATTGTCCAGATTGAAGTACACCCTTTGTCCGCCTTCGAGATGGATAACGGGTGGATGTCTTTCATGAATATGAAAAGAAAAAATACGCCAAATTGCCTCAGAGGAGCTAATATATCTACCAGACTGATACCTTGTAACTTCATCGTTATTATTAATATTTGTAAATCCTACAGTTGCTTGGTCACTACCCTTGTTTACGTACTTACATATATATTTAATGGATTCAACACTGTTACATATTTCGACGTTAATATGAGCTTCAAATGTTCTCAATAATACTGGTGAATAAGGGACCACCCATCTATTATCTAAAATTATGTCTTGGCCGTGTGATTTAACTGTAGCAGTGAACCCACCTTGTTGTGGTGACTTTCGACGATACAATGGATATCCGTTTTCCCCGGATATTGTTTCATTTGAAAGAGCTCGAGGATATTTTTTAGAGCAGCGACCTTCTTGCAAACAGGGTGAATTCCGATTTATAGTGCCACATGGTCCATGAATCATATGAGTCTTTACAATCTCGTGTAATGCAGGATCTTCATTTTGATCAGGAAATTCAGCACTTATGATAGTATCTACAGAATCAGGCCTAATTTTGTCTTCTAACCATAATAGTATGTGAGCATGTGGCAAACCTCGTTTTTGCCACTCAACGCTATACATATAACATATAGATGATCCAAAAACCTTTTCTTTAGTTATGAGATTAATCAAGAGTTTTAATTTAAGGTGAAAAACCCGGGCTATTATATCGTGTCTATCGTAGGATGCCTGACCAGGCAAAAGTTCATTTCTAATTTCAGTCCGTTTTGGGTTAGTAGTGAAAGTGATGAAAAGATCAGGTCGACCGTATTTACGAACATAACAGAAAGCGTCCTGGGTACGTTCGTGCATGTAACGTGGACCTCCGACAAAGCTCGATGGTAAAATAACTAATCGTCCTATGTTCTCCGGATTGTTATCTTGTTGCATTGCGTCTCTCAAATGCACATAGTCCTCAACGCGTAGCCGCGTTTGATTATTACGTATATAAATTAATCTTTCTGTTTCTATTTTAGCATACATGTCAACGATGAATTGGCAAAATAGTCCTCGAAATCGTTGCAAATAATTAAAACAATTTTGTCTTATTTGCAACTGGTAAGAATAGAATTGTAAGGCTGATATTTTTTTATTATAATTAATTATTCTAGTGCTTGGACTAACTTGGTACAATTCGAAATTGTATCCGTCTTCTCCATGACAATGTATCATAGGATACTGGAGCGCATCATAAGCACGATGTGTTTCGTAAATACGTTGTAAGCGATTATCATGAGTTCGCAACACAATATCACGTCTGTCGCATTCTTGATCAATAAGAATTACTGCTACTTCGTCTGCAACGGGAACATTGTACCTTCCACGGTGTTCCTCTGCAGGACGTCTATCGGCCTTAATAACAACTTTGTAATTGTTACTTTGGTCACGTTGAATGGAGTCTAATGCGGCTTTAAAACTTGCGACGTACGGATTTATTTGGTGTAGCATATTTTGAAGTTGAGTTATCAGATTCATGTTTAACTGCGGAAAGTTTTGATTTCTTATATTTGACTGCTCATTATAATTGGATACAAAATAAATTTGTAAAAATTTTGGCTCATTTTGAGGAAGCAAGGAACCAATAAGATGATAAACCTGGCCTTGCACCTTAAAAGTTGGCATAAATGATCCTTCAGTAATCTGTTTCGCTCCAAAAGACGTCATTTGAAATGCGCTATTATATGAACGAATATTGTCCAAAAAATGTTTAGATTGGGGATGCTCACCATTAAGTAAAGCCTTCATTAATTCTGGTGGTTCATGAAAATTTTGAATGAGTACTTTGCCACCTGAACAACATATGCCATTTGGTTCATTACTCCATTTAAGGGCATTGCAAAACTGGCAACACACCTCCATATTTCCTATAGATGCACATCTACAGTAATCAATTGTAGGTGAATACAAATAGCCCGATTTTTCTTTGGTAACCCATGGAAGCATACCAACGCTTTCTAATTCTTGAATCGGGCTTGATGTATTCAGAGTATGTCGAAGTCGATCGTCGTTTAGCCGTGACTGACATTGATCTTCAGTCTCGTCATATCGTATTTCCATAATTCTTTCTCTCTCAGATATTAAAAATAATTCTCGTGTCTGACGGGTTAACTGATAATTTTCTCTAGCTGTTTCTAATCGTCGTTGATAGTCGTCTGTATTTTCGAGGGCTCTAGTATTGTTGTGTCTCTCACGATCTTCCGTTAAACGTGCTTCACATTGTTCAGTTGTCTCTTGAGATCTAACGTTCATTGTCCGAATTCTTTGAGAACTCAAGCGCATTTCTGTGTCAGTAAAGGTCTCAGAGTTCCGTGACAGCTCATGAGACTCGCGATCAGCAGTTAATCGTGCTTCTCGTTGTTCATTCGTCTCTTGAGATCTAACATTCCTTGTCCGAATTCTTTGAGAACTCAAGCGCATTTCTGTGTCAGTGAAGGTCTCAGATTCCCGTGACAGTTCATGAGCCTCGCGATCAGCAGTTAAACGTGTTTCACGTTGTTCGCTGTTCTCTCGAATCCGCGAGTTGATCGTTCGAGAACGACATGAACTTAATCTAGATTCTCGCTGAACAGAAGTTTCTGTGGCGCGTGACCTAGCGTCACGTTCTTGAGATGCAGCAAGTCTTGCCGCATTTTCTTCTTGAGATTCCTGTGAACGTACTAATCTCATCCTTTTAGCATTTCTGCTAGACTGGGAAAGGCCCGACTTTTTCCGAGGCATTGTTTTTACCAAAATTTTGGAAGTAATCAACTTACAATCTTTTGTTATAAAACTAATAATATATCTACTTTATCTACCTAATAACCTGACCTAACAATTAACTATAAAATATCTAATAAAACTTAAACTAATCCTACAAACGGAAATTTAAAAAAAAAAAAAAAAAAAACTACAAACGAAATTTTACTACAATTGGCTAACAACTACTAAAATACTAAAGCTACAAAAATTATATAATACTTTGAAATATACAATAATAATAAATAACAATATATAAATAGATAATATATCTACTTTATCTACCTAATAACCTGACCTAACAATTAACTTTAAAATATCTAATAAAACTTAAACTAATCCTACAAACGGAAATTTACAAAAAAAAACTACAAACGAAATTTTACTACAATTGGCTAACAACTACTAAAATACTAAAACTACAAAAATTATATAATACTTTAAAATATACAATAATAATAAATAACAATATATAAATAAATAGAATATCAATATATCTATAAACGAAATTTGTAATAATATTAAATGTAGGATGTCGCATCGGTTGCATACGTCCGGTCAATACGAATTGCTCGATACGACTGGTTGCTTCTTTTTTTTTTTTTTTTTTGGGATAGGAGGAATCGCTGTTGGCCCTCAGGCCTTTACAGCTTCGCCAGGATGGAGGTGCGAGCTCAGAAGGGGCTCAGCTGAGAAAGGGTAGGAAAGGACTGCTAAAAGTCGCCGCAAGGCAACTTGTTAGCACATAATGATTCTACCACTGGATTCGGAACGCGACCCAACTGAGAAGAACCAGCAAGAAACTCAGCGGGCGTGCAAATAATGAAAAGCAGTACACCAGAAAATAATTTATTAAATAACAAACTAAAACGAACTTGCAGGAAACGGGTGATGATGATGACGCTTCATGGGGCACGTTGAACTCTGCGTCGAGCTCGACGATGACGAGTGAGGAATCCGGGGCGCCGTCTCGGTCTGTCAGCGAGCAGCGTCGTCAGCGCGTCGGGAGGGTCCGTGAGAACGTGTCGCGGGCGTCGGCGTTTCGCGATACGGGCGTGGGCGGGGTCGGGCGCGTAGTTCGCGGCGGCTACGATGAGAGGATTACTATGATCCTCCGCGGTCTTGAAGTATCGCTCGGAAGCTTGCTTCAAGAACTTAGAGACGGGGACGAGGTCGAAATCGTCATGAAGGTCGACGTTCCGCATATACCACGGAGCACCGACGGCCTTTCGCAGAAATCGATTCTGCAGAACCTGGAAGGAGTTTAGGTGGGAACGCGCCGCATGAGCGAACGCTGGACTTGCATAAGTCATGATGGGTCTGACGCAAGTTTTGTAAAGAGTCAACTTATTACGAAGTGACAATTTACTACGCTTGCAGATCATGGGGTTGAGTCTACCGAGGATGAACGCGGCGCGATCGCGCACGGCTTTGATGTGCTGACGGAAGGTCAAGGCACGATCGAAGATGACACCTAAGTATTTAACCTGACGGGCCCAGGGAATGGGGCGACCGTAGAGAGTGACTGGGGGAGTTTCATTCCTCCGGAGAGTGCGACTGCGGGACTCCGCAGTCGGGAGACGCCTCGAGGATCTTTCGAAGAGCACAGCTGTACTCTTCGCAGGGTTTACTTCGATGCGCCACTTCCGAAACCAATGACCTAATGCTGTGGCGGCTGCCTGAAGTTGTTTGACGATGAATGCCCTGTTTCTATCAGAATAGAAAACGGCAGTGTCATCGGCGAAGAGAGCGAGAGAGGTGGGGAAAGTACGAGGAATATCACTCGTAAACAAACTGAAGAGTAGGGGGGCTAGGACGGAGCCCTGAGGGACTCCGGCGTTAATGGGACGAGAGGAGGAGCGGACGCCCTCCAATCGATACCGAAACGAGCGATTCGACAGGTAGTCTCGAATGATGAGCACGAGACGATCTGGCAAACCCAGTTCGTACAGCTTGTACAACAAGCCGTTGTGCCAGACTCTGTCGAACGCCTTCGCGATATCGAGGAAGAGAGCACCCGTGTAGACGGGCCTGACGGGACTGTTCAGACCGGAGAGGATGTGCTCCGTGAGGCGGTGCACTTGTTGGGTGCACGAATGTCTGGCGCGGAATCCAAACTGTTCGTCGGGGAGGAGGTTATTGGAAGACACAAAGTCCCAAAGGCGTTTGTAGAGCACCCGCTCATACAGTTTACCTAGGGACTGAAGGAGACTAATGGGACGGTAACTACTCGGGTCGTTACGGGGTTTACCGATTTTAGGAATGCCGATAACTTCTGCTTCTTTCCAGGTATCTGGAAAGGCGCAGTGTGTCATAGCGGCATTGAAAATGGTGACGAGGAAGCAAATAAGTTGCGCGGGAAAGAGTTTCAGAACTCTGTTGGAGATGCCGTCGGAGCCGGGCGCCTTGCGAGACTTCGAGTACTTAATGAGATCTTTCACCTCTTCGGTGGTGACGGGGGGTAAAGAGACCGTGGGCGGAAGGGAAGATCTGCGCGCGACTTCCCTGTCCACCATTTCGACGTGCGCGGGGTCCGCGGTGGCATCGCTGAGCGTACACTGGGCTTCCAGTGAGTCCGCCAACAGCTCCGCCTTCTCATCGTCATCGAACGCGACGCGACCACCAACGGGGTGGTTGAGAGGCGGCAACGTCATAGTCGAGTCGTTCCTTAGAGTCCGAGCTAACTGCCAGTACGCTAGATGGGAGGGTTTGATTCCTTCAAGAAAGGAACCCCACCTGGAGTTCCGATGCTCTGCAATGCGACGCCTCACATCACGCTGCAAGGCGCGCATGCGAACCCGGTTCTCCACGGTGGGGTAGGAGTCGAAGGCTCGGATCGAAGCGTTTTTAGCTCGGATGAGCTCCCTAATTTCATCGGGCAGTTTGAAGCGGAGAAAAGCATCCGCCTCGACCTGCCTCGATGCCCTATCTATGTGAGACTTAATGTCTGAAGTGAATGCGTTAAGCGCCTCTGTGGTTTCCTGAAGGGAAGGAGTGGACTGATCCGGGCCATCAGAGAGAGAAGGAGGAACGGCGTCCGCCAGGCTGGCGCCTAAGACGTGCCAATCGACGACGGTTTTCATGATGGGTTCCGCTGAAGGCGGGGGGCCTAACTGCATGATAACCGGGCGGTGATCCGAATCTAATTTAGAATGCACCTCGATAGAATGCAAGCGCAATGTCACATTCTTGAGAAGGGCCATGTCCAGGATATTCGGCCGATGCTGGATATTGTACGGATAATGAGTCGGTTCGAGAGGGGCTACGATATCGAACTCCAGGACGTCAATCAGACTATCGAGACGTCTGCCGTTCGGGGTTGTGGCGAGGCAACCCCACCTAGCATGCTTGCAGTTGAAGTCCCCCGCCAGAATGACGGAGTTCCCCATACCGAGAAGCGCCTCGAGGTCGCTTTGCAAGACTGGTTTGTCGGGAGGGAGATAGACGGACGCGATGACGATGGACGAGTGGCCCGTCAGTGCGATGCGGCACACCGACGCTTCCATGTTAACGAGCGCGGGGGGATCGAGCGGCACGCAATGCAACACTCTCCGGTAGTAGACGGCAGTCCCACCTCCGGATGAGGTGAGTCTGTCGTTCCTAATCATGACGTAGTTCGCGATTCGGGGGTCACGCGTCGAAGGATTGAGGAACGTTTCCTGCACTAAGAAAATATCAACTTGATGACTTCGTAAAAAGTCAGCAATTTGATCGCGTTAATAGTAGAGACCGTCGGCGTTAAAAAGACCGACGGTGAGGGCGTGGGGCCTACTTCTTTGCGTTGTACTACCCATAATAATAATAATAATAATAAAGCTCTTTATTCAGACTGGTTAAAACTAAAAATTACTTACAAACTAAACAATGTTATGTACATTAAAATATCTATAACTATAACTATGCTTTATTTTCTGCTTCGACAACCATGTCTGTGTGCCCTGTGGCAAGAGCCTCCTCCATCCTTCTCCACAATATTCTGTCCGTAGCCTTTCTTCTCCATAGTGTTCCTGCTGTTTTTGTTAATTCATCTTCCCACCGCCGAAAAGGTCTACCTCTTTTTCTTTTCATGTGTCCCGTGTACCAGTTCATAACTGTCTTGCTCCATTTATCGGATCCTCTGATAGTATGTCCGGCCCACCTCCATTTGAGTTTCTTTACCGTTATTGCTACATTTTTTATTTGCGTGAGTTTTGCCAAAGTCGAAATCTTTACTTTATCTGAAAGTTTGTTGTGAGTCATACTTCGCATCATACTATTCTGGCATGTCATTATTTTTTTGATGTGTAGTTTTGTGAGGGCCCAAGTCTGACATCCATATGTGAGGACTGGATGAATACAGCTTTCGAAGACTCTTCTTTTCACTGCCATACTAATGTTGTTGTTCTTCATTATTTCTTTAAGACTCCAGTACCTCTTCCAAGCGTTACCAATACGTGTATCTAGTTCTCTTCTCGTTAAGTCCGTTAGAGAAATGACCTGTCCGAGATAAACGTATTCATCCACATATGCAATTTCATTATTGTTCACTATAATTCTATCCTTTTGAGAGTTAGTCATTGCCTTGGTTTTATCTGTATTCATAATTAATCCCACTATTCGACTTTCCCTATCTAAATCCTCCAGCATCTCTTGAAGTCCGTCCTTTGATGTTGAGAATATTACTAAGTCATCCGCAAATCTCAGATGTGAAATATATTCTCCGTTTATTTTTAATCCACGTTCTTGCCAATCTAGACGCCGAAAGACTTCCTCTAGGACTGCTGTAAAAAGTTTGGGTGAAATGGGGTCACCCTGTCGGACGCCCCTTTCAATATTTATACTTTGACCTTCCCTTTCTAATTTTATTCTGGTCTTGCTGTTGTTGTATAGTACTTGTAGTAATTTGATGTATTTTGAGTCAACATTTTGATTTTTTAAAGCTTTCCAAATCTTCTCGTGACGTAACGAATCAAATGCCTTACTATAGTCCACGAAACAACAGTAAAAAGTTATGCTGTATTCTTTACTTTTTTCTATTATTTGCTTTAGGACAAAGATGTGATCTATAGTCGAATATTTACTTCTGAATCCGGCCTGCTCTCTTGGTTGATTTTCATCTAATGTCTTAGTCATGCGATTAAGAATTATTTTAGCGAAAACTTTATAAATATTGGACATTAGGCTTATAGGTCTGTAATTATTTATGTTATCTTTGTCACCTTTTTTGTGTAATAGAGTTATGGTGGAAGTAGTCCATTGTTCTGGTATTATTTCTGTATTTAAAATATCATTAAACAGATAAGTGAGTATAGGAACAAGAAGTTCCCTATTTTGAAGTAAAAAATCATTGCTGATGCCATCTGGTCCTGGAGCTTTATCTAGTTTTTGCGATTTAATAGCGTTTTCTACTTCCACATTCATAATCTCTGGCACTGCCTGGACATTAATCTCTGTTTTTAAATCATTGGCTTCTGTTCTTTGTTTGTCTGAATATAATTGTTTAAAAAAGTTTGTGGCTATATTTATAATGTCTTGTCTTCTTGTTTTGCGTTTATTATTTTTGTTTTTCATGTTGATTACCCAATCCTTTTTAATGTTCATTTCCTTCACTGCTTTAGCAATGCCTCCTGTTTTTTTAATACAATCTTCCAGTTTCTTTAATTTATATTTCATTCTATCTTTTCGCATGCCACTTCTTATTTCTTTACTAATTTCTGATATATTGTTCCTGATTTGTTTTGTCTTTTTACTTATACGCAAAAGTTTATCTCTTTTTTCCAGTAATTCTATTGTTTCATTTGACACCCATAAACTCTTTTGATTATTCTTGATAACTTCATGTGTATTTTTTGTGTCTAAAATTTCTTGAAATGTATCGTATTTATCTTGAGTACTCAACGATTTAGTGCTTTCAATAAAGTTTTGTAGCCTTTTCTTAATATCTTCTAAGTTCCTAGTTAAATTGTGGGTTTTATGTTTAATTTTAAAAGGTCTTGATTTTTTCTGCAGTGTAAGTTTTAGTTTGCATCTAAGCATTCTATGATTGCTATTAAAGTTAAGTTTGTTAATTACTCTGCAGTTTTGGAAAGTTTCTTTTCTATTTGTGAGGATATAATCTATTTCGTTATTGTAATTACCACACGGAGATACCCAAGTCCATCTATTATTTAAGCGATTTTTGTAATAACTGTTAAGGATTTTCAAGTTGTTTTGGTAAGCAAACTGTATTAATCTTTCTCCATTTCTTGTACGTTTTCCCGAGCTGTGCATTCCTAACACCATCTCTTCTCCACTTTTTCTTTCCCCTACACGGGCATTAAAATCGCCCATTATTAATAGGTTTTTATGCGTGTGTGCTTCAACTGCTTTTATCAAGGAGTCATAAAAATCGTCAACCATGGTGTTACTGGATTGCTCAGTAGGAGAATATATTTGTACAATCGACCATTTTTCGCCATTTAAATGTAGGTTAAGTATCCCGATCCGCTCCGAAACACCTATGAATTCTTCTATGTTACTTTTTAATTCTTTTTTTATTAAAAATCCTACACCGTATTGACCTGGAGTTTCTCCTTTGTAATAGAAGATGAAGTCATTATGTTCTTCAATGCATTCTCCTTGACGTCTAACTTCACTTAAACCGATGATCATCCAATTCAGAGATTTTATTGCAGTTAATAGTTCTTCTAAGCTTTCGTCTGTTCGTAAAGTTAAAGTATTATAAGTTGCGATGTAAAGAATGTTATCTTTCTGTGCAGTTTTTTCTTGAGAGATATTAATTGAAGGGTAGTAGTCTTCTTCCCTCACGGTGACTAGCCGGCTTGGGGTGTGATTCTTAGTTTTTTGTGTACATACTGTTGTGATTTTGTTGTTTTTGTGGTTTTTCCGGTTGTCGATAGCAGTTACTGGTTTTTTGTAAGTTCTGGTACAGAGGACGATCTCCCTCTCGCGATATAATTGAGTATATTTGGCTTAACTATGTTTTTTTGAGCAGTTTTGCGTGCTTGTAGATCATTGATAATATGAGAAGAATTTTTATTTGGTGCAGAGTCCTCAACCGACGCGGATTTCTCTCTTTTCCTCTTTTCCCTTCTAGCATCGTTTGGTGATCGTACTATCAGTTTATCATAGCTTATAAAAGCTATATTTCCCTTCTTTCTTTCCTCTTCAACTTTAGGTTGCAGCTCTTTTCTAATGGCTAAAACTTCTTTAGGGTAGTCCTCTTTAACATAGATGCCGGAGGGGAGTTTCGCTTTGTTTCTTAAAATGAGATGTTTTTTCCACGCGGTTGAAAGTGAGACGACGACAGGACGGCGTGTTTGAGACTTTGCACCGATCCTATATAATTTACAAATTTCTTGGCAGTCGATAGGTGTCCCTGATTTGGATATAGTGTCCTTAATGTACTCTAAAAGTTGGAGTTCTCCCAATCCCTTTTCGTTGATGCCGAAAAACACTACATTAAATTGTCGATCATTTCTTTCCATTTTCGTTATTTTTTGCTCCATTTCATTAATTTTAATCTTAAGATTGTTATTTTCTTCTTTGAGTGAATTCAGCTTCTCATTTAATGCTTGCAAAACGTTATTTGTGACTGCGGTGGTAATAGCTACCGTTTGCTCATTTAATTTTTCTTCTAGTTTTGAAAATAGTGCATCCATGTTTAATTTATGTACGTTGTAGCTTTTTAATATTTTGATTTCAATTTTACTATTTTAGAAGGGTTTTATGAGTCTGGTATTATTTTCGTTCTGGTATCCCGAAAATATTTGTGTTTTGAAGGTAGTTTTAAAAAACTATATATTTGACAGTTCTTAGAAATGCCTATAATCTTCAGGTTAATTTTATCCAAATAAACAATTTGTGGATTTCTTTTTTCGCTAACCTTTATGTTTTGCGTTGTACTACCCATAATCAAAGTTAATTAATTTTAGGCACACGAGCGGATGTGCTGGGGACTGCGTTTTGGTTGTTATTATGGAGACCGGACGAGAAGGCCTGCCACACATCGATGTATGCCAGGAACACCTCCATACGGTCTCCCTCCGTGTTGCAGGCGTTATGCGCCTCAATAAACTCAAGGAAACGCTCGGGCGTTACTGACTTAAGCACGTGAAAGAACGCGGCGTTTTCTTTCATCAGTCCGGAAGAGAGCGCCGGGCGCTGTGAGACGGGGGCGCGGGGCACCGGTTGTGCCAAGAGGGCGGGCGGAGCCGGGGCGGCGGCGGGGGGCGCGCGTGATGTTGACTGCGCTGCGGGTGCGCGAGAGGAACGGTTAGTGCCCGGAAGGGGCCACGCGTTTGTCTTGGGCAGCGGTGCCGGGACGAATTTTTCCACCGGCGGCGGTTGGGGGGCCTTAATCTTATTTTGACGCGCGGTGCGTCGGTTAGGCTTCGGAGCCATCGGGCAGCCGCGGTAGTTGGCCGTGTGGCCAGCTCCGCAGTTCACGCACGACGGGGGCTCCGTCGCGGTGTCCCTACGCCGCGGACAGTCGGCTGTCGCGTGGTCGTCCAAACACTTCACGCAGCGCGGGCGCGCGAAGCAGTTTTTAGACGAGTGCCCGTATAACTGGCAGTTGTGACACTGCCCGGGCATGTCCCTCTTATGAGGGGCCTCAAATTTGAGACCCGATAGCTGACAGACAGTCCTCAGTTTGAAGATTTGTTTGCCGCGGTCGGAAGCCTCGACGATGGCAAGGACCACGTTATATGGTTCCTTGCCTCTGGCCTTGTACATCCGGTGTACGGCCACTGTTGGGACTCCTTGGGAGATGAGATCCTCTTTGATGAGGTCAACCTCAATCTCCTTCGGAAGTCCGCGGATCACAACCCGGAGATCGCGCTCCTCTTGGAGAGTATAGGTGTGAAAACCTATACGCTCCCTACGGAGGAAGCTGGAGAGAGCTCGGTGGTCCTGGGAGGTTGCCACCTTGACCTGAATGCCGGCGGCAAGGTTGCGCGCCGACAGGAAAGCGATGCCCTCCTCGCGGTTGTGGAGGGCATGGGAGATGTACTGCCACTTGCTCGTGTCGCGGATGACAAGAGGTGGCGGGGGAGGTCCGTCCGGCCGGCGGGGCGGCGGAGAAGGGGAGGCACGCGACGAGCTAGCGGAGGATGACGAGGCCGGCCTCGGACGAGGGCCGCCGTCGGCCCTTGTGATCTTAGTAGCGGCCTTCTCGCGGGAGGAGGCCGCCCTCTTTTTGCCCTTGGAGACAACCTCGGTGAAGCCGTCTCCTTGGGCGAGATCGACCGAGGGCGAAGCAGGGGGGGTGCGGCGCGACGCACCGGGCGCGGGCGCGGGTTGGGATGACGTGGAAGGCGCGGCGGGGGTGGACGCGGAGTCCGCTGTCCGGAGCGGAGCGCACGCGGGCGTCGGGGATTTGCGTGAACGCAGGACGGTCGCCTTAAGGGCAGGGGGTATCGGGGTACCGGGTTTAGCCTTAGGGGCTGCAGGGGTGGGTGAGACGCGGGCGGCATTCGCGGATGCCGTGGTGGTGAGGGCGGGGTTTCGGCGAGGGTCCCTGGACGCGGACGGGATCTGCTGCTCCAGGAATCGCTGGTACTCCTCCCAAATCTCCGGGCTGCGCTTCTTGATGAACTCCGCAAGGCCCCTCTCCGCTTGGAGAGAGGCCATCTCGTTCAAAGCTAAACCGCCTTAAAGAAGGCGGGTCCCTAAAACGACCTCGCTCCCTGGGCAGTGAATGCCACTGCAAGCAGAAACGCAGGGAACGGCAATTCGCCTTGAAAAAGGCGAATTGTTTTGACGGTTGCCCTAAGCTAACTAGCCCTCAAGGCGGTGAATGGCACCGCAAACCGATACAAGAGGGGCAACAGCGCCTTGAAAAAGGCACTGATGATACAAAAAAAAACAAAAAAGGATCGCCGACAAACGACCGCAACTATCAAACGAAGACCGCGCCGAAGCACAGTCAACGTGACGTCAGGCGCGTGTGAGCGAGATGGGCGTATCGTACGGACACAGCGAGCGTTCAATACAGAGCGTACAAGAGCACGTCTGCACCGGACGGCGACTGCGAGCGGGACTGGTTGCTTCGCACGACTGGACGTCTCACGGGCCAGCGCAGCTGGCCCCGAAGTAACCGCTCTAGGCAACGGCCTACGTCGGTGGCTTCTTTCGCCACCTGCAACTACAGGTGGGGCACGGGGGTTCGGGCCTTGCGGCTCCTCGTGCGATTCTCCTTATTGGAGAAGATGCCCGCTGGAGAGGCGCGATCTAACCTACAGGGCGGGTGCCCTGCCAGTGATCGGCGAGCCGCCCCAGTGGTGAATTTTCCGGGTTGATGCGTCGAATCCGGTGGTGGCTTCAACCCACCGCTTTATGGCGAGGTCGAAACCACCGGGACAACTGGTCCCGATGATCATCCGTCCGCCAGCGGTGAGGAGCAGTCTGGTCCAGGTGGGAGGAGAAGGTCCCGTGGCAGTCCTCGTCGATGCGACGGTGGCCGACGGTATGGCGCTATCCCATGCAGGTGCTGGGACTTCGCTCCATCGGCTCGCGCAAACATCGAGGCAGTCAGGCGTCTAATGTGGTCGTCCAGGCTCTCCATCTGCAGATCTCGCTGAATGACGTCGTTCCGCACGAAGCGTGGGTTACCAACAATGGTACGCAGCGCTCGCGATTGCATGCCGGCAAGCGCGTACCATGCCGG
Source organism: Trilocha varians (assembly GCA_030269945.2). Classification (NCBI taxonomy): domain Eukaryota; kingdom Metazoa; phylum Arthropoda; class Insecta; order Lepidoptera; family Bombycidae; genus Trilocha; species Trilocha varians. The sequence continues at coordinate 6,487,905 of AP028282.1, forward strand.
GGCAGCGTAAGTGAGGCGCGAGCGCACGTACAGCTTGTACACGCCCAGCTTCGCGCGGAGAGGCAGAGTAGACGAGAGCACGGGGTGCAGGATGGCGCGCACTGCACGCGACTGTCCGACCACATTGCTCACGTGGGAGCACATGCTGAGGCGGCGATCGATGGTGACTCCGAGGTATTTAGCCTTCGGAGCCCATTCGACCGTCTCGCCAGCCAACACCAGTGGGGGCGGGAGCCTGACGCCTCCCACGGAGATTGCCTGAGTCTTCGCCACGTTGACCTTCAGTCTCCAGTCCTCCAGCCAAACGGGAAGGGCATCCAGGGCACGCTGCATTTTCACCGCTGCGTGGGGGGACGACAACGACGTGGTGATCATGGCGGCGTCGTCGGCGTACAGTGCCAGCATGGCACCTCCGGCGACTGGGATGTCGTCGGTGTACCACGCGTAGCACACCGGTGATAGGCAGCTACCCTGGGGGACGCCGGCTCCTACGACATGTTCGGAGGACAGGACTCCGTCGACCGCGACCTGGAAGCGCCTGTCCTGGAGAAAGCTGTCCACGACCCTAACTACTCTACGAGGAGTAGTGGATGTAGACAGCTTATACAACAGGCCCTCGTGCCAGACGCGGTCGAACGCCTTCTCCATGTCGAGGAACACGGCGACGGCTCTCTCCTTCTTGTTTTGTGCTGCAGCCAGATGGTGCAGCACACGCGCGACCTGCAGCGTGGTAGAATGTTCGGCCCTGAAACCGAACTGCTCGTCACGCGGCTGGAGGTGGGGTGACAGGTGTAGCAACAGCAGCTTCTCGAACACCTTCGAGATCGTCGGCAGCAAAGTGATCGGCCGGTAGCTACCCGGCAGCAGGATGTTCTTCCCCTGTTTCGGCAGCATGATGATCCGCCCAAGTTTCCACGAGGAGGGAAAGTGACCGGTACGGAGGATGCCGTTGAAGAGGCGGGTCATCGCCGCGATAGCGTGCGGCGGTAGGTGACGCAGCGCCTCATTCGAGACACCATCCGCACCGGGGGCCTTGCGAAGTTTGGTCCGCAGGATCATCCGCTGGACCTGACCAGGGGAGAACACCACGGGGTCATCTGTTGGGGCTAGCGGTTGCCGGAAGTAGTCTTCCAGGTGCTGCTGGATGGCTGCTGTGTGCTCTTCGTTTTCGGTGGGGTTAGGCTGGAACTGTGTCTCCAGGAAGTCGGCGAAGATCTCCGCCCGATCCTCAGCTCGGTAACGAGGATTCCCGTCGTCGGCTAAGAGGGGTCTGATCGGAGGCCGCTTCCCGGAGAGCTGACGGCACAGGCGGTGGATACCCGACCAGTCATCGGCTGAAGACTCGAGGGTGCGCTGCCAAGACTCTGTCGCAACCGTCTCCAGTGCGGACGAGATCTTGGCAGCCAGCGCATTCAACCGGGTCTTCATGGTCGGGCACCTGGAGCGTTGCCATTGCCGGCGCAGTTTTCTCTTCTCCTCGATCATGCTGCGGACGTAGGCGGGGAGCTGGGCTTGTCTGCTTCGGGGGGCTGCGTTGTCGATTTTGGACTCCTCCAGCGCTGACGAAATGACCGCGCTGAGGTCCAGGGCTAATCGATCGACATCCGCAGGGGCTTCCACCCGGAAGGACGGCACTCGCGTCGACAAGTTGTCGGTAAACTTTTGCCAATCCTGGCGAGATCGAGGAGAAGGGAGCTTCATCTTCGCTACTGGTAGCATCAGCGTCATGTGAACTGCCTGGTGGTCGGAAAGGAGGTGTTCATCCAGGACGTCCATCGAAGATACAGTGATGTTGCCATACACCACTGCTATGTCGATGACGTCTGGAGTGTGTGCTGCGCAGTACGGGTAATGCGTTGGGACCTCTGTTCCAAGCACCCTGTAACCACGACGGTCTGCGTCATCCAGGAGGCGTCTGCCGTCGGGATTGATGACGGTAGAGTTCCACGACGTGTGCTTCGCGTTAAAGTCACCGGCGATGATCGTTGGCAGTGGTGAGTCCAGCAGAGTGTGGATATCAGACACTGCCAGACGATTCTGCGGCGGCTTGTAGAACGCGAAGACACGTGTGGGTTGGCTCTCGATGCAGACCTCCACGCCCAAGGCGTACGACGTCTGCAGCTGTGGTACTGGCAGCACTTGGTGGATGATGTTCCGACGCACCAGAACCGCTAATCCCCTATACGCGGTCCCGATCGGCGAGCTGTGATCATCCCGGTAGACCTGGTATCCAGAGATCTTCAACCGGTCCGCCGGTCTGAGGTGAGTCTCGCTGATCAGGCCGATGTCCACATGACGCTCGGCTAGCAGCAGCTTAAGAAGACGGGCCTTTTGGGGTGAAAGGCCGTCGGCGTTCCAGTGAACGACGTTGGCGGCGAAGGTGTTGTCAGCAGGCGGGTTCACGTGAATCTGCAGAGGTCTGCCATCCCGTCCAGGAGAGCCGGGAGAGGATCCCGTCCCTCCTGTAACGCAATCAGCACCTGCTGCAAGACGCGGATGCACGCGACCCGCATGCGTTCCGCCGCGGTCAGTTCGGGGGCTGTCACCTCCTGCCGGGGTGTCTCCTTCGCTTTCCTGGTCTTCTTTGTCGTTCCTTGGTCCGCTGTCGTGGTTGAGGAGCGATGGGCTCGCGCACTGGTCGAGGCTACGATCGAGGTCGAAGTCTGGACCTGAGCTGGAGCTAGTGCTCGAGCTGGCGCCTTTGCCGGTGTGTGTTGGGGCGCTGGCGTTGTCGTCATCGTGCCAGCGGGGTTGGGGTTGCTTCGCGCCATTCCGCGCTCCTTATATAGCCTCGCGGCCCCGCGCAATAATGTCCACTTTAGTCAGAGCTCCGGTTGCGACGATTCACCATATAAATTGGAGATCTCTTTATGTTGGCCCTTAAAAACTCTTCGAGTACATGTTTTTTTTGTAATTTTTACTTTTAAAACAATTTTAAATTATCATAATTCTATATTTTATGCCATAAAATAATAATTTTCTCGCCAAGTCGCGCTATTAAAGCACTTTTTATAAAGTTATTTATCACCGAACGTAATACCCATCGACGTTATTTCGCTTATAACTTTTTTAATACTGAACCGATTTTGATAAAACAACGACTAAATGTTAAGTGAGACTGGCCATAATACATTACAGAAAACCCCAACCCCGGTTCGGAGATTAGCGTGCACAAAGATACAGACAAACAGACAAACAGACAAACAGATAAACAGACAAACAGACAAAAAAAATTCTAATTGCATTTTTGGCATCAGAATCGGTAACCAAACACCCCCTGCTAGTTTTTTTTTTGATATTTTCAATGTACAGAATTGACCTCTCTACGATTTTATTATAAGTATAGATAATTTAAATTAAAAGTATTTTGAATGCCATACCGGTTTCTTGAGATTTTTGAAAATTTATTTTAGGTTGGTAAATATTAATATATTAATAGTATTGATTGGGTTGGTTGACTGATGGATAATGCCTCAGGCATTAAGTCCGCCATTGTACTTATTTTTTTTTGTACAAGAAGAATAAATAAATAAATAAGTAAATAAATAAATAATTCCTCCATATACGCCACATTTTGATCGGTACAATCAATAAACAGCCATACATAGCCGAGCTGCTGCCTGTATGATCTATTGTTTTTCAGAGCCCACCAATTTGTAACATCTCGCAAAATGAAGATTATGGTGATGAAGAGATTTTTCCTATAAAACGTTTTAAAATATCTAACACTTCTGAAATACAAAAAAATAACAATTTAATTGAATATAGAGCACCACAAGATGTAAATTTTAGTAAAGAAATTGAACCGATTGATATTCGAAAACAAAAACATACCAAGAATAAACATGCAAACTCAATCATTATTACAAGTACAGGAAAATTACATAACAAAGCAAGAACAGGACTTGGATATTCCAAAAGTAACGATGCAAGTAACCGTGTTGAGGCCATAAAACAAAAAGAAACAATTTGTTTGAGTCCCAGTACCGGAAAAACCTGTCAAGTTTTACAAAATGTTACTTTTCCCTCTTCTAGTACCCCAACCACCCCAAGACATCAGTTTAAAAACAAAACAAAAATTCGTCATCTCTATGTTCACCGTCATTAGACTTCCCTCATATAGTTTCTGAGAGCAGGGCTAGTTCTTTATCAGATATTTTACGCTCTAATTTGCTAGACTGCGATTTATCTCTTAATGAGGAAAATATAAAGGAACTACTTAAAACACCAGAACAAAAATATATATCTGAATGTGCAGTTTCTGATGACTCTAATTTGTCCAAATGTGAAGAAAACCGAGAAATAGAGGTTACTGTTACTGTTGAAAATGTTTCGAAGGATGTTGATCGAAAAAAACAAAACATGTGTAATAAATTGTCAACTATACTTAAATTGCCTGATTCAATAGACTATGATAGTATTAAAAATTTGGATAGCGATAACGAGATAATTGGAGACAGAACTCTTGATAATTTAGAGGATATTCCAAAATCATCTGATGCGAATAATTATAATAATATCGAAGATGTTAGTGATAAGGATTATAGTCATTCTAATGATAATTCAAGCGATTCGGAAGGATCTGATAATTATTCATTAGAGGGTTGCATAGACACAGACAGGAATTAGACGATGAAAGTGAAGATACAGAAAACGAAACTTCAGACGTAGAAGAGGCATTACCCGACCGCCAAACTAACAAGGACGATGATGATTAGTGGGAAGACATATTGGAGAGCCCCGTAAATTTTGATGAATTTGTTGGGGAAAATACTTACAATATACCGCCGTTTGTAAAATCACCTGAAGATGTATATAAGTTATTTGTAACAGATGAGATAATCAATAAAATGGTGTTGGAGACAAACAATTATGCACGAAACTATTTACGCACAAACCAACAAAATATGAAACGTAAATCACGTATGACACAGTGGACTAATACTAGTTTTCAGGAAATGAAAACATTCCTGGCAGTTGTGATGGCAATGGGTTTATGTAAAGTACCTCATATAAATTTTTATTGGAGCAAGAACAAATTATACAGAAACGAATTTATACGTTCAGCAATGACAAGAGACAGATTTTTACTCCTATTAAAATGCTGGCATGTCAGTGATGTCTCGAATGATGATAAAACTGACAAATTACACAAAATCAGAGATATGCTTTCCATGATCACTGACAAATTTCACAGTATATTAAAACCCGGAAAATATGTCGTGGTTGATGAGACAATGATACCCTGGAGAGGGCGATTAGGTTTCCGTCAATATATAAAAAACAAATCTCATCGATATGGCGTTAAGTTGTACAAACTTTGCACCCCCGAAGGTTATACTTACCGAATAGAGATTTATACTGGTAAAAAAGATCAAAAGCGAGAACTCGACCACAGTCAGAAAGTAGTATTAAGATTGATGAACAATTTAACAGAAGAGGGAAGAATCGTAATAGTAGACAATTTCTACACTTCGTTGAGCCTGGCAGAAAAACTCTTATCACAAAAAACCTTTCTATGTGGAACTTTAAACAAAAGAAGAAAATATTTGCCAAAGAAAGTTATTGATGCAAAAATAAAAAAGGGCCAGATTATTGGAAAAATGAACAAAAAGGGCGTAAAAATATTGAAATGGGTAGACAAAAGAAAAGTTTTAATGTTGACTACGTGCAAAGGTCATGACGATAAACTAATAGATACTGGGAAAATTAAAAGAGGCACTAATGAAAGTATTAAAAAACCCAGATGTGTTCTAATGTATAATAAAACAAAAAAAGGAATTGACTACAGCGACTAAATATCTTCGTATTATACAACATTAAAGAAAGGAATTAAATGGTGGAGAAAAGTAATAATGGAGTTAATATTTGGTACAGCCCTTACTAACGCCTGGATTGCGTTTAATTCAATTAATGATGATACAAATAAAATGCCAAAGAGACTATTTGTGGAACAAGTTATTGAAGCTTTTACAAAGAAAGACTTGGACGAGGATACAGGTAATTTTCAAATATACTAACTACTGGTTATATGTTTATGGAAACGTGAATGTGTCATGTTGAGTAACTTTCTTCAAATAGGCTAATGATCATAATAACTATTAATGTGTTTGTTTATTGAATTAACTAGCGGACCCGGCAGACGTCTTGTTCATCAAAATTTAACTCTTTTGTCCAACTCTGCCCAACTCTTCTTTACTTTAACCAACTTCTATCCGACTTTAACCAAATCTACCTTACTCTTACCCTAATCTACCCAGCTCGACCCTAGTGCATGATTTTCTTATTGTTTTCTTTTATATAACCTTCTCTTGACAATAGCAAATATAACAAAAAAATATTAGTGAAATCTGTTCAGACGTTCACGCGTTATGTCGTGGACCGATTTCGCTAATTCTTTTTATGATGTGTTTGATATTGTCAGGAGAAGCAATAAATAAAAAAGTTGAAAAGAGTAGAGTCGAGTTGGAACTGATTTTATATTTAAAGTTAACCTGCTTCAAAAAATATATTTTTTTTTTATTTTCAGAACCTACTGCAAACAACGCACATCATCTCGAAAAAAGAACAAAGAAAAGGAGATGTGTAGGTTGCTATGAAAAATTACGCGTCTTCTTGAAAAGTCGTGAGGCTGATAAAAAAATGAAAAAAATTCTCACAGAATGCACTATTTGCGAAAAATATTATTGTTTGTCGTGTTTTAATGAAAAACATCCTTAATTTTGATAAATAAATAGAATTAAATAAAATCGATGTTTATTTTCCCATCACTAAATATTAAGAAAATCTGCTATTTTTCGGTGCGGTACGAGGTACATCAGATCCCACATTTATTTATTTTACCTATAGAATCTAAACTAAATAATCTATCCACGGGCGGCGGCAGATATAGGTTAATCCACTCAATGTTGTATAAAATAGCGACAAAAGCCGTACAATTTGTCATATTTGGCGACAAAAAAAGGATTTTCGTCTTTTAAGGGCGGTGGGGTTTAATAAGCCTCGTGCCGCCACAACGTCTGGTTTAGGACAAGGTTTAAAACGCCTCGTAACGCAGTAATGGAAAGTACAGATAAATCTGTACCGCAGGGAACGTGTTAACTCGACCTCCTTCACGCCCCGGGCGGTTATGTGCTGACCGGTAGCTGTTATCAAATTTAAGCGCTCTACTCGACTGGTTAAGTCCCCAAGAGAGCATCTTGCTAACTGAGTACTGACAATGGTGCGCGAAGCTCCAGTATCCAATGTTAGCCTACAAGGAGTCCCATTGACTTCGCCATTGATAATTAGGCTGTTTCCATCTTGAGCCTGTGAGATCGCAATGCTTGGGGCTCTGCAACCACCAGCCAGCACCCGCCCCATGGTCCTGGCGTTTACTCGTTTCCCTGCTGCAGGTTGGCAGTATTAGCGGCTGCCCTACGCTCCTCATGTCTTTCGTTATCAGGTTTCTATGGACAGTTTGCGCGAAGATGGCCCTTTTCTCCACAGATGAAGCACCTTGGGACATATGAGTCTCGGGGTCGTCCAGAAACTGACGTCGGTTTCACTTCCCTAATGCGGTGAGCACGAAAGTCCTGTCTTACCGCTTCCACTTCTAAAGCATGTGTCAAAGCTTCCTTTAACGTCTTATGATGCCCGAGGCGTACGGCACTTCTAACTTCCAGGTCCCGGATCCCATTTATAAAGACGTCTATCAAAATACCCTTTACGTACATTGGTTCCGACTGGTATGCCTTGCGTACTACTTTTTCCACTTCATAGGTCCATTCTTGCAAATTCTCTGAGCTACGCTGGACTCAGTCTTTTAATTGTGCTCGGAAAACGTTCTCTAGATGTGCGTCTCCAAAACGAGTTTCCGTAGCTTCAAGTAGCTTTTCGTATGTAACGTCGCCTTCAATTGCTTCGAGCATCGCCAGAGCTTGTCCACGAAGACCGAGTGTCAGAGCTGTCAAGGCTTGGGTTTCGCTCCAGTTATTAGACTTTATGATGGTTTCGAATTGTTTTTTTTAAGCCCCCCATGAAGTAGACCCATCGAATGGAGGTACATTACAACCTCCTCCCGTAGGCACTACAGCAATTGACATCGGAGGTGCAGCTCCAACTTGCAGCTGTGTGATGGTCTTCTTAACGTCTGCAATTTGGATCTCAATCTTCGAGATACGGTCCTCATGGCGTTCCACCTGGTCTTTGATCTTGTTAAGATCCTTTCCAAATTCGTTACATAGCATTTTAAACTGCTCAGTTTGTTCCAGTAGCATTTGACGGTTTTGCTCTTCCTGACGGCGAGCCTGCTCTTCCTGACGGTGAGCCTGTTCTTCCTCACGACGAGCCAGCTCTTCCTGCAGTTGACGATTCTGCTCTTCCTGACGTCGAGCCTGTTCCTGCATCATGGCCATCAAAGCGGACAAATCACATGGGGGTGCTGTTGAAGACCCCGCAGCAGGCTCCATCATAGGCTGATCGTGACGTTGCTCTTGAACAGGAGTCTCCAAAACGTTGCTGATCCACCGCCTGCTGACGCTGATTCCTCGTTCTGACTCCCTCCAACGTAACTTCGACCGGTACACGGTCGCAGTCTTTCTCGACATCGAGAAGGCCTTCGACCGGGTATGGCACGAGGGGTTGGTCAGTAAGCTGCAATCCACCGGTCTACCTCATGCCTACTGGCGACTGCTGGGGTCATGGCTGGAGGGGAGATCCTTCTTTGTCGCGGTCGAGGGGTGCAAGTCGTCTGTGCGCCCCATAAAGGCCGGGGTTCCACAGGGTAGTGTCCTGTCCCCGATCCTATACGTCCTCTATACCAATGACATTCCCACTCTGGAGGGGCATCTCCGCGAGTGGGAGGAGGATGTGAAACTGGCCCTTTTCGCAGACGACTCGGCCTATTTTGCATCCTCCCGAAGTGTTAAAATTGCCGTCTCCAGGATGCAGAGGCTCCTGGATGTTCTGCCTGAGTGGCTGGACCGGTGGAGGGTCTCGGTCAATGCGGGTAAGACCCAGGCCCTACTCTACGGTCCGGTCCGTACCATGGCCGTCCCCCATCTCAGTCTACGTGGTGTGGATGTCGTGTTTAAGCCCAGCGTTCGGTATCTCGGGTGCGAGATCGATCGGTCGCTACGGATGAAACCACAGGTCGATCGAGTTATCGGCCTGGCGCGTGCTGCGCGGTTCGTCCTGCGGCCGATTCTCGCGTCCGCGTTGCCGATCAGGACTAAGCTCGCCATCTACAAGACCTATGTCCGCTCACGTGTTACGTACGCTGCTGAGGCCTGGTATCACCTCATACTGCCGTCCCAGCGGAAAAGGTTGCAGGTCCAGCAGAACCGTTCCCTCCGAGTCATCGTCGGAGCAGGCCGCTACGTCCGCAACGACGTGATAGCCCGGGACCTAAAGATGGAGTCGCTCGAAGAGTTCATCGTCCGGCTCGCTCGTAATATGTACGAGCGGGCCGACCGGGGACCCCACGAGCATCTCCACAATATAGCTCCCTTACACGCACGGCCTCCCGAGGGCGTGGCGTTGCCTAGGGAGCTAATAGGTCCCCCGAGATTCCTCGGAGTAAATTATCCTACGGCGTAATAGCGTGGTAGGATATAGGCGATCCCCTCTACGGGACTGAGATCTTTGTATCGTCCGTCCCGCACGTCTTCTGCCCTAAGATGGAGCCCACGGTGGGCTACCATCACCCTCCCGGTGAAGGGAGGTGCAACCCCGCTCCCCATCAGGGAGCTGTTCCCCCTTCTGGGGACCCCCCACGCTTTAGTGGGGGTGTTTTTGTTTTGCAAGCCCCCTTAAGGGGCTTGTTATCCCCCCTCAGGGGATTGGGTCGCCCAAACTAGGTTTGGGGACTTCTATAGTTGAGGTCTGGGGTCGCGGAGCCGAGCCACGGACTCGTCCGGGACTCCGCCCCGCGTCTCCGGGTCCCACTCCCCTTCTGGGAGTAAAATCTCTTCTGTGAGATCGGTGCCACCTCTCCCAATGGAAGGTGGCAAAGCTCAACCTCATTTCTGTGTCCCCCTACGGGACTTAAATCCCCCTTCAGGGGATGGGACTCCAAACTGGGGGCCCTTTTAGCACCGCGGGCTTTGGCCCGTGGTCCCGTTCCCCTTTAGGGAACGGCCGACCTCAACGCGGGCCCTTCTCTTCCCACGTTTCGTGGTGTTGTCGTGGGAGGGAGGGGCCTGCGGGGGCTGGACGGGGCCTCAAACCCATTTGTAAATATTGAAATTTTAATACACTTTTTCTTTCTTTTGCTTTTTCATTTATTTTCATTAAATTTGTTTTAATTTTGTTTTAATTTTGTTCAGTTGTAGTTTGTCTTTAAATTCATTCTGTTTTATTTTATTTTCTTGCTCATACATTTTGTTCTGTTGTTTTCATTATTTGCTTTTGTATAGAGAACTTATTTACTCGTGTTAGATTATAAGCTTTTATTACTGTAAATAACAAATAAAGGGTTTCTCCCACCCCAACAAAAGGGAAAAACAAAGTAGGGCCCGACGATTAAATTGCAATCATTGTGTTGTCTTCGTTTCTTCGTTGCTGTGGCCTTCGACTAGAAGACAGCCCAGAATGGGCAGGATTCCGGCCGGAGCTGGTGGCAACCAAGAAAAGCCAAACCGAAAGAACATGTCCAGTCCATGGGAATACCCCAAGAAAGGGGATTCACCAAAAAACACCACACCACAATCTTCACCTCCGCCCAGAGTGGCGGAGAGAATGAGCCCGGGCAGCGGGATTTTCCCAAGGCCCGTCCGTGTGACACGACGACCCCCATGGCTGACTCCCTCCAAATCGTCCTTCGGTAATACCGGCATAACTTATCCCACTTCTGACACCAAATTCGGGATAAGTAATGAAACACGGTTTTATCCTTAGGAAGACTCAAATATATTTAATGCACTAATTAAACACTTAAACTAACACTTCACAAACACTATTCGCACTTGTTTCACTTGTTCGCTTCGATCCGTTCACTTTCGTATTCCGTGTGGAACTGTTGTCGCTCCAAACTCGCCGGCTATTTGTATCCAGAGATACCGGCTTTTAGATTGTTCGCAATGCGCCTCGAATGTAGTGACAGAGATAGAAATACATATCTCTGTCTCACTTGCACATTGTTCTAGAAGCTTGTGGAATAGTCCCGAATGGAGCAACTAACAACGTTGTAGAAACTTCTCGATTAGTCTGGAAAGGTGTGAAAGAGATAGCAATATATCTCTGTCTCGCTCACACACTTTCTAGAACATTCCCGAACAGTCTCGTGTGAGTGAGAGAGATAGCACTATATATCTCTATCTCACTCACACACTTTTCTGGATGTTTCTACAACATTCTCGTAACAATATGTATATTGTTCTTTTTTGAGAAAATAAATAATCTTTAAACCGAAGTTTTTGTTTTTTTTATTTTTTGTAGCATATTAATTGGTTTGTTCTTCCAATCGTATTATTATTATTGTATCGCTGGACATTTCTTATTTTATTTTTATTTTTTACTTTTTGTATAATAATCGTTTTCTCTATTGTGTGATCTATGGTCAAGCGTAATTTTAAGATTGGATTAGATAATGCAGATTCCTTAGGCACTAACCATGACAATATAATAACCACTGTTACTACCACTGATCTGGACATCTTAGCAGTGAATGAAACATGGATACGCCCGGGAGAGGAAAGGCGCGCCCCTGCAATTCCTGGTTACCGACTCAAACACACGCCGCGTCCACCAGAGCTCGCTCGCGTGGTGGCGGTGTGGGGTTTAACATAAAGAAAGATGTTACTGCTAGGATTTTGCGTCACACAGTCGATCCACTTCACAAAGAGGTTGAACAGATGTGGCTCACTCTCAACATTATGAATTTATATTATTATGAATTTATGGGTAAACTTACTGGTCATTATCTCGTCGTATGTGAATTTAAAATGAAACATAATAAACTAAAGCCTCGTACAATAATTTATAGGCCTTTTTTTTTTTTTTTTGGTTGACGGGAGGAAATCGCCGGACTTCCACTCGCCCCGCGAGTGGGGTATGTGGGGGTTGAACCGCACCAAAACCTCCCGCCAATCGCGCTCGACATCCGATGGAATAGGGGTGACAGGACGCGTTCGCGATCGACGCTTACGTATCGCCCCGTCACCCCCGGACGCCGAACCGGCAGCCGTCGCGAACGGCTACCACCGGCTCACTCGGTAGGCGGGCCAATCAACGCCCGCCGATATGGGGCCGCGTGATGGTGGATCTCCCCGACTCAGGCCAGCTCAGAACCAGCCCGAGTCGGGGAGCGCGGCTGACCATCCCCCGGTAGATGTTGCAGAGGGTGCGCGCTGATGCCTAGCGCAGCACCTCTCGGGTCCGGTGTTAGTGGACCCGGTACACTTAGGGGGCCAGATCCCGGGACACATCCCGGGGCCGGCGACGGTTGTTGTCCGGTTTCCTGGTCCGGCTCAATGCGCCGGCTGTCCTCATCAATCGGGGGACGAGTTCCATAAAGTGGGTCCGGAAGGTCCAACGGCTGTCCAGTATGAGGCCGAGGTACTTCAGTCGCACCCCGACCTCTATTGGGACGCCTCCAACTACGATCTGGGCCCCTGCAGGTGGCGTCACCCCAGCCCTGTGGAACCACAGGGCCTGGGATTTATTGAGCGCCACCGCGAGGTCCAATCTTCTAATAAGGCCGACGACGAGGGCCACCCCCGCTGTGGCGAGACGGGTAGCCTCCCTGAAGTCTTGCCCTCGGACCATGACCAACGTGTCATCAACGTAACAAATTACGCTCAGGCCCGGGAGCAGGGCGCCTCTCAGCACCCAGTCGTACCCGACATTCCAAAGGAGAGGTCCGAGGACCGACCCCTGAGGAACCCCGCATACGACCGGAAACCGGTAAACGGTCCCATCGTGCCCGGTGCATACTACCGACCTGGCCTCCAAGTAGGAGCCGACCAGCCGGCGGAGGTAGGGGGGAACTCCATGCCTCTCGAGTGCCCCCCCTATCACGGACCAGGGCAAGGTTTTGAATGCATTGGCGATGTCGAGCGACACCGCCAAAGCCACCCCGCCCTGTGATACGGCTTCATTTGAGAGGGCCCGCACGCGAAGTATCGCGTCCACGGTTGAGCGGCCCTCTCTGAAGCCGTACTGCTCCGCCGACAGGTCGGGTCCCACCCCGACCAGGTGCTGGACGATGCGGGCAGCCAGAATGCGTTCCAGTAATTTGCCCACCTCGTCTAGCAGCACGATAGGACGGTAGCCGGCGGCTGTATCCGCCGGGCGCCCCTCCTTCCGAAGAAGGACGAGTCTACCCTCCCGCCACAGCGAGGGAAACCGTCCCGACTCGAGGCAAGAGTCGTAAAGCCCCAAGAGTCGGTCCCCTAGGGCATTGATGGCCAAGGCCAGGACCCGGCCATGGATGCCGTCCGGTCCGGGTGCCGTGTCTTTGGCACTCATCCTGACTACGGCCACGCGGAGCTCCTCCCCGGTGATATGGGGCACTTCAGCAGGGGCCTCGCCGCCGGTGACATCCGGCGGCTCACCCATAGCAGGCGGGATAAATCCCTCCTGCTCCTGCGGGAACAGAGTAGAAACAATGTCCCGCAGCTGCTGAAGCGGTAGACGCTCGGTTATGGGGGGCGCCCATGGGCGCAACTTGCCGCGCACCATCTTGTATGGGCGCCCCCAAGGATCTTCCTCGAGCGTCTCCAAAAGGCGCTCCGCGTGCTGCTCCTTGGCCATCTTGATGGTTAGCCGCATGGCTCCCCTCGCCTCTTTGTACAAGCCATGCAGCCGGGCCTCCTCCTCCGCGAAGGCAACGGGATCGTTCCTCCGCGCAACGGACTTCCGCTTGCGGAGGACCCTTGCACCTTGCTCTCCAGTGCCGACATCGCTCGCGGCAGAAAATTATTATTTTATGGCATAAAAATAGGGAATTGGCCGAATTGGGAACTGCCAGCTGAGACTGAAAACCGGCCGTATGCTCGTTTATCTACCTTGCAATAAAAAAAAAAAAAAAAAAAAAAAAAAAAAAAAGAAATGAAATGAAATGAAATGAAATGAAATGAAATGAAATGAAATGAAATGAAATGAAATGAAATGAAATGAAATGAAATGAAATGAAATGAAATGAAATGAAATGAAATGAAATGAAATGAAATGAAATGAAATGAAATGAAATGAAATGAAATGAAATGAAATGAAATGAAATGAAATGAAATGAAATGAAATGAAATGAAATGAAATGAAATGAAATGAAATGAAATGAAATGAAATGAAATGAAATGAAATGAAATGAAATGAAATGAAATGAAATGAAATGAAATGAAATGAAATGAAATGAAATGAAATGAAATGAAATGAAATGAAATGAAATGAAATGAAATGAAATGAAATGAAATGAAATGAAATGAAATGAAATGAAATGAAATGAAATGAAATGAAATGAAATGAAATGAAATGAAATGAAATGAAATGAAATGAAATGAAATGAAATGAAATGAAATGAAATGAAATGAAATGAAATGAAATGAAATGAAATGAAATGAAATGAAATGAAATGAAATGAAATGAAATGAAATGAAATGAAATGAAATGAAATGAAATGAAATGAAATGAAATGAAATGAAATGAAATGAAATGAAATGAAATGAAATGAAATGAAATGAAATGAAATGAAATGAAATGAAATGAAATGAAATGAAATGAAATGAAATGAAATGAAATGAAATGAAATGAAATGAAATGAAATGAAATGAAATGAAATGAAATGAAATGAAATGAAATGAAATGAAATGAAATGAAATGAAATGAAATGAAATGAAATGAAATGAAATGAAATGAAATGAAATGAAATGAAATGAAATGAAATGAAATGAAATGAAATGAAATGAAATGAAATGAAATGAAATGAAATGAAATGAAATGAAATGAAATGAAATGAAATGAAATGAAATGAAATGAAATGAAATGAAATGAAATGAAATGAAATGAAATGAAATGAAATGAAATGAAATGAAATGAAATGAAATGAAATGAAATGAAATGAAATGAAATGAAATGAAATGAAATGAAATGAAATGAAATGAAATGAAATGAAATGAAATGAAATGAAATGAAATGAAATGAAATGAAATGAAATGAAATGAAATGAAATGAAATGAAATGAAATGAAATGAAATGAAATGAAATGAAATGAAATGAAATGAAATGAAATGAAATGAAATGAAATGAAATGAAATGAAATGAAATGAAATGAAATGAAATGAAATGAAATGAAATGAAATGAAATGAAATGAAATGAAATGAAATGAAATGAAATGAAATGAAATGAAATGAAATGAAATGAAATGAAATGAAATGAAATGAAATGAAATGAAATGAAATGAAATGAAATGAAATGAAATGAAATGAAATGAAATGAAATGAAATGAAATGAAATGAAATGAAATGAAATGAAATGAAATGAAATGAAATGAAATGAAATGAAATGAAATGAAATGAAATGAAATGAAATGAAATGAAATGAAATGAAATGAAATGAAATGAAATGAAATGAAATGAAATGAAATGAAATGAAATGAAATGAAATGAAATGAAATGAAATGAAATGAAATGAAATGAAATGAAATGAAATGAAATGAAATGAAATGAAATGAAATGAAATGAAATGAAATGAAATGAAATGAAATGAAATGAAATGAAATGAAATGAAATGAAATGAAATGAAATGAAATGAAATGAAATGAAATGAAATGAAATGAAATGAAATGAAATGAAATGAAATGAAATGAAATGAAATGAAATGAAATGAAATGAAATGAAATGAAATGAAATGAAATGAAATGAAATGAAATGAAATGAAATGAAATGAAATGAAATGAAATGAAATGAAATGAAATGAAATGAAATGAAATGAAATGAAATGAAATGAAATGAAATGAAATGAAATGAAATGAAATGAAATGAAATGAAATGAAATGAAATGAAATGAAATGAAATGAAATGAAATGAAATGAAATGAAATGAAATGAAATGAAATGAAATGAAATGAAATGAAATGAAATGAAATGAAATGAAATGAAATGAAATGAAATGAAATGAAATGAAATGAAATGAAATGAAATGAAATGAAATGAAATGAAATGAAATGAAATGAAATGAAATGAAATGAAATGAAATGAAATGAAATGAAATGAAATGAAATGAAATGAAATGAAATGAAATGAAATGAAATGAAATGAAATGAAATGAAATGAAATGAAATGAAATGAAATGAAATGAAATGAAATGAAATGAAATGAAATGAAATGAAATGAAATGAAATGAAATGAAATGAAATGAAATGAAATGAAATGAAATGAAATGAAATGAAATGAAATGAAATGAAATGAAATGAAATGAAATGAAATGAAATGAAATGAAATGAAATGAAATGAAATGAAATGAAATGAAATGAAATGAAATGAAATGAAATGAAATGAAATGAAATGAAATGAAATGAAATGAAATGAAATGAAATGAAATGAAATGAAATGAAATGAAATGAAATGAAATGAAATGAAATGAAATGAAATGAAATGAAATGAAATGAAATGAAATGAAATGAAATGAAATGAAATGAAATGAAATGAAATGAAATGAAATGAAATGAAATGAAATGAAATGAAATGAAATGAAATGAAATGAAATGAAATGAAATGAAATGAAATGAAATGAAATGAAATGAAATGAAATGAAATGAAATGAAATGAAATGAAATGAAATGAAATGAAATGAAATGAAATGAAATGAAATGAAATGAAATGAAATGAAATGAAATGAAATGAAATGAAATGAAATGAAATGAAATGAAATGAAATGAAATGAAATGAAATGAAATGAAATGAAATGAAATGAAATGAAATGAAATGAAATGAAATGAAATGAAATGAACTAGCTAAGTCGGCGGAAGGAAACTTCTGTCGATCCAGTCTCCCGCCACTGCGCAAGTCCGATGATAGTCTGGCCCATAGTGCGAAGGAAAAGGCCGATCTCCTGGTCAAACTCTTCGCCTCAAACTCGACTTTGGACGACGGTGGATTCACACCACCTACCATCCCACGGTGTGACAGTACCATGCCTGAGGTGCGCATTACACAACGTGCGGTCAGGCGTGAACTCAAATCACTCGACGTCCATAAGTCGAGCGGGCCGGACTGTATCCCCGCAGTGGTATTGAAAACATGTGCCCCTGAACTGACACCTGCACTTACGCGTCTGTATCGTCTTTCGTACGACGCCAATAGGGTCCCGTCTTCATGGAAGATAGCCCATGTTCACCCTATCCCCAAGAAGGGTGACCGGTCCGATCCGTCGAACTACAGGCCTATCGCGGTAACATCTTTGCTCTCCAAAGTTATGGAGCGAGTCATCAACAGCCAGCTCCTGGGCTACCTGGAGGACCGCCAGTTGATCAGCGATCGACAATATGGCTTTCGTCACGGCCGGTCGGCTGGCGACCTCCTAGCCTATCTTACCCACCGTTGGGCTGAAACTTTGGAGAGCGGTGGCGAGGCTCTTGCCGTGAGCCTTGATATAGCGAAGGCCTTCGACAGGGTCTGGCATAGGGCACTTCTTTCGAAGTTACCATCTTACGGGATCCCTGAGGGGCTCTGCAAGTGGATTGCCAGCTTTTTGGATGGTCGGAGCATCAAAGTCGTCGTCGACGGCTGTTGCTCTGATACCATGACCATTAATGCAGGCGTTCCACAAGGCTCGGTGCTGTCTCCTACGCTTTTCATCTTGCATATTAATGACATGTTGTCCATCGATGGCATGCATTGCTATGCGGATGATAGTACGGGGGATGCGCGATATACCGGTCAGCAGAGTTTCCCTCGGAATTTGGTTCAGGAAAGACGATCAGAGCTTGTGTCTGAAGTGGAGTACTCTCTAGGGCAGGTCTCCAAGTGGGGCGAGCTGAATCTTGTTCAGTTCAACCCATCGAAGACACAAGCTTGCGCGTTCACTGCAAAGAGGGACGCATTTGTCATAGCGCCCCAGTTCCAAGGGGTATCTCTATCGACCTCCGAGAGTATTGGGATTCTTGGGGTTGACATTTCGAGCACCGTCCAGTTTCGGAGTCATTTGGAGGGTAAAGCTAAATTAGCTTCTAGAATGCTGGGAGTCCTTAACAGAGCGAAGCGGTACTTCACACCGGCTCAGAGGTTACTGTTGTATAAAGCTCAAGTCCGGCCTCATGTGGAGTATTGCTCTCATCTCTGGGCGGGTGCTCCCAATTACCAGCTGCTTCCATTTGACTCCCTCCAGAGGAGGGCTGTTCGGATTGTTGAGGAACCCAAGCTCACGGAGCGACTGGAGCCTCTGAGTGTACGGAGAGATTTCAGCTCTCTGTGCATTCTATATCGTCTGGTCCATGGGGAATGCTCCGAGGAACTCTTCGAGATGATTCCTTCATCTCCTTTTTACCATCGCACCACACGCCGCAGGGGCAAGGTTCACCACCTTTACTTGGAACCGCTGCGCTCTTCTACAGTTCGGTTCAGAAGATCATTTTTGCCCCGTACCATTCCGATTTGGAATGGACTCCCGTCCGCGGTGTTCCCGGAGCGCTATGACATGTCCCTCTTTAAACGAGGTTTAAGAAAAGTCCTGTATGGGTAGGCGGTAGATAACGGCCTCTCTTTGCCCTGGCATTGCAGAGGTTCATGAGCGACGGTAACCGCTTACCATCAGGTGGGCCGTATGCTCGTTTATCTACCTTGCAAAAAAAAAAAAAAAAAAAAAAAAAAAAAAAAATGAAATGAAATGAAATGAAATGAAATGAAATGAAATGAAATGAAATGAAATGAAATGAAATGAAATGAAATGAAATGAAATGAAATGAAATGAAATGAAATGAAATGAAATGAAATGAAATGAAATGAAATGAAATGAAATGAAATGAAATGAAATGAAATGAAATGAAATGAAATGAAATGAAATGAAATGAAATGAAATGAAATGAAATGAAATGAAATGAAATGAAATGAAATGAAATGAAATGAAATGAAATGAAATGAAATGAAATGAAATGAAATGAAATGAAATGAAATGAAATGAAATGAAATGAAATGAAATGAAATGAAATGAAATGAAATGAAATGAAATGAAATGAAATGAAATGAAATGAAATGAAATGAAATGAAATGAAATGAAATGAAATGAAATGAAATGAAATGAAATGAAATGAAATGAAATGAAATGAAATGAAATGAAATGAAATGAAATGAAATGAAATGAAATGAAATGAAATGAAATGAAATGAAATGAAATGAAATGAAATGAAATGAAATGAAATGAAATGAAATGAAATGAAATGAAATGAAATGAAATGAACTAGCTAAGTCGGCGGAAGGAAACTTCTGTCGATCCAGTCTCCCGCCACTGCGCAAGTCCGATGATAGTCTGGCCCATAGTGCGAAGGAAAAGGCCGATCTCCTGGTCAAACTCTTCGCCTCAAACTCGACTTTGGACGACGGTGGATTCACACCACCTACCATCCCACGGTGTGACAGTACCATGCCTGAGGTGCGCATTACACAACGTGCGGTCAGGCGTGAACTCAAATCACTCGACGTCCATAAGTCGAGCGGGCCGGACTGTATCCCCGCAGTGGTATTGAAAACATGTGCCCCTGAACTGACACCTGCACTTACGCGTCTGTATCGTCTTTCGTACGACGCCAATAGGGTCCCGTCTTCATGGAAGATAGCCCATGTTCACCCTATCCCCAAGAAGGGTGACCGGTCCGATCCGTCGAACTACAGGCCTATCGCGGTAACATCTTTGCTCTCCAAAGTTATGGAGCGAGTCATCAACAGCCAGCTCCTGGGCTACCTGGAGGACCGCCAGTTGATCAGCGATCGACAATATGGCTTTCGTCACGGCCGGTCGGCTGGCGACCTCCTAGCCTATCTTACCCACCGTTGGGCTGAAACTTTGGAGAGCGGTGGCGAGGCTCTTGCCGTGAGCCTTGATATAGCGAAGGCCTTCGACAGGGTCTGGCATAGGGCACTTCTTTCGAAGTTACCATCTTACGGGATCCCTGAGGGGCTCTGCAAGTGGATTGCCAGCTTTTTGGATGGTCGGAGCATCAAAGTCGTCGTCGACGGCTGTTGCTCTGATACCATGACCATTAATGCAGGCGTTCCACAAGGCTCGGTGCTGTCTCCTACGCTTTTCATCTTGCATATTAATGACATGTTGTCCATCGATGGCATGCATTGCTATGCGGATGATAGTACGGGGGATGCGCGATATACCGGTCAGCAGAGTTTCCCTCGGAATTTGGTTCAGGAAAGACGATCAGAGCTTGTGTCTGAAGTGGAGTACTCTCTAGGGCAGGTCTCCAAGTGGGGCGAGCTGAATCTTGTTCAGTTCAACCCATCGAAGACACAAGCTTGCGCGTTCACTGCAAAGAGGGACGCATTTGTCATAGCGCCCCAGTTCCAAGGGGTATCTCTATCGACCTCCGAGAGTATTGGGATTCTTGGGGTTGACATTTCGAGCACCGTCCAGTTTCGGAGTCATTTGGAGGGTAAAGCTAAATTAGCTTCTAGAATGCTGGGAGTCCTTAACAGAGCGAAGCGGTACTTCACACCGGCTCAGAGGTTACTGTTGTATAAAGCTCAAGTCCGGCCTCATGTGGAGTATTGCTCTCATCTCTGGGCGGGTGCTCCCAATTACCAGCTGCTTCCATTTGACTCCCTCCAGAGGAGGGCTGTTCGGATTGTTGAGGAACCCAAGCTCACGGAGCGACTGGAGCCTCTGAGTGTACGGAGAGATTTCAGCTCTCTGTGCATTCTATATCGTCTGGTCCATGGGGAATGCTCCGAGGAACTCTTCGAGATGATTCCTTCATCTCCTTTTTACCATCGCACCACACGCCGCAGGGGCAAGGTTCACCACCTTTACTTGGAACCGCTGCGCTCTTCTACAGTTCGGTTCAGAAGATCATTTTTGCCCCGTACCATTCCGATTTGGAATGGACTCCCGTCCGCGGTGTTCCCGGAGCGCTATGACATGTCCCTCTTTAAACGAGGTTTAAGAAAAGTCCTGTATGGGTAGGCGGTAGATAACGGCCTCTCTTTGCCCTGGCATTGCAGAGGTTCATGAGCGACGGTAACCGCTTACCATCAGGTGGGCCGTATGCTCGTTTATCTACCTTGCAATAAAAAAAAAAAAAAAAAAAAAAAAAAAAAAAAATGAAATGAAATGAAATGAAATGAAATGAAATGAAATGAAATGAAATGAAATGAAATGAAATGAAATGAAATGAAATGAAATGAAATGAAATGAAATGAAATGAAATGAAATGAAATGAAATGAAATGAAATGAAATGAAATGAAATGAAATGAAATGAAATGAAATGAAATGAAATGAAATGAAATGAAATGAAATGAAATGAAATGAAATGAAATGAAATGAAATGAAATGAAATGAAATGAAATGAAATGAAATGAAATGAAATGAAATGAAATGAAATGAAATGAAATGAAATGAAATGAAATGAAATGAAATGAAATGAAATGAAATGAAATGAAATGAAATGAAATGAAATGAAATGAAATGAAATGAAATGAAATGAAATGAAATGAAATGAAATGAAATGAAATGAAATGAAATGAAATGAAATGAAATGAAATGAAATGAAATGAAATGAAATGAAATGAAATGAAATGAAATGAAATGAAATGAAATGAAATGAAATGAAATGAAATGAAATGAAATGAAATGAAATGAAATGAAATGAAATGAAATGAAATGAAATGAAATGAAATGAAATGAAATGAAATGAAATGAAATGAAATGAAATGAAATGAAATGAAATGAAATGAAATGAAATGAAATGAAATGAAATGAAATGAAATGAAATGAAATGAAATGAAATGAACTAGCTAAGTCGGCGGAAGGAAACTTCTGTCGATCCAGTCTCCCGCCACTGCGCAAGTCCGATGATAGTCTGGCCCATAGTGCGAAGGAAAAGGCCGATCTCCTGGTCAAACTCTTCGCCTCAAACTCGACTTTGGACGACGGTGGATTCACACCACCTACCATCCCACGGTGTGACAGTACCATGCCTGAGGTGCGCATTACACAACGTGCGGTCAGGCGTGAACTCAAATCACTCGACGTCCATAAGTCGAGCGGGCCGGACTGTATCCCCGCAGTGGTATTGAAAACATGTGCCCCTGAACTGACACCTGCACTTACGCGTCTGTATCGTCTTTCGTACGACGCCAATAGGGTCCCGTCTTCATGGAAGATAGCCCATGTTCACCCTATCCCCAAGAAGGGTGACCGGTCCGATCCGTCGAACTACAGGCCTATCGCGGTAACATCTTTGCTCTCCAAAGTTATGGAGCGAGTCATCAACAGCCAGCTCCTGGGCTACCTGGAGGACCGCCAGTTGATCAGCGATCGACAATATGGCTTTCGTCACGGCCGGTCGGCTGGCGACCTCCTAGCCTATCTTACCCACCGTTGGGCTGAAACTTTGGAGAGCGGTGGCGAGGCTCTTGCCGTGAGCCTTGATATAGCGAAGGCCTTCGACAGGGTCTGGCATAGGGCACTTCTTTCGAAGTTACCATCTTACGGGATCCCTGAGGGGCTCTGCAAGTGGATTGCCAGCTTTTTGGATGGTCGGAGCATCAAAGTCGTCGTCGACGGCTGTTGCTCTGATACCATGACCATTAATGCAGGCGTTCCACAAGGCTCGGTGCTGTCTCCTACGCTTTTCATCTTGCATATTAATGACATGTTGTCCATCGATGGCATGCATTGCTATGCGGATGATAGTACGGGGGATGCGCGATATACCGGTCAGCAGAGTTTCCCTCGGAATTTGGTTCAGGAAAGACGATCAGAGCTTGTGTCTGAAGTGGAGTACTCTCTAGGGCAGGTCTCCAAGTGGGGCGAGCTGAATCTTGTTCAGTTCAACCCATCGAAGACACAAGCTTGCGCGTTCACTGCAAAGAGGGACGCATTTGTCATAGCGCCCCAGTTCCAAGGGGTATCTCTATCGACCTCCGAGAGTATTGGGATTCTTGGGGTTGACATTTCGAGCACCGTCCAGTTTCGGAGTCATTTGGAGGGTAAAGCTAAATTAGCTTCTAGAATGCTGGGAGTCCTTAACAGAGCGAAGCGGTACTTCACACCGGCTCAGAGGTTACTGTTGTATAAAGCTCAAGTCCGGCCTCATGTGGAGTATTGCTCTCATCTCTGGGCGGGTGCTCCCAATTACCAGCTGCTTCCATTTGACTCCCTCCAGAGGAGGGCTGTTCGGATTGTTGAGGAACCCAAGCTCACGGAGCGACTGGAGCCTCTGAGTGTACGGAGAGATTTCAGCTCTCTGTGCATTCTATATCGTCTGGTCCATGGGGAATGCTCCGAGGAACTCTTCGAGATGATTCCTTCATCTCCTTTTTACCATCGCACCACACGCCGCAGGGGCAAGGTTCACCACCTTTACTTGGAACCGCTGCGCTCTTCTACAGTTCGGTTCAGAAGATCATTTTTGCCCCGTACCATTCCGATTTGGAATGGACTCCCGTCCGCGGTGTTCCCGGAGCGCTATGACATGTCCCTCTTTAAACGAGGTTTAAGAAAAGTCCTGTATGGGTAGGCGGTAGATAACGGCCTCTCTTTGCCCTGGCATTGCAGAGGTTCATGAGCGACGGTAACCGCTTACCATCAGGTGGGCCGTATGCTCGTTTATCTACCTTGCAATAAAAAAAAAAAAAAAAAAAAAAAAAAAAAATGAAATGAAATGAAATGAAATGAAATGAAATGAAATGAAATGAAATGAAATGAAATGAAATGAAATGAAATGAAATGAAATGAAATGAAATGAAATGAAATGAAATGAAATGAAATGAAATGAAATGAAATGAAATGAAATGAAATGAAATGAAATGAAATGAAATGAAATGAAATGAAATGAAATGAAATGAAATGAAATGAAATGAAATGAAATGAAATGAAATGAAATGAAATGAAATGAAATGAAATGAAATGAAATGAAATGAAATGAAATGAAATGAAATGAAATGAAATGAAATGAAATGAAATGAAATGAAATGAAATGAAATGAAATGAAATGAAATGAAATGAAATGAAATGAAATGAAATGAAATGAAATGAAATGAAATGAAATGAAATGAAATGAAATGAAATGAAATGAAATGAAATGAAATGAAATGAAATGAAATGAAATGAAATGAAATGAAATGAAATGAAATGAAATGAAATGAAATGAAATGAAATGAAATGAAATGAAATGAAATGAAATGAAATGAAATGAAATGAAATGAAATGAAATGAAATGAAATGAAATGAAATGAAATGAAATGAAATGAAATGAAATGAAATGAAATGAAATGAAATGAAATGAAATGAAATGAAATGAAATGAAATGAAATGAAATGAAATGAAATGAAATGAAATGAAATGAAATGAAATGAAATGAAATGAAATGAAATGAAATGAAATGAAATGAAATGAAATGAAATGAAATGAAATGAAATGAAATGAAATGAAATGAAATGAAATGAAATGAAATGAAATGAAATGAAATGAAATGAAATGAAATGAAATGAAATGAAATGAAATGAAATGAAATGAAATGAAATGAAATGAAATGAAATGAAATGAAATGAAATGAAATGAAATGAAATGAAATGAAATGAAATGAAATGAAATGAAATGAAATGAAATGAAATGAAATGAAATGAAATGAAATGAAATGAAATGAAATGAAATGAAATGAAATGAAATGAAATGAAATGAAATGAAATGAAATGAAATGAAATGAACTAGCTAAGTCGGCGGAAGGAAACTTCTGTCGATCCAGTCTCCCGCCACTGCGCAAGTCCGATGATAGTCTGGCCCATAGTGCGAAGGAAAAGGCCGATCTCCTGGTCAAACTCTTCGCCTCAAACTCGACTTTGGACGACGGTGGATTCACACCACCTACCATCCCACGGTGTGACAGTACCATGCCTGAGGTGCGCATTACACAACGTGCGGTCAGGCGTGAACTCAAATCACTCGACGTCCATAAGTCGAGCGGGCCGGACTGTATCCCCGCAGTGGTATTGAAAACATGTGCCCCTGAACTGACACCTGCACTTACGCGTCTGTATCGTCTTTCGTACGACGCCAATAGGGTCCCGTCTTCATGGAAGATAGCCCATGTTCACCCTATCCCCAAGAAGGGTGACCGGTCCGATCCGTCGAACTACAGGCCTATCGCGGTAACATCTTTGCTCTCCAAAGTTATGGAGCGAGTCATCAACAGCCAGCTCCTGGGCTACCTGGAGGACCGCCAGTTGATCAGCGATCGACAATATGGCTTTCGTCACGGCCGGTCGGCTGGCGACCTCCTAGCCTATCTTACCCACCGTTGGGCTGAAACTTTGGAGAGCGGTGGCGAGGCTCTTGCCGTGAGCCTTGATATAGCGAAGGCCTTCGACAGGGTCTGGCATAGGGCACTTCTTTCGAAGTTACCATCTTACGGGATCCCTGAGGGGCTCTGCAAGTGGATTGCCAGCTTTTTGGATGGTCGGAGCATCAAAGTCGTCGTCGACGGCTGTTGCTCTGATACCATGACCATTAATGCAGGCGTTCCACAAGGCTCGGTGCTGTCTCCTACGCTTTTCATCTTGCATATTAATGACATGTTGTCCATCGATGGCATGCATTGCTATGCGGATGATAGTACGGGGGATGCGCGATATACCGGTCAGCAGAGTTTCCCTCGGAATTTGGTTCAGGAAAGACGATCAGAGCTTGTGTCTGAAGTGGAGTACTCTCTAGGGCAGGTCTCCAAGTGGGGCGAGCTGAATCTTGTTCAGTTCAACCCATCGAAGACACAAGCTTGCGCGTTCACTGCAAAGAGGGACGCATTTGTCATAGCGCCCCAGTTCCAAGGGGTATCTCTATCGACCTCCGAGAGTATTGGGATTCTTGGGGTTGACATTTCGAGCACCGTCCAGTTTCGGAGTCATTTGGAGGGTAAAGCTAAATTAGCTTCTAGAATGCTGGGAGTCCTTAACAGAGCGAAGCGGTACTTCACACCGGCTCAGAGGTTACTGTTGTATAAAGCTCAAGTCCGGCCTCATGTGGAGTATTGCTCTCATCTCTGGGCGGGTGCTCCCAATTACCAGCTGCTTCCATTTGACTCCCTCCAGAGGAGGGCTGTTCGGATTGTTGAGGAACCCAAGCTCACGGAGCGACTGGAGCCTCTGAGTGTACGGAGAGATTTCAGCTCTCTGTGCATTCTATATCGTCTGGTCCATGGGGAATGCTCCGAGGAACTCTTCGAGATGATTCCTTCATCTCCTTTTTACCATCGCACCACACGCCGCAGGGGCAAGGTTCACCACCTTTACTTGGAACCGCTGCGCTCTTCTACAGTTCGGTTCAGAAGATCATTTTTGCCCCGTACCATTCCGATTTGGAATGGACTCCCGTCCGCGGTGTTCCCGGAGCGCTATGACATGTCCCTCTTTAAACGAGGTTTAAGAAAAGTCCTGTATGGGTAGGCGGTAGATAACGGCCTCTCTTTGCCCTGGCATTGCAGAGGTTCATGAGCGACGGTAACCGCTTACCATCAGGTGGGCCGTATGCTCGTTTATCTACCTTGCAATAAAAAAAAAAAAAAAAAAAAAAAAAAAATGAAATGAAATGAAATGAAATGAAATGAAATGAAATGAAATGAAATGAAATGAAATGAAATGAAATGAAATGAAATGAAATGAAATGAAATGAAATGAAATGAAATGAAATGAAATGAAATGAAATGAAATGAAATGAAATGAAATGAAATGAAATGAAATGAAATGAAATGAAATGAAATGAAATGAAATGAAATGAAATGAAATGAAATGAAATGAAATGAAATGAAATGAAATGAAATGAAATGAAATGAAATGAAATGAAATGAAATGAAATGAAATGAAATGAAATGAAATGAAATGAAATGAAATGAAATGAAATGAAATGAAATGAAATGAAATGAAATGAAATGAAATGAAATGAAATGAAATGAAATGAAATGAAATGAAATGAAATGAAATGAAATGAAATGAAATGAAATGAAATGAAATGAAATGAAATGAAATGAAATGAAATGAAATGAAATGAAATGAAATGAAATGAAATGAAATGAAATGAAATGAAATGAAATGAAATGAAATGAAATGAAATGAAATGAAATGAAATGAAATGAAATGAAATGAAATGAAATGAAATGAAATGAAATGAAATGAAATGAAATGAAATGAAATGAAATGAAATGAAATGAAATGAACTAGCTAAGTCGGCGGAAGGAAACTTCTGTCGATCCAGTCTCCCGCCACTGCGCAAGTCCGATGATAGTCTGGCCCATAGTGCGAAGGAAAAGGCCGATCTCCTGGTCAAACTCTTCGCCTCAAACTCGACTTTGGACGACGGTGGATTCACACCACCTACCATCCCACGGTGTGACAGTACCATGCCTGAGGTGCGCATTACACAACGTGCGGTCAGGCGTGAACTCAAATCACTCGACGTCCATAAGTCGAGCGGGCCGGACTGTATCCCCGCAGTGGTATTGAAAACATGTGCCCCTGAACTGACACCTGCACTTACGCGTCTGTATCGTCTTTCGTACGACGCCAATAGGGTCCCGTCTTCATGGAAGATAGCCCATGTTCACCCTATCCCCAAGAAGGGTGACCGGTCCGATCCGTCGAACTACAGGCCTATCGCGGTAACATCTTTGCTCTCCAAAGTTATGGAGCGAGTCATCAACAGCCAGCTCCTGGGCTACCTGGAGGACCGCCAGTTGATCAGCGATCGACAATATGGCTTTCGTCACGGCCGGTCGGCTGGCGACCTCCTAGCCTATCTTACCCACCGTTGGGCTGAAACTTTGGAGAGCGGTGGCGAGGCTCTTGCCGTGAGCCTTGATATAGCGAAGGCCTTCGACAGGGTCTGGCATAGGGCACTTCTTTCGAAGTTACCATCTTACGGGATCCCTGAGGGGCTCTGCAAGTGGATTGCCAGCTTTTTGGATGGTCGGAGCATCAAAGTCGTCGTCGACGGCTGTTGCTCTGATACCATGACCATTAATGCAGGCGTTCCACAAGGCTCGGTGCTGTCTCCTACGCTTTTCATCTTGCATATTAATGACATGTTGTCCATCGATGGCATGCATTGCTATGCGGATGATAGTACGGGGGATGCGCGATATACCGGTCAGCAGAGTTTCCCTCGGAATTTGGTTCAGGAAAGACGATCAGAGCTTGTGTCTGAAGTGGAGTACTCTCTAGGGCAGGTCTCCAAGTGGGGCGAGCTGAATCTTGTTCAGTTCAACCCATCGAAGACACAAGCTTGCGCGTTCACTGCAAAGAGGGACGCATTTGTCATAGCGCCCCAGTTCCAAGGGGTATCTCTATCGACCTCCGAGAGTATTGGGATTCTTGGGGTTGACATTTCGAGCACCGTCCAGTTTCGGAGTCATTTGGAGGGTAAAGCTAAATTAGCTTCTAGAATGCTGGGAGTCCTTAACAGAGCGAAGCGGTACTTCACACCGGCTCAGAGGTTACTGTTGTATAAAGCTCAAGTCCGGCCTCATGTGGAGTATTGCTCTCATCTCTGGGCGGGTGCTCCCAATTACCAGCTGCTTCCATTTGACTCCCTCCAGAGGAGGGCTGTTCGGATTGTTGAGGAACCCAAGCTCACGGAGCGACTGGAGCCTCTGAGTGTACGGAGAGATTTCAGCTCTCTGTGCATTCTATATCGTCTGGTCCATGGGGAATGCTCCGAGGAACTCTTCGAGATGATTCCTTCATCTCCTTTTTACCATCGCACCACACGCCGCAGGGGCAAGGTTCACCACCTTTACTTGGAACCGCTGCGCTCTTCTACAGTTCGGTTCAGAAGATCATTTTTGCCCCGTACCATTCCGATTTGGAATGGACTCCCGTCCGCGGTGTTCCCGGAGCGCTATGACATGTCCCTCTTTAAACGAGGTTTAAGAAAAGTCCTGTATGGGTAGGCGGTAGATAACGGCCTCTCTTTGCCCTGGCATTGCAGAGGTTCATGAGCGACGGTAACCGCTTACCATCAGGTGGGCCGTATGCTCGTTTATCTACCTTGCAATAAAAAAAAAAAAAAAAAAAAAAAAAAAAAAAAAAAATGAAATGAAATGAAATGAAATGAAATGAAATGAAATGAAATGAAATGAAATGAAATGAAATGAAATGAAATGAAATGAAATGAAATGAAATGAAATGAAATGAAATGAAATGAAATGAAATGAAATGAAATGAAATGAAATGAAATGAAATGAAATGAAATGAAATGAAATGAAATGAAATGAACTAGCTAAGTCGGCGGAAGGAAACTTCTGTCGATCCAGTCTCCCGCCACTGCGCAAGTCCGATGATAGTCTGGCCCATAGTGCGAAGGAAAAGGCCGATCTCCTGGTCAAACTCTTCGCCTCAAACTCGACTTTGGACGACGGTGGATTCACACCACCTACCATCCCACGGTGTGACAGTACCATGCCTGAGGTGCGCATTACACAACGTGCGGTCAGGCGTGAACTCAAATCACTCGACGTCCATAAGTCGAGCGGGCCGGACTGTATCCCCGCAGTGGTATTGAAAACATGTGCCCCTGAACTGACACCTGCACTTACGCGTCTGTATCGTCTTTCGTACGACGCCAATAGGGTCCCGTCTTCATGGAAGATAGCCCATGTTCACCCTATCCCCAAGAAGGGTGACCGGTCCGATCCGTCGAACTACAGGCCTATCGCGGTAACATCTTTGCTCTCCAAAGTTATGGAGCGAGTCATCAACAGCCAGCTCCTGGGCTACCTGGAGGACCGCCAGTTGATCAGCGATCGACAATATGGCTTTCGTCACGGCCGGTCGGCTGGCGACCTCCTAGCCTATCTTACCCACCGTTGGGCTGAAACTTTGGAGAGCGGTGGCGAGGCTCTTGCCGTGAGCCTTGATATAGCGAAGGCCTTCGACAGGGTCTGGCATAGGGCACTTCTTTCGAAGTTACCATCTTACGGGATCCCTGAGGGGCTCTGCAAGTGGATTGCCAGCTTTTTGGATGGTCGGAGCATCAAAGTCGTCGTCGACGGCTGTTGCTCTGATACCATGACCATTAATGCAGGCGTTCCACAAGGCTCGGTGCTGTCTCCTACGCTTTTCATCTTGCATATTAATGACATGTTGTCCATCGATGGCATGCATTGCTATGCGGATGATAGTACGGGG
The DNA here is from genome assembly GCA_030269945.2 of Trilocha varians. Lineage (NCBI taxonomy): Eukaryota > Metazoa > Arthropoda > Insecta > Lepidoptera > Bombycidae > Trilocha > Trilocha varians. The sequence goes on from AP028282.1 coordinate 6,518,220, forward strand.
GATGCGCGATATACCGGTCAGCAGAGTTTCCCTCGGAATTTGGTTCAGGAAAGACGATCAGAGCTTGTGTCTGAAGTGGAGTACTCTCTAGGGCAGGTCTCCAAGTGGGGCGAGCTGAATCTTGTTCAGTTCAACCCATCGAAGACACAAGCTTGCGCGTTCACTGCAAAGAGGGACGCATTTGTCATAGCGCCCCAGTTCCAAGGGGTATCTCTATCGACCTCCGAGAGTATTGGGATTCTTGGGGTTGACATTTCGAGCACCGTCCAGTTTCGGAGTCATTTGGAGGGTAAAGCTAAATTAGCTTCTAGAATGCTGGGAGTCCTTAACAGAGCGAAGCGGTACTTCACACCGGCTCAGAGGTTACTGTTGTATAAAGCTCAAGTCCGGCCTCATGTGGAGTATTGCTCTCATCTCTGGGCGGGTGCTCCCAATTACCAGCTGCTTCCATTTGACTCCCTCCAGAGGAGGGCTGTTCGGATTGTTGAGGAACCCAAGCTCACGGAGCGACTGGAGCCTCTGAGTGTACGGAGAGATTTCAGCTCTCTGTGCATTCTATATCGTCTGGTCCATGGGGAATGCTCCGAGGAACTCTTCGAGATGATTCCTTCATCTCCTTTTTACCATCGCACCACACGCCGCAGGGGCAAGGTTCACCACCTTTACTTGGAACCGCTGCGCTCTTCTACAGTTCGGTTCAGAAGATCATTTTTGCCCCGTACCATTCCGATTTGGAATGGACTCCCGTCCGCGGTGTTCCCGGAGCGCTATGACATGTCCCTCTTTAAACGAGGTTTAAGAAAAGTCCTGTATGGGTAGGCGGTAGATAACGGCCTCTCTTTGCCCTGGCATTGCAGAGGTTCATGAGCGACGGTAACCGCTTACCATCAGGTGGGCCGTATGCTCGTTTATCTACCTTGCAATAAAAAAAAAAAAAAAAAAAAAAAAAAAAATGAAATGAAATGAAATGAAATGAAATGAAATGAAATGAAATGAAATGAAATGAAATGAAATGAAATGAAATGAAATGAAATGAAATGAAATGAAATGAAATGAAATGAAATGAAATGAAATGAAATGAAATGAAATGAAATGAAATGAAATGAAATGAAATGAAATGAAATGAAATGAAATGAAATGAAATGAAATGAAATGAAATGAAATGAAATGAAATGAAATGAAATGAAATGAAATGAAATGAAATGAAATGAAATGAAATGAAATGAAATGAAATGAAATGAAATGAAATGAAATGAAATGAAATGAAATGAAATGAAATGAAATGAAATGAAATGAAATGAAATGAAATGAAATGAAATGAAATGAAATGAAATGAAATGAAATGAAATGAAATGAAATGAAATGAAATGAAATGAAATGAAATGAAATGAAATGAAATGAAATGAAATGAAATGAAATGAAATGAAATGAAATGAAATGAAATGAAATGAAATGAAATGAAATGAAATGAAATGAAATGAAATGAAATGAAATGAAATGAAATGAAATGAAATGAAATGAAATGAAATGAAATGAAATGAAATGAACTAGCTAAGTCGGCGGAAGGAAACTTCTGTCGATCCAGTCTCCCGCCACTGCGCAAGTCCGATGATAGTCTGGCCCATAGTGCGAAGGAAAAGGCCGATCTCCTGGTCAAACTCTTCGCCTCAAACTCGACTTTGGACGACGGTGGATTCACACCACCTACCATCCCACGGTGTGACAGTACCATGCCTGAGGTGCGCATTACACAACGTGCGGTCAGGCGTGAACTCAAATCACTCGACGTCCATAAGTCGAGCGGGCCGGACTGTATCCCCGCAGTGGTATTGAAAACATGTGCCCCTGAACTGACACCTGCACTTACGCGTCTGTATCGTCTTTCGTACGACGCCAATAGGGTCCCGTCTTCATGGAAGATAGCCCATGTTCACCCTATCCCCAAGAAGGGTGACCGGTCCGATCCGTCGAACTACAGGCCTATCGCGGTAACATCTTTGCTCTCCAAAGTTATGGAGCGAGTCATCAACAGCCAGCTCCTGGGCTACCTGGAGGACCGCCAGTTGATCAGCGATCGACAATATGGCTTTCGTCACGGCCGGTCGGCTGGCGACCTCCTAGCCTATCTTACCCACCGTTGGGCTGAAACTTTGGAGAGCGGTGGCGAGGCTCTTGCCGTGAGCCTTGATATAGCGAAGGCCTTCGACAGGGTCTGGCATAGGGCACTTCTTTCGAAGTTACCATCTTACGGGATCCCTGAGGGGCTCTGCAAGTGGATTGCCAGCTTTTTGGATGGTCGGAGCATCAAAGTCGTCGTCGACGGCTGTTGCTCTGATACCATGACCATTAATGCAGGCGTTCCACAAGGCTCGGTGCTGTCTCCTACGCTTTTCATCTTGCATATTAATGACATGTTGTCCATCGATGGCATGCATTGCTATGCGGATGATAGTACGGGGGATGCGCGATATACCGGTCAGCAGAGTTTCCCTCGGAATTTGGTTCAGGAAAGACGATCAGAGCTTGTGTCTGAAGTGGAGTACTCTCTAGGGCAGGTCTCCAAGTGGGGCGAGCTGAATCTTGTTCAGTTCAACCCATCGAAGACACAAGCTTGCGCGTTCACTGCAAAGAGGGACGCATTTGTCATAGCGCCCCAGTTCCAAGGGGTATCTCTATCGACCTCCGAGAGTATTGGGATTCTTGGGGTTGACATTTCGAGCACCGTCCAGTTTCGGAGTCATTTGGAGGGTAAAGCTAAATTAGCTTCTAGAATGCTGGGAGTCCTTAACAGAGCGAAGCGGTACTTCACACCGGCTCAGAGGTTACTGTTGTATAAAGCTCAAGTCCGGCCTCATGTGGAGTATTGCTCTCATCTCTGGGCGGGTGCTCCCAATTACCAGCTGCTTCCATTTGACTCCCTCCAGAGGAGGGCTGTTCGGATTGTTGAGGAACCCAAGCTCACGGAGCGACTGGAGCCTCTGAGTGTACGGAGAGATTTCAGCTCTCTGTGCATTCTATATCGTCTGGTCCATGGGGAATGCTCCGAGGAACTCTTCGAGATGATTCCTTCATCTCCTTTTTACCATCGCACCACACGCCGCAGGGGCAAGGTTCACCACCTTTACTTGGAACCGCTGCGCTCTTCTACAGTTCGGTTCAGAAGATCATTTTTGCCCCGTACCATTCCGATTTGGAATGGACTCCCGTCCGCGGTGTTCCCGGAGCGCTATGACATGTCCCTCTTTAAACGAGGTTTAAGAAAAGTCCTGTATGGGTAGGCGGTAGATAACGGCCTCTCTTTGCCCTGGCATTGCAGAGGTTCATGAGCGACGGTAACCGCTTACCATCAGGTGGGCCGTATGCTCGTTTATCTACCTTGCAATAAAAAAAAAAAAAAAAAAAAAAAAAAAAAATGAAATGAAATGAAATGAAATGAAATGAAATGAAATGAAATGAAATGAAATGAAATGAAATGAAATGAAATGAAATGAAATGAAATGAAATGAAATGAAATGAAATGAAATGAAATGAAATGAAATGAAATGAAATGAAATGAAATGAAATGAAATGAAATGAAATGAAATGAAATGAAATGAAATGAAATGAAATGAAATGAAATGAAATGAAATGAAATGAAATGAAATGAAATGAAATGAAATGAAATGAAATGAAATGAAATGAAATGAAATGAAATGAAATGAAATGAAATGAAATGAAATGAAATGAAATGAAATGAAATGAAATGAAATGAAATGAAATGAAATGAAATGAAATGAAATGAAATGAAATGAAATGAAATGAAATGAAATGAAATGAAATGAAATGAAATGAAATGAAATGAAATGAAATGAAATGAAATGAAATGAAATGAAATGAAATGAAATGAAATGAAATGAAATGAAATGAAATGAAATGAAATGAAATGAAATGAAATGAAATGAAATGAAATGAAATGAAATGAAATGAAATGAAATGAAATGAAATGAAATGAAATGAAATGAAATGAAATGAAATGAAATGAAATGAAATGAAATGAAATGAAATGAAATGAAATGAAATGAAATGAAATGAAATGAAATGAAATGAAATGAAATGAAATGAAATGAAATGAAATGAAATGAAATGAAATGAAATGAAATGAAATGAAATGAAATGAAATGAAATGAAATGAAATGAAATGAAATGAAATGAAATGAAATGAAATGAAATGAAATGAAATGAAATGAAATGAAATGAAATGAAATGAAATGAAATGAAATGAAATGAAATGAAATGAAATGAAATGAAATGAAATGAAATGAAATGAAATGAAATGAAATGAAATGAAATGAAATGAAATGAAATGAAATGAAATGAAATGAAATGAAATGAAATGAAATGAAATGAAATGAAATGAAATGAAATGAAATGAAATGAAATGAAATGAAATGAACTAGCTAAGTCGGCGGAAGGAAACTTCTGTCGATCCAGTCTCCCGCCACTGCGCAAGTCCGATGATAGTCTGGCCCATAGTGCGAAGGAAAAGGCCGATCTCCTGGTCAAACTCTTCGCCTCAAACTCGACTTTGGACGACGGTGGATTCACACCACCTACCATCCCACGGTGTGACAGTACCATGCCTGAGGTGCGCATTACACAACGTGCGGTCAGGCGTGAACTCAAATCACTCGACGTCCATAAGTCGAGCGGGCCGGACTGTATCCCCGCAGTGGTATTGAAAACATGTGCCCCTGAACTGACACCTGCACTTACGCGTCTGTATCGTCTTTCGTACGACGCCAATAGGGTCCCGTCTTCATGGAAGATAGCCCATGTTCACCCTATCCCCAAGAAGGGTGACCGGTCCGATCCGTCGAACTACAGGCCTATCGCGGTAACATCTTTGCTCTCCAAAGTTATGGAGCGAGTCATCAACAGCCAGCTCCTGGGCTACCTGGAGGACCGCCAGTTGATCAGCGATCGACAATATGGCTTTCGTCACGGCCGGTCGGCTGGCGACCTCCTAGCCTATCTTACCCACCGTTGGGCTGAAACTTTGGAGAGCGGTGGCGAGGCTCTTGCCGTGAGCCTTGATATAGCGAAGGCCTTCGACAGGGTCTGGCATAGGGCACTTCTTTCGAAGTTACCATCTTACGGGATCCCTGAGGGGCTCTGCAAGTGGATTGCCAGCTTTTTGGATGGTCGGAGCATCAAAGTCGTCGTCGACGGCTGTTGCTCTGATACCATGACCATTAATGCAGGCGTTCCACAAGGCTCGGTGCTGTCTCCTACGCTTTTCATCTTGCATATTAATGACATGTTGTCCATCGATGGCATGCATTGCTATGCGGATGATAGTACGGGGGATGCGCGATATACCGGTCAGCAGAGTTTCCCTCGGAATTTGGTTCAGGAAAGACGATCAGAGCTTGTGTCTGAAGTGGAGTACTCTCTAGGGCAGGTCTCCAAGTGGGGCGAGCTGAATCTTGTTCAGTTCAACCCATCGAAGACACAAGCTTGCGCGTTCACTGCAAAGAGGGACGCATTTGTCATAGCGCCCCAGTTCCAAGGGGTATCTCTATCGACCTCCGAGAGTATTGGGATTCTTGGGGTTGACATTTCGAGCACCGTCCAGTTTCGGAGTCATTTGGAGGGTAAAGCTAAATTAGCTTCTAGAATGCTGGGAGTCCTTAACAGAGCGAAGCGGTACTTCACACCGGCTCAGAGGTTACTGTTGTATAAAGCTCAAGTCCGGCCTCATGTGGAGTATTGCTCTCATCTCTGGGCGGGTGCTCCCAATTACCAGCTGCTTCCATTTGACTCCCTCCAGAGGAGGGCTGTTCGGATTGTTGAGGAACCCAAGCTCACGGAGCGACTGGAGCCTCTGAGTGTACGGAGAGATTTCAGCTCTCTGTGCATTCTATATCGTCTGGTCCATGGGGAATGCTCCGAGGAACTCTTCGAGATGATTCCTTCATCTCCTTTTTACCATCGCACCACACGCCGCAGGGGCAAGGTTCACCACCTTTACTTGGAACCGCTGCGCTCTTCTACAGTTCGGTTCAGAAGATCATTTTTGCCCCGTACCATTCCGATTTGGAATGGACTCCCGTCCGCGGTGTTCCCGGAGCGCTATGACATGTCCCTCTTTAAACGAGGTTTAAGAAAAGTCCTGTATGGGTAGGCGGTAGATAACGGCCTCTCTTTGCCCTGGCATTGCAGAGGTTCATGAGCGACGGTAACCGCTTACCATCAGGTGGGCCGTATGCTCGTTTATCTACCTTGCAATAAAAAAAAAAAAAAAAAAAAAAAAAAATGAAATGAAATGAAATGAAATGAAATGAAATGAAATGAAATGAAATGAAATGAAATGAAATGAAATGAAATGAAATGAAATGAAATGAAATGAAATGAAATGAAATGAAATGAAATGAAATGAAATGAAATGAAATGAAATGAAATGAAATGAAATGAAATGAAATGAAATGAAATGAAATGAAATGAAATGAAATGAAATGAAATGAAATGAAATGAAATGAAATGAAATGAAATGAAATGAAATGAAATGAAATGAAATGAAATGAAATGAAATGAAATGAAATGAAATGAAATGAAATGAAATGAAATGAAATGAAATGAAATGAAATGAAATGAAATGAAATGAAATGAAATGAAATGAAATGAAATGAAATGAAATGAAATGAAATGAAATGAAATGAAATGAAATGAAATGAAATGAAATGAAATGAAATGAAATGAAATGAAATGAAATGAAATGAAATGAAATGAAATGAAATGAAATGAAATGAAATGAAATGAAATGAAATGAAATGAAATGAAATGAAATGAAATGAAATGAAATGAAATGAAATGAAATGAAATGAAATGAAATGAAATGAAATGAAATGAAATGAAATGAAATGAAATGAAATGAAATGAAATGAAATGAAATGAAATGAAATGAAATGAAATGAAATGAAATGAAATGAAATGAAATGAAATGAAATGAAATGAAATGAAATGAAATGAAATGAAATGAAATGAAATGAAATGAAATGAAATGAAATGAAATGAAATGAAATGAAATGAAATGAAATGAAATGAAATGAAATGAAATGAAATGAAATGAAATGAAATGAAATGAAATGAAATGAAATGAAATGAAATGAAATGAAATGAAATGAAATGAAATGAAATGAAATGAAATGAAATGAAATGAAATGAAATGAAATGAAATGAAATGAAATGAAATGAACTAGCTAAGTCGGCGGAAGGAAACTTCTGTCGATCCAGTCTCCCGCCACTGCGCAAGTCCGATGATAGTCTGGCCCATAGTGCGAAGGAAAAGGCCGATCTCCTGGTCAAACTCTTCGCCTCAAACTCGACTTTGGACGACGGTGGATTCACACCACCTACCATCCCACGGTGTGACAGTACCATGCCTGAGGTGCGCATTACACAACGTGCGGTCAGGCGTGAACTCAAATCACTCGACGTCCATAAGTCGAGCGGGCCGGACTGTATCCCCGCAGTGGTATTGAAAACATGTGCCCCTGAACTGACACCTGCACTTACGCGTCTGTATCGTCTTTCGTACGACGCCAATAGGGTCCCGTCTTCATGGAAGATAGCCCATGTTCACCCTATCCCCAAGAAGGGTGACCGGTCCGATCCGTCGAACTACAGGCCTATCGCGGTAACATCTTTGCTCTCCAAAGTTATGGAGCGAGTCATCAACAGCCAGCTCCTGGGCTACCTGGAGGACCGCCAGTTGATCAGCGATCGACAATATGGCTTTCGTCACGGCCGGTCGGCTGGCGACCTCCTAGCCTATCTTACCCACCGTTGGGCTGAAACTTTGGAGAGCGGTGGCGAGGCTCTTGCCGTGAGCCTTGATATAGCGAAGGCCTTCGACAGGGTCTGGCATAGGGCACTTCTTTCGAAGTTACCATCTTACGGGATCCCTGAGGGGCTCTGCAAGTGGATTGCCAGCTTTTTGGATGGTCGGAGCATCAAAGTCGTCGTCGACGGCTGTTGCTCTGATACCATGACCATTAATGCAGGCGTTCCACAAGGCTCGGTGCTGTCTCCTACGCTTTTCATCTTGCATATTAATGACATGTTGTCCATCGATGGCATGCATTGCTATGCGGATGATAGTACGGGGGATGCGCGATATACCGGTCAGCAGAGTTTCCCTCGGAATTTGGTTCAGGAAAGACGATCAGAGCTTGTGTCTGAAGTGGAGTACTCTCTAGGGCAGGTCTCCAAGTGGGGCGAGCTGAATCTTGTTCAGTTCAACCCATCGAAGACACAAGCTTGCGCGTTCACTGCAAAGAGGGACGCATTTGTCATAGCGCCCCAGTTCCAAGGGGTATCTCTATCGACCTCCGAGAGTATTGGGATTCTTGGGGTTGACATTTCGAGCACCGTCCAGTTTCGGAGTCATTTGGAGGGTAAAGCTAAATTAGCTTCTAGAATGCTGGGAGTCCTTAACAGAGCGAAGCGGTACTTCACACCGGCTCAGAGGTTACTGTTGTATAAAGCTCAAGTCCGGCCTCATGTGGAGTATTGCTCTCATCTCTGGGCGGGTGCTCCCAATTACCAGCTGCTTCCATTTGACTCCCTCCAGAGGAGGGCTGTTCGGATTGTTGAGGAACCCAAGCTCACGGAGCGACTGGAGCCTCTGAGTGTACGGAGAGATTTCAGCTCTCTGTGCATTCTATATCGTCTGGTCCATGGGGAATGCTCCGAGGAACTCTTCGAGATGATTCCTTCATCTCCTTTTTACCATCGCACCACACGCCGCAGGGGCAAGGTTCACCACCTTTACTTGGAACCGCTGCGCTCTTCTACAGTTCGGTTCAGAAGATCATTTTTGCCCCGTACCATTCCGATTTGGAATGGACTCCCGTCCGCGGTGTTCCCGGAGCGCTATGACATGTCCCTCTTTAAACGAGGTTTAAGAAAAGTCCTGTATGGGTAGGCGGTAGATAACGGCCTCTCTTTGCCCTGGCATTGCAGAGGTTCATGAGCGACGGTAACCGCTTACCATCAGGTGGGCCGTATGCTCGTTTATCTACCTTGCAATAAAAAAAAAAAAAAAAAAAAAAAAAAAATGAAATGAAATGAAATGAAATGAAATGAAATGAAATGAAATGAAATGAAATGAAATGAAATGAAATGAAATGAAATGAAATGAAATGAAATGAAATGAAATGAAATGAAATGAAATGAAATGAAATGAAATGAAATGAAATGAAATGAAATGAAATGAAATGAAATGAAATGAAATGAAATGAAATGAAATGAAATGAAATGAAATGAAATGAAATGAAATGAAATGAAATGAAATGAAATGAAATGAAATGAAATGAAATGAAATGAAATGAAATGAAATGAAATGAAATGAAATGAAATGAAATGAAATGAAATGAAATGAAATGAAATGAAATGAAATGAAATGAAATGAAATGAAATGAAATGAAATGAAATGAAATGAACTAGCTAAGTCGGCGGAAGGAAACTTCTGTCGATCCAGTCTCCCGCCACTGCGCAAGTCCGATGATAGTCTGGCCCATAGTGCGAAGGAAAAGGCCGATCTCCTGGTCAAACTCTTCGCCTCAAACTCGACTTTGGACGACGGTGGATTCACACCACCTACCATCCCACGGTGTGACAGTACCATGCCTGAGGTGCGCATTACACAACGTGCGGTCAGGCGTGAACTCAAATCACTCGACGTCCATAAGTCGAGCGGGCCGGACTGTATCCCCGCAGTGGTATTGAAAACATGTGCCCCTGAACTGACACCTGCACTTACGCGTCTGTATCGTCTTTCGTACGACGCCAATAGGGTCCCGTCTTCATGGAAGATAGCCCATGTTCACCCTATCCCCAAGAAGGGTGACCGGTCCGATCCGTCGAACTACAGGCCTATCGCGGTAACATCTTTGCTCTCCAAAGTTATGGAGCGAGTCATCAACAGCCAGCTCCTGGGCTACCTGGAGGACCGCCAGTTGATCAGCGATCGACAATATGGCTTTCGTCACGGCCGGTCGGCTGGCGACCTCCTAGCCTATCTTACCCACCGTTGGGCTGAAACTTTGGAGAGCGGTGGCGAGGCTCTTGCCGTGAGCCTTGATATAGCGAAGGCCTTCGACAGGGTCTGGCATAGGGCACTTCTTTCGAAGTTACCATCTTACGGGATCCCTGAGGGGCTCTGCAAGTGGATTGCCAGCTTTTTGGATGGTCGGAGCATCAAAGTCGTCGTCGACGGCTGTTGCTCTGATACCATGACCATTAATGCAGGCGTTCCACAAGGCTCGGTGCTGTCTCCTACGCTTTTCATCTTGCATATTAATGACATGTTGTCCATCGATGGCATGCATTGCTATGCGGATGATAGTACGGGGGATGCGCGATATACCGGTCAGCAGAGTTTCCCTCGGAATTTGGTTCAGGAAAGACGATCAGAGCTTGTGTCTGAAGTGGAGTACTCTCTAGGGCAGGTCTCCAAGTGGGGCGAGCTGAATCTTGTTCAGTTCAACCCATCGAAGACACAAGCTTGCGCGTTCACTGCAAAGAGGGACGCATTTGTCATAGCGCCCCAGTTCCAAGGGGTATCTCTATCGACCTCCGAGAGTATTGGGATTCTTGGGGTTGACATTTCGAGCACCGTCCAGTTTCGGAGTCATTTGGAGGGTAAAGCTAAATTAGCTTCTAGAATGCTGGGAGTCCTTAACAGAGCGAAGCGGTACTTCACACCGGCTCAGAGGTTACTGTTGTATAAAGCTCAAGTCCGGCCTCATGTGGAGTATTGCTCTCATCTCTGGGCGGGTGCTCCCAATTACCAGCTGCTTCCATTTGACTCCCTCCAGAGGAGGGCTGTTCGGATTGTTGAGGAACCCAAGCTCACGGAGCGACTGGAGCCTCTGAGTGTACGGAGAGATTTCAGCTCTCTGTGCATTCTATATCGTCTGGTCCATGGGGAATGCTCCGAGGAACTCTTCGAGATGATTCCTTCATCTCCTTTTTACCATCGCACCACACGCCGCAGGGGCAAGGTTCACCACCTTTACTTGGAACCGCTGCGCTCTTCTACAGTTCGGTTCAGAAGATCATTTTTGCCCCGTACCATTCCGATTTGGAATGGACTCCCGTCCGCGGTGTTCCCGGAGCGCTATGACATGTCCCTCTTTAAACGAGGTTTAAGAAAAGTCCTGTATGGGTAGGCGGTAGATAACGGCCTCTCTTTGCCCTGGCATTGCAGAGGTTCATGAGCGACGGTAACCGCTTACCATCAGGTGGGCCGTATGCTCGTTTATCTACCTTGCAATAAAAAAAAAAAAAAAAAAAAAAAAAAAAAAATGAAATGAAATGAAATGAAATGAAATGAAATGAAATGAAATGAAATGAAATGAAATGAAATGAAATGAAATGAAATGAAATGAAATGAAATGAAATGAAATGAAATGAAATGAAATGAAATGAAATGAAATGAAATGAAATGAAATGAAATGAAATGAAATGAAATGAAATGAAATGAAATGAAATGAAATGAAATGAAATGAAATGAAATGAAATGAAATGAAATGAAATGAAATGAAATGAAATGAAATGAAATGAAATGAAATGAAATGAAATGAAATGAAATGAAATGAAATGAAATGAAATGAAATGAAATGAAATGAAATGAAATGAAATGAAATGAAATGAAATGAAATGAAATGAAATGAAATGAAATGAAATGAAATGAAATGAAATGAAATGAAATGAAATGAAATGAAATGAAATGAAATGAAATGAAATGAAATGAAATGAAATGAAATGAAATGAAATGAAATGAAATGAAATGAAATGAAATGAAATGAAATGAAATGAAATGAAATGAAATGAAATGAAATGAAATGAAATGAAATGAAATGAAATGAAATGAAATGAAATGAAATGAAATGAAATGAAATGAAATGAAATGAAATGAAATGAAATGAAATGAAATGAAATGAAATGAAATGAAATGAAATGAAATGAAATGAAATGAAATGAAATGAAATGAAATGAAATGAAATGAAATGAAATGAAATGAAATGAAATGAAATGAAATGAAATGAAATGAAATGAAATGAAATGAAATGAAATGAAATGAAATGAAATGAAATGAAATGAAATGAAATGAAATGAAATGAAATGAAATGAAATGAAATGAAATGAAATGAAATGAAATGAAATGAAATGAAATGAAATGAAATGAAATGAAATGAAATGAAATGAAATGAAATGAAATGAAATGAAATGAAATGAAATGAAATGAAATGAAATGAAATGAAATGAAATGAAATGAAATGAAATGAAATGAAATGAAATGAAATGAAATGAAATGAAATGAAATGAAATGAAATGAAATGAAATGAAATGAAATGAAATGAAATGAAATGAAATGAAATGAAATGAAATGAAATGAAATGAAATGAAATGAAATGAAATGAAATGAAATGAAATGAAATGAAATGAAATGAAATGAAATGAAATGAAATGAAATGAAATGAAATGAAATGAAATGAAATGAAATGAAATGAAATGAAATGAAATGAAATGAAATGAAATGAAATGAAATGAAATGAAATGAAATGAAATGAAATGAAATGAAATGAAATGAAATGAAATGAAATGAAATGAAATGAAATGAAATGAAATGAAATGAAATGAAATGAAATGAAATGAAATGAAATGAAATGAAATGAAATGAAATGAAATGAAATGAAATGAAATGAAATGAAATGAAATGAAATGAAATGAAATGAAATGAAATGAAATGAAATGAAATGAAATGAAATGAAATGAAATGAAATGAAATGAAATGAAATGAAATGAAATGAAATGAAATGAAATGAAATGAAATGAAATGAAATGAAATGAAATGAAATGAAATGAAATGAAATGAAATGAAATGAAATGAAATGAAATGAAATGAAATGAAATGAAATGAAATGAAATGAAATGAAATGAAATGAAATGAAATGAAATGAAATGAAATGAAATGAAATGAAATGAAATGAAATGAAATGAAATGAAATGAAATGAAATGAAATGAAATGAAATGAAATGAAATGAAATGAAATGAAATGAAATGAAATGAAATGAAATGAAATGAAATGAAATGAAATGAAATGAAATGAAATGAAATGAAATGAAATGAAATGAAATGAAATGAAATGAAATGAAATGAAATGAAATGAAATGAAATGAAATGAAATGAAATGAAATGAAATGAAATGAAATGAAATGAAATGAAATGAAATGAAATGAAATGAAATGAAATGAAATGAAATGAAATGAAATGAAATGAAATGAAATGAAATGAAATGAAATGAAATGAAATGAAATGAAATGAAATGAAATGAAATGAAATGAAATGAAATGAAATGAAATGAAATGAAATGAAATGAAATGAAATGAAATGAAATGAAATGAAATGAAATGAAATGAAATGAAATGAAATGAAATGAAATGAAATGAAATGAAATGAAATGAAATGAAATGAAATGAAATGAAATGAAATGAAATGAAATGAAATGAAATGAAATGAAATGAAATGAAATGAAATGAAATGAAATGAAATGAAATGAAATGAAATGAAATGAAATGAAATGAAATGAAATGAAATGAAATGAAATGAAATGAAATGAAATGAAATGAAATGAAATGAAATGAAATGAAATGAAATGAAATGAAATGAAATGAAATGAAATGAAATGAAATGAAATGAAATGAAATGAAATGAAATGAAATGAAATGAAATGAAATGAAATGAAATGAAATGAAATGAAATGAAATGAAATGAAATGAAATGAAATGAAATGAAATGAAATGAAATGAAATGAAATGAAATGAAATGAAATGAAATGAAATGAAATGAAATGAAATGAAATGAAATGAAATGAAATGAAATGAACTAGCTAAGTCGGCGGAAGGAAACTTCTGTCGATCCAGTCTCCCGCCACTGCGCAAGTCCGATGATAGTCTGGCCCATAGTGCGAAGGAAAAGGCCGATCTCCTGGTCAAACTCTTCGCCTCAAACTCGACTTTGGACGACGGTGGATTCACACCACCTACCATCCCACGGTGTGACAGTACCATGCCTGAGGTGCGCATTACACAACGTGCGGTCAGGCGTGAACTCAAATCACTCGACGTCCATAAGTCGAGCGGGCCGGACTGCATCCCCGCAGTGGTATTGAAAACATGTGCCCCTGAACTGACACCTGCACTTACGCGTCTGTATCGTCTTTCGTACGACGCCAATAGGGTCCCGTCTTCATGGAAGATAGCCCATGTTCACCCTATCCCCAAGAAGGGTGACCGGTCCGATCCGTCGAACTACAGGCCTATCGCGGTAACATCTTTGCTCTCCAAAGTTATGGAGCGAGTCATCAACAGCCAGCTCCTGGGCTACCTGGAGGACCGCCAGTTGATCAGCGATCGACAATATGGCTTTCGTCACGGCCGGTCGGCTGGCGACCTCCTAGCCTATCTTACCCACCGTTGGGCTGAAACTTTGGAGAGCGGTGGCGAGGCTCTTGCCGTGAGCCTTGATATAGCGAAGGCCTTCGACAGGGTCTGGCATAGGGCACTTCTTTCGAAGTTACCATCTTACGGGATCCCTGAGGGGCTCTGCAAGTGGATTGCCAGCTTTTTGGATGGTCGGAGCATCAAAGTCGTCGTCGACGGCTGTTGCTCTGATACCATGACCATTAATGCAGGCGTTCCACAAGGCTCGGTGCTGTCTCCTACGCTTTTCATCTTGCATATTAATGACATGTTGTCCATCGATGGCATGCATTGCTATGCGGATGATAGTACGGGGGATGCGCGATATACCGGTCAGCAGAGTTTCCCTCGGAATTTGGTTCAGGAAAGACGATCAGAGCTTGTGTCTGAAGTGGAGTACTCTCTAGGGCAGGTCTCCAAGTGGGGCGAGCTGAATCTTGTTCAGTTCAACCCATCGAAGACACAAGCTTGCGCGTTCACTGCAAAGAGGGACGCATTTGTCATAGCGCCCCAGTTCCAAGGGGTATCTCTATCGACCTCCGAGAGTATTGGGATTCTTGGGGTTGACATTTCGAGCACCGTCCAGTTTCGGAGTCATTTGGAGGGTAAAGCTAAATTAGCTTCTAGAATGCTGGGAGTCCTTAACAGAGCGAAGCGGTACTTCACACCGGCTCAGAGGTTACTGTTGTATAAAGCTCAAGTCCGGCCTCATGTGGAGTATTGCTCTCATCTCTGGGCGGGTGCTCCCAATTACCAGCTGCTTCCATTTGACTCCCTCCAGAGGAGGGCTGTTCGGATTGTTGAGGAACCCAAGCTCACGGAGCGACTGGAGCCTCTGAGTGTACGGAGAGATTTCAGCTCTCTGTGCATTCTATATCGTCTGGTCCATGGGGAATGCTCCGAGGAACTCTTCGAGATGATTCCTTCATCTCCTTTTTACCATCGCACCACACGCCGCAGGGGCAAGGTTCACCACCTTTACTTGGAACCGCTGCGCTCTTCTACAGTTCGGTTCAGAAGATCATTTTTGCCCCGTACCATTCCGATTTGGAATGGACT